>CM066032.1:1316122024-1316297024 GCA_033557465.1 Ichthyophis bannanicus
TGAAGGCTGTGCTTTTGAACAATGGAAACCGTCTTCCATCTATTCCAGTAGCGCATTCCGTCCACATGAAAGACATACGATAACTTAAAGCATCTACTGAGTTACACTCCTTTCACACTCAGTTTAAGTTACTTACTCTAGTTCACAGGGCTCTTCACACTAGTACTCCACAATTCCTGGCAGACCTTATTACATTCCACACCCCCAGACACACTCCCCGCTCCTTCCACCTTAACCGCCTTAATCTCCCTTCCCCCTCCCTCGCTCACCTTCAATCCACCCGCTCCTCTGCTTTCTTTTTTATTGGCCCTGCACTCTGGAATTCACTCCCCACCTCCCTCCGGTTAGAACCCCATCACGCCACCTTCAAGCAAGACCTAAAATCCCACCTCTTTTCCTTGGCCTATGACCTTCTTTCCCCTCTTGTCTGATCCTGTCCCCTACGTATAGTCCTGTATCCTTTCTCTCATTCTATTATATCAACAATTGTAACTTCCTTTCCTCCTTTCTAGCCCTGTGCCTGTTTCTAATTGTTTGTGAATTGTAAACCGCTCTGATTGATAAAGTAGGGCGGTATATCAAATAAATAAACATAAGCATAAACATACAGCTGGCACCTCTGTGGTGACTTGAAGGTAGTTGCCCTTTTAATGGGACTGCAGCAGGGTTATATAAAATACATGTGAGTGGGATAGCTGAGCAAGGGATTGGCACTATTGCGGAAGGAATGGAATCACAGACAAAATGTAACAGTTGGAGAGAAGACTATCCAGCACCCAGCTTTGGTTGAGGCTCACAAAATCCTGCTAACACCCCTTCACATCAAACTAGGTTTGATGAAAAACTTTGTGAAAGCCATGGACCGCACTTCGCCAGCTTTCCGATACCTGCATGAAAAATTCCCTCGACTCAGCGAAGCAAAGATTAAAAAGGGAGTTTTAGTGGGTCCTCAGATTTGAGAGCTCTACAAAGATGCAACAACTTGCTGCAGGGTGTTGCGAAACAAGCATGGAATGCTTTTTGCCTAGTGTCAGCAAATTTTCTCAGGTATGTTAGGGAAGAAAACTACAAGGAACTAGTAGAAGACATGCTGATGCAGTATCAGAAACTTGGCTGCAATATGTCTCTAAAGATCCATTTCCTTGATTCCCATCTCGATTTCTTTCCTAAGAACTGTGGTATGGTTAGTGATGAACAGGGCGAACGTTTTCACCAGGATATCGCAACGATGGAGCAAAGATACCAGGGAAAATGGTCCACTACAATGCTGGCTGACTACTGCTGGACACTCCCCAGAGAAGCTCCCGAACAGCTGTACGAGAGACAGGCGAAAAAATCGAAGAAGTAGTCTATCACTTGGCTTTTTACAGGTATTAACCGAAGGCCTATTATATTTACTACTGACATGCATTTCGTGATGTAAACATTAATTCTTGTAGATTACAAAAAAACTAGAGAAAACTTTGCAATTTCACTGTCATATTCATGTTCAGCATATAAAAATTGATAAGAAATGACTATTTTTATTTCAGTAACATAACTTTTGTAAAAATTTGTTGACCAGTGTGGTAGAAACCATCATAAAGAATAAAATTGCTGAACATGTAGATAGTCATGGCTTAATGGGAGACAGCCAACATGGCTTTAGACAAGGAAGATCTTGTCTTACTAATCTATTTTTTTTGAAGGTGTGAATAAACAGGTAGACAAAGGTAAGTCAGTTGATATAGTGTATTTGGACTTTCAGAAAGCCTTTGACAAGGTTCCTCATCAGAGACTTTTGGCAAAACTAAAGTGTCATGGGATAGGAGGCAGTGTACTATTGTGGATCAGGAACTGGTTAAAAGATAGAAAGCAGAGGGTAGGGCTAAATGGCCAATTTTCCCAATGGAGAAAGGTGAATAGTAGTGAACCCCAGGGATCTGTGCTGGGTCCGCTGCTTTTTGACATATTCATAAATGACCTGGGAAAGGGAATAATGAGTGAGGTTATCAAATTTGCAGATGACACAAAACTATTTAAAGTTGTTAAAACCCATGAGGATTGTGGAAAATTGCAAGAGGATCTTGATAAATTGGAAGACTGGGCATCAAAATGGCAGATGAAATTTAATGTGGAAAAGTGCAAAGTTATGCACCTAGGGAAGAACAACCCAAACTATGATTACACAATGCAAGGTTCCATATTAGGAATCACCACCACCCAGGAAAAAGATTTAGGCGTCATTGTGGATGACATGTTAAAACCCTTCGCCCAGTGTGCAGCGGCAGCCAAGAGAGCAAATAGAATGCTAGGTATCATAAGGAAAGGAATGGAAAATAAAACAAAGGATATTATAATGCCTCTGTGTCATTCCATGGTGCAACCGCACCTTGAATATTGTGTGCAATTCTGTTTGCCATATCTTAAAAAGGATATAGCATTATTAGAAAAGGTTCAGAGAAGAGCCACCAAAATGGTAAAGGGGATGGAAGGATACCCCTATGAAGAAAGGCTAAAAAGGTTAGGGCTCTTTAACCTGGAAAAGAGACGGCTGAGGAGAGATATGATAGAAGTCTATAAACTAATGAACGGAGTGGAACAGGTAAACGTAGATCGATTGTTTATGTTATCAGACTATAGAAAGACTCGGGGACATGCAATGAAGCTACAGGGTAAACTATTTAAGACAAATAAGAGAAAATATTTTTTCACTCAACGTGTAATCAAACTCTGGAATTTGTTACCGGAGGATGTAATAAAGGCTGTTAGTGTAGCTGGGTTTAAAAAAGGTTTGGACAAGTTCCTGGAGGAAAGGTCCATAAACCATTATTAAGAAGGGACCCAGGATATCAATGCTTGACCCAAAACAAGCATTGTGGAACCTGTGTCTTTTGGGGAAACTGCTAGGTACGTATGACCTAGATTGGCCACTGTTGGAAACAGGATACTGGGCTTAATGGACCTTGGTCTGACCCAGTATGGCATATCTTATATTCTTATGTTCATGTTTGTAGTTTTTTGGACTTCCTTCTGCTTTTCTTAAAGAATGGAATACAGCTGGTCTGGGCTTTCAAGATAGTATTTTTTTTGTGTGTTAAACAATTTTATTGAGATTTAAGAGAAAGAGCACTACAATACAGTATAATATCATACATCGAAAACCCCACCACCTCCCCTGTCTCGTGTATCATTCATCTATATAAACCTAGCACATGGTTGCAAAAACTGGACTTAACAGAATAAATTCTCCCTACTATGCATTAGAGATGGCAACAGAACAAAAAATATAATATCAACTGCATGAGACAGACATCAGGTAAATGTAATGACATGACAGTAAAATCATCAACTGTGAGAAACTGACAGTTTAAATTATTTTAATATGAAATAATCAAACACACTCTATAAAGCACTTATAATCTAAATCACTTTGAAGTTATAATTCATTAATATTATCCCATGCCCATAAAACAGCACAGGGTGTAGAAGCTCATATCGAATTAGAAAACTCATTCTATATCTTGTCTAACTCTCCCCTCCCCCCTCCACCATCCCTTTCCTTTCTCCCCCCTCCCCCCCCCCCCCCAGCTTACAATAGTGATATAAATATGAGTAAGAAAGAGAATGGTCTTACAACCCTACCCCCCACATCACAGAATTGGAGACACTCATTTTCTGAGAGAAAGGTGATACATTCTTTCCACTAACAGATAGAAATCATACCCAAAGGCACGCAACTTTATCTGGATGTCCCCTTAACTCAGCCATTAATTTTTCCATTGTATAAACATCCCATACCTTTACCAGCCATTCTTTTAAGGTAGGAGCATGACAGCATTTCCCATAACGACTGATCACAGATCGAGACGCTAGTAATAAACAATTAATCAGCGTAGCAATAGTTGGAGAAATGATCTCTAACAGGAGATGCCCCAAAACACAGGCATCTAGTTTGCATGGGAAATCAACCCCTAGCTTATCGGTAATCTGAGAATGTACTGCAGTCCAAAATTCCTGCATTTTCCGGCACCCCCACCACATATGTTTAAAGGTGCTGCGTTGTCCACATAATCGCCAACATAAGGGATCATCAGCTCTGCCCCAACAATATAAGTTTTCAGGAGTGATAGACATCCGGAATAATATTCGTTGGGTATTTACAAGCGACAATGAGATGGAACATTTATGGGAATAGGAAAAGGTTTCTAACCAAAACTCCTCCGACCGGTTTCGAAGTTCTCTCTCCCATTGTTTACGGAAATTAGGTAATAAAGAGACGGAAGCTAAATCCACAGAAAGAGCTTTGTAAAGAAGAGCCATAATAGCTCGGGATCGGGAGCTAGTAAAAAAGTATACTCTCCCATAGTTTGGGTAAATGCATGCCTACCTTGATGTACGATTGCTCATTAAAACTGTGTTGAAGAAATTGGAAGTCAGAGAAGGAGATGCCAAATAATTGTTCCAGCTTTTGTTTGGGTAAAAACCTGGAGTGAACATACATAGTTGAAAAACATGTCTTAGAACCAGTCTCCCGCACAGGCCCACCAATGTTTCTGATGAAGGGCAAAGACCCCAGCATCGTATAGGGAGATAGTCTTGAGGACATCCTCAACCTTTTGCATATCTTCCGCCACACCCTCCACACAGGACCCAAGAAAACATGTTGTAGAATACACTGGGTTTCTTTACGATCTTAAACAAAAGGCACGGCCACCAATGGAATTGATGTGAGCCAATCAGCTTCAGCCCTCACCCATGAAGACGTTGGATTATTTAAGCAAAAATGAATAATACAGAGACAAGAGCAATCGTAGTATAAGTGAAGTTCAGGAAGTCCAATACCCCCGGGTACCTTAGGCCGAATCATCGTTTGCCAATTGATCCTCGGACTCTGACCTTGCCAGATATATTTCATAAGAAGCTGAAACACCTTTATAAAGAAAGATCTTGAAATAGCAATTGGCAGTTGTTGGAAGAGAAATAATAATTTTGGTAAAAGCAGCATCTTTATTACATTGACTCTTCCTAACCAAGAAACTGATAGGGGCAACCATCGATGTACATCTACCTTCAGGGCTGATAATAAAGATTGGTAGTTCAAACATACAAATCTTCTAGCTTTCTGGGGATCACAACCCCTAAGTATCTAAACTGGGACACAATGGAAAAAACATTAGAGGACAAGCATCCTTCTCCCCCTGAAAGCTGTATGACATGGTAATAAAGTTGATTTGTTAAAATTCACCTTAAAACCCAACAAAAATGAGAAATTGTCTAGAAGGTCAACAATTTTTGGTAGGGTAATATCTGGATCCTTAAGGAAAATCAATGTGTCATTGGCATATAAAGAGACAACATGGTATCTATTCCCCAAAGGAATCCCAATGTTTATGGCCTGGTTATGTAAGAGCGCTGCCAGAGGCTCAATAGCAAGTGCAAACAGTAGTGGGGAGAGAGGACAACCTTGTCTTGTGCCATGTCCTAATAAAAAGGGCAAAGAACAGAACCCATTAACCTGCACTACTCCCCTTGGGGATTTATAAAGCGCCTCAATCCACCCCCGGAAGTGAGGGCCAAAGCTGAATTGTTGTAGCGTTGCAAATAGATATGGCCACTCTACTCTTATCAAAGGCTTTTTCGGCATCTAGTGAGAGAACAGCAAATTTTCCAGCTCTCTGCCGCAAACTAGATAATACATTTATTAACCGATGTACGTTTTCAAAGCCATATCTTCCTTTTATAAAACCTGTCTGGTCTGGGTGCACTATCTCCTGGATTTTGTAATCAAGGCGTATCGCAAATATTTTTTGTCAGAATTTTGTAGTCTAAATTCAGTAATGAAATAGGTCTATAATTGTTACATAATGCCGGATCCTTACCTTCTTTAGGAATCACAATAATTGAAGCTTGATACATAGAATCTGGAAGGGCAATAAGATATCATTAAAGACTCTAACCAGGATAGGGGCCATTTGGTCTGAAAGAGCTTTATACAGTTCTGCAGGGAAAAGATCAGGGCCAGAGTCTTTAGCATTTTTCATCTGACAAATGGCCTCACACACCTCTACTAGCGTAATTAGGCGTTCAAGTGTTTCTCATGTTTCAGTTGACACTGGGGGTAAGTTCGCCTTTAAGAGCCAATTATTTATACTCTGTTCATCCACAGAGAGTTAGGAAGCATATAAAGATTCATAAAATCTTGTAAAACATCCTGCAATATCTGTTGACTTCCTATGTCTACGCCCTCTTCATCCAAGATATTTGAAACTTTCTTTTGCAGCCGCTGACATTTTAGCTGCCATAAGAGCATCTTACCCGCTTTATTTCCTTGTTCGTAAAAATTCCGACTAGTACATTGCATTTGTGAGGCTATCCCTTCCGTTTCCAATGTTGCCAATTCTCCTCATAAGGCTAATAACCGGCACCACACTTTGAGATTATGACCCTCTTTATGTGTCTTTTCGAGAGAGGAAATCTGCTTTCACAAATCATCTTGTCTTACCTCTTTTTTCCTCTGGAATGCTTTTGACAATGAGATTACTCGAGCCCTCAACACCGCTTTCCGTACTTCCCATAAAAGAAAACTTGAAGTGTCTGCTCTATCATTAAAATGCACATATTCTTTCCAACTATTCCATAACTGGTCAACAAATTCCTTGTTTTTCAGTAACTGTTGATTCAGTGTCCATATCTTGGGAGGAATCTCCTTATCACTAAGCATCCATTCTAAAGAAGCCAGATGATTATCAGACGGGCCAACAGCCCCAATGTGAGCCCTAGAGACTTGAAGAAGTAAAGATTTTGAGATCAACCAAGTATCAGTTCTAGAATGAGAATGGTGCACTGGAGGAAAAAAAGTATAATCCCATTCTCCAGGATGCAACACCCTCCAAACATCTATTAAATCTGAGTCAGAGACAAAATCCCTTAATGCTTTAGAACACCCAGTCGAACAAACCTTTAATCCGGATCTATCCAGCTCCGAGAGTACACTGTTTAGATCTCCATCCAACAATATTTCTCCTGATGAATGGACTCTGATTGCTCCCAAGAGATCTTTCAAAGTGTTGGTTATGTCCATGGGTAGAATATAGACATTAATTAGTAAAATGGATGTGTCATTTATTGAACTAGAGACAATGAGAAAATGGCCAAAGGGGTCTGAAAATTGATCTGAAACTATAAAAGGACATACCTTAGAAACTAAAATAGCTACCCCTCGTTTGTGGGAAGTAAAACTAGAGGAAAATATTTGTGGAAACTTCCGTGAGATTAGATGTGAATGTGCCCCTGACGCGAAATGTTTTTTCTGAAGAAACACAATGTTCACCCTTTATGCACTTGGTCAAGAACCCTACACCTTTTAATGGGGTGATGGAGCCCTCTAATGTTCCATGTAATAAGTTTAATCATTGGTCCTGAAAGATCTCCACTTATACTGAGTACCAAGCATGATCCAGAACGCTACTTCTATACTCCTTGTATCTCCTACCATCTTATCTGATGGCAGGTGAAAGAGCAACTGTTTTTGGTTCTCCCAGATCCAAAGAAAGAAGAAAAAAGAGTCTCCTCCCTTGAAGGTCCCTCTAAAACCTTCCCTCCTTCCCCCCTTCCCCCTTTCCCCCCACCCTCCCAACCCCCATTCTCCTCCCCTTCTCCTACCCTTGGCCCTGGATTTAGAGGACCAATCTATCCCATTCCAGTGGATAGAAAGACGAAGAGGCATCCAAGCCTCTAAAGAGGGAAAAAGAAGAGATTGTTAAGCCCTTGCCATATCCATCCCTCCCCCTAACTCTACATTACTTTCCCCAAAGCTGATATCCGCTATTACAATGACAACTCCCAACCTCTCCCTTCATCGCTCAAAAAACAAGTTAAGTGTAAATGATCCCCGACCCCTATTATGAAATGCACCGAGATTAGTAACTGAGTTAATAAACAATCCCAACTGAGGTTACCTTTGCCATGGTAGAAAAATATGTAATAACAAATTACATCAAATTGCTTAAGAAAAGTCAAGAGACAAGATTAGAAGAACAAGTCCCATATTGCCTTTAGGGTGGTGCAGCTGTATCCATAGCTTTATTTATATTATCATCTGGCTCCACTTCCGATTGACGGCGTGAGCGTGGGATCTTCCGTCATTCCCATTCAGGGCACAAACCCCTTTGTCGTGGGGTGCGACTGCCCTCATACTGAATATGATCAACAAAATCCATACAGGTTGAGATGTTAGAAATCTTCTGTACCATATTGTTCCACTCAAAAATTAACGCAAACAGAAAGTTCCAATGGTACTTGATTGCCTTTTTTTGTAAAATTTGTGTAAGCGGTTTGAAGCTACGTCATCTTTCCAATGTGAATGCAGATAAGTCATGATATTTGAAGCTCCCAGTCTCGGTAGGAAAGAATTCTCTTGCCTTGGAGCACCCTCATTAAAGCCGCCTTGTCCTCAGAGCTTTGAAAACAGGCAATTATGGGACGAGTTCTTACATCACCTCCTGTTCTAATGCTTCCACTTCTATGTGCGTGTTCTGTTCTTACTGGGCTGGAACTTTCAGGCACAAAAAAGGCGTAAATCTCTTGCATGAGCCCCATAATATTACTAGCTGAATTTGGTGACTCTGGCACTTCACAAATTCTGATATTAGTTCTTCTTTGCCTGTTCTCTATTTCATCATGTCGCTCTTTCAAATCTATGGTTAGTTGTTCCAGCTTATGGATCTTAGATTGAAACCCAGCTGTGGCATCAATTTGTTCTCCTATATTGATTTCATTTTGAGTCACTCTTTCATCCAAAGATTTAAATTCTAAACGAAGATCAGATATCGCTTTAGAAAAATCCAGTCTAAATGAGTGAAGTTCCTGTAGTACTTCCAACAAATCTGCTTTAGATGCAGGCTGTGATCCCGTAGCTGGGTCTGCACCCGAGTCAGATGGGTTAGATGGTGTCCCTGGAGTTCCTAGGGTATTTATTTATTTATTTATTACAATCTTTTATATACCACGCTGTTTGGTATCAGCGCGGTTCACATACAACAACATCAACAGAATAACAGGCTATTCCGTGTTTACAGCAAACAGGTATATAAACTTGGGTAACATAACGTTAACTTATTACAAACATGATTATATAAACTGGACTTATTACTTATTATATGACTGGACCCAGACAAATCAGTTTTCCTCGAGAACTTAGATAGCGCATTAGCGTAGTGATTTTTAGAAGATATATTGACCAGCTTAGTAAGAATCCAAAGATAACTAGATGGATGTGTTATCTAATAGCATAGGAAGGCAGACCGCAGACATTCTTCCACTGCAACAGATGATTAAAGATATTTTGTGAATTATGTTTGACTTCTTTTGCTTTATACTATCCTGGTAGGCAAACGTGCCACAGCATAAGCTCTGAATAGTTGGCAGAAAGAGAGATCTAAAAAAATAAGTAAGATTATTCAAGGTGTCCACTAGATGGAGCTCTTTACTCATTCAAGTAGATCCATACTGCTCAGAATAGAGAATGGCAGATCAGTAAGGCAGATCACTTCTTCTCCAAGATCCTTTGTAGATTATGTCTGACTTTTTTTTTTTTTTTACTTAATACTGTCCTGGTAGACAGACATGCTACCGCATAAGTCCCTTAGAACTGGTTGGAATGTAAATTTAAAGGATGGATGAAATTATTCAAAATGACCATTAGATTGAACTTTTTACTCACAAACGTATATCCATTTACTTAGAATAGAGACTAGCAACTCAATAACGCAGTATGCTGCTTCCTCAGGATCCACCGGTCAGAAAAGAGGAGACATCCCAAAACTTTTCCCTATTAGTCCCTTGGGTATATACTAATACTCAGCATTTGTATAGCGCCACCAGTTGTACGCAATGCTGCACAGACATGTAAGAGACAATCCCTGCTCATCAGAGCTTATAATCTAGTCAAGACAAAACACAAAACACAGAAGGTGTAGGTAGGGGTCAAACAGAGAGAGAAAGGAGATCAGGTAGAAAAAGGAGATCAGGTAGGCAAAGTTGCATTCACTTGAGACAGACAAGGGAAATGTGTGGTGGCAATTCAGATTCTGAAGATGGATGACTTTCCTGCCTCTGGAGGGTCTGTCTGCGTTCCAATTTGCGTTCCCTTTACATGTGGTAATGGCTGCCAGGGGGATTCCACTAAGAAATGCTCTGAGGTACCCCAATTTTGCTCGATCCAGCACAGACCCTCCGATTACAGCTGCCCTTCTCCAACTCCCCTCAGAGAATCACTGGAGAATGGGCCGATCTCCCCCATCCCCGAACGCCGTCAGACATATGCAGGGGGAAAAGGAGAAGAATCACTTACAGCATTGCCACACAGCAGCTCATTGCAGTCAGATCAATCATCTGCAAAGGTTACCGAGTTTGTTTTGGGAGCCACAAAATTATTCTAATTTCTGAGGTGACTGGGTGCATCGTGGGCATTTCCCTCGCATCGGGCAGCACAGCGGGAACCTCATATGAGCGGGGAAGCCCTTTATGCAGGGAAGAGAGGCACAAACAGCATCATGGCCATAAAAAACCTGCCGATCTCACAGGGATTAGGTGGCCACCTGCTCCTGCTCTTACCGCGGGTCACCTGCGGTGCGATTAAATTTCATTTTACCGATTTAAAATCAGGGAGGGAAGGATCCCAGCACAGAGCCTTAAGGAAACTCAGCCATTGCAGTTCAGGCTCACGAGTGCCCCCCAAGATAGTATCTTTAAACAACACCCATGCTTAATGTAAATCTTTAAACTTTGCAACTACCCCATTTAGTTTTTTCTTAACTATTTTCCTCATTTGATCATAGTCTCCCTTTTGAAAGTTAAAAGGTAGTACTGTTGGTTTCCTTACCGTCCTTCCTCCATTTATTAAATCAAATGCAATCATGCTATGATCACTATTGCCAAGTGGCCCCAACACCCTTATCTCTTGCACTAGATCTTTATTTAAGGCTATGAACTCATACTGCTACGGCTATGAACATGAAAATGCAGCATGGTAAGTGCAAATCCTGTGTAGTAAATGCAGGGTCTGTGCCTTGCATCTGTCCTGCATTTGCCACATAGAGCTGCCAGGTACCGCATGGACCCGTATTCCTTGACATGGCAGGCAGCATGGGATCACCCACACTACATGCAGATGCTGGCAATATGGGCCTGGAACGAAGCAGTAGGGAAAGGACAAGTAGCAGTAGCCATTATGTCCTCCCCATCTGCACCTGATCAGCCCCCCTTCCAAGCTCCCCTCCTGCTGCTCAAATCTATGATACCCGTGAATTGGAAATCCCCCCCCCCCATAAATCCCCCCGATGATTCTCCCCCTTCAGCACCCACCCAGATCAGTACTCCTTTAATTCCCCCCTTCTTTCTCCCCTCCAAGAGACTTCAATGGACAAAGTGCCCCCCAACTACCAACTCTCCCAGGCCTTACCACTGGTCTGGTGAAGATCAGAGCAGGAGCTGTCCTCCTTAGCTTCTGCTTTGTCTCTAGGTACTGTCAAAATGGTGTCAGTTTCACAGTGCTGACCCCTAATGACAAGATGTCTTATCATTAGGGATCAGCACCATGATTCTGGCGTCATTTTGACAGCCACCGGAGATGGGGAAGGAGATAAGGAGGGCCTTTCCTGCCCCGATCTCCATTAGACAACTAGGGTGCTCCCTAAGGCCTGGGGGGATGGGAGGCCGCCTTATCCATGGATGTCTTGGGGGGGGGGGAGATTGGGTGGAAGGAAGAACTAAGGGAGTCCTTATCTGGGTGTTGTCTGGTGGGGAGGGTTCTGGCAGTGGGGGGGGGGGGAGATCTATGGAGGGGGCTTTTAGAATCCTCCACATTGCTCTAAGTTGTGACCAGTGAGGGGACAGGTGGGGAGGCCGTTGGCACTTAGCCAGTGGCCAGACTGCCGGTAGCACAACTGCACTTACCGGCATCTCTTGAAGTGTCATAAGCCATCAGAAGTCATGATAAACAGCACGTGGCAATATCCTGTGCACTGGCTGTTACCTGCCAACATGCCCTCCCCCTGCTCTGATCCTGCCTCTTCCCACATTTAACACAGGATATGCAGATAGTGCAGGAAATCGCCACACTATCTACATTTCTCCTGCAGTATCTGTCAGCACGGACGAATAGCACATACTATCTGCTGTGTTAGCAGATGCTGCAGCCCTTTAATGTCAAATTTCCTATGCTACATTTCAAAATAGTTACTATACACCATTATATATATGCTGGCCAAGGCTGCCACGTTTCGAAGATATAAGCTTCTTCTTCATCAGGGTAAATACTAATTGATGAGCATCATTTCGTTGTTCTGCCAGTATGCTTCTTTTCATTCTATAAAGGAACTTTCGCGATGAGATCTCCTGGCTTAAGTCCCAAAATGGCCCCGCCCTTTTCTCTCTTTCAAAGCAGCCACTCCTGCTAATGCGAATGGACATGCAGCTATGACCCTTATCATGACTGATTTTTAACTGTTAAAAAGGCAAATAAAAAGTAAAAAGGACTGTTAATATTTTGACCAACTTCCTATAGTGGCCTTAAGGAAAACAAAGTCCAACGAAAATTAATATTAGATAAACAGTGGGAGACTTAGTAACTTAAACTACAGGATTGGGTTGATGTCACTAGAGTGGATTATAAAATCCTGTATAAGGTCCAAGTGGAAGGAGATAACATTTGGGAATGGGTAAGATTGACTGCCATAAAGATGACAATATTTCAATTTAAAATGTTATGGTAGAAGTGAAACATTTCGGAAAATCTGCTGATGATTTCTTTAAGGATTGTCTCCCTGAGGCAGATATATTATCGAAACAAATGGGGATGCCTGAGGCACATCGGAGATGAAATATACAGGCATAAAAGTCGAGCCAAGAACCTGATGAGCTGAAATATACAATGGAAGAACTGAAATAAACAGAGCCAATGGGTTAGGTGTGCTTATGGGTCCTTCTATATTTATGGTCTGACAATATATTGAAAAATATATAATGGCAATATCAGGAAGGGGTGCTGTGATTATAAACAGGTCTTTAACCTACCTTAGATTAGGACCATGTGGTGACTGATTATTTCATTGAAGCAACTTAATAACACAAATTGCCAATGCACAAATTTACGTCTGTTCTGATGGTGATGTAAACGTGTGCATGTACTCTACACGTGCAGCCACATATTTACACCTATGGATCGCAACTCTGACTCTGTTCCACTCAAACTGTGCCCCCGGAAATGCTTCAATGCACAGATTGCATAAAAGTAGGCTCGTGCTTTGCAGGCTCATTCTTTTTATGCAGATATACAGTCACACAGAAAAGGCTTTAGAAAATCCCCCCTCCCCACACATACAGACAAGGGCAGTTTCCTCAGGTAACTGGACAATCTGAACACTGCCCCCCCCCCTCCCCCTTGCAGAGAGCTCGTTGCTCTTGGAGTCTGGACGGCCCTAGGGAACAATTGTTTTACTTCCACTATGACTGCTCTTTGCCACCCCCAGAACTATCACCCCAGGCAATGGATTAGTCTGCCTCACTGAGCCAACACTGCTTCTCTGCAGAAATGCTCAAGACTGCTGAAAGATGCATCAGGGATAGGAAATTAAATCTGTAGAGAATATTCATTTTAATCGTAGGAAACTTTCCCAGCCACAGAATCTGCAAAGGCTAACAAACCCTCACATCCTGCTACTTTTCTCAAGGAAAGGATAAATAAATGAATAAATAAATAAATGCAAAGAGGTTTGCTAAATTTTGTGATAAATTAACTCCTAAATTCCATAAGGACCCTTTGCACCGCTTAATGGATAAACCAGCACTTCTGGAGTTTGCTTCCATGTTAAAGGACAACATTAAGTGTAAAGGTTGCTACTACACATGCAACATAGTGGAGGAGTAGCCTAGTGGTTAGAGCAACTGCCTTGTATTGAGACGGTCAAAGGTTCAATTCACACTGGCTCTCTTTGTGACCTTGGGCACGTCACTTTACCCTCCATTGCCTTGGAAGAAAAGGCTGGCAATCTACTTTGGGTGATACATTGCCAAGAAAACTCACAGCAAACCAGCTTCCTCTGGGTTAACACAGACTTGATGGCTCTGAAAAAAAAGCTTATGTAATATTTGGATGCATGTGCATCCATTGCCCTACTGATGCAATGCTGTGAAACAACTTTCCATCTCACCTGCACGTATGAAAACTTCAAATCCGACCTTAAGACGTAGCTCTTCAAACACTCTTTCAGAGTCCCCCCGGGTAGGGCAGCTTGGCCATTGATGTCAGCCTGAATGTATGTATTTATTTATTTAACAGTTTTTATATACTGCCCTTCCTTAGATCAAAGCAGTTTATATTTAAACCATCATGTTTTTTTGTTTTAGCTTATTTATATTTATGCATTTTACAAAACATCCAAGCATTACATCTTGTACAGAAATAAGGAATGATTATTGACAAAGTAACTTACATAGGTAATATGTAAAGGAAACAAATATATATAAACGGTCCCTTCTCAAGTCCACAATATAAAAGGAGATTCAAGAAATAAAAGGAAAATTAAACATAGAATATACTTGTAAGGAAATAAAGCAGGCCTGAACAACTAACCCCAAATACACTCATGGCGGGCCAGGGGGAGAAGAGTCAGTATCCACAGGCCTACAGGCATTAAAGTGAGCAGTTGGGAGGGCCCATAGAAAATTTAAGTAGAAGACTAGAATTTTCCCATGCATTTGCATGGAAACTTAAGAAAAAATATGGACGCCAGGCAGAGGAGAAGAAATTGCCTTCTTCTCTGTTGAGTGTCCCTGGACGGGTCTGGGAAAATCCAAACTTGGAAGCCCTTAAAACATTCCTTTTTTTGAAAAACATTGTAAAGAGCCATTCTCTATCTGTGTTTAAAACGAAAGAGGCCAAAAGCATGGAAAGAACCACAGGCTCAACCTTGGAACTTTCAAGTATAGTGGAGACATCCAAAAATCCATCTACTGTAACGCAGACACTTCCCCAACATCCACAGTTTTCTTAACATAGGGGAGATAATAAACTTTAGTCATAGGGGATGTGAGCCAGGAGGAACTCCCAGGACTTCAGTTAAGTAAATCTTAAACTTATCTTTAGCCAACACAGCTACAGATTTGGGCAAATTAATAAATCTTAGATTAAAAGACCTGGATACATTGGGCCCGATTCCATCCCGGACGTCCCGGTGCTCTGCACGTCCGGTCGGAACTGGATACACAGGAAGGGGTTGCGATTCTGATCCCATGGGGCATGTCTAGCCCTGCAGGATCAGAATCGTGAACAGGCCTGTACGTGCAGGCTGGGACCCCGATTCCGTCCAGCCTGCATGTACTGGCTTCCACAGCTAACTAAGTCAGAACAGTTCAATGAAGCCACGACGCCATGGTGTCCAGTTGCAATGGCACCTTTTTTCCATTGAAAAGCCGTGATCCCGGGCCGTTGACTGCAAAGCTGCTTTCCCCGCAGCCTGACCCCTGATCTGGCCTCCTAAGGCCAAGGTCGAGCTGTGGAGAAGCTCCTCTGCCCCTTCCCGCGGCTTCCCAGCCCCAGGCCTGCCAGATCCACCCGACTGGGGTACTTATTCCACCTCCGAGCTAGAATAAGTTTCCCGTGCAAGCTGCCAGCCTCAGACGTACAGGGCCGACATAAGAATCGGCTCTGTATGTCCGGGGTCAACGGCCGCCCACTGTCCGCCCTAACGCTACCCCCGATCCGCCCCTTTCCCACCCGGTCTACCTTTCCCATATAACGCGCGGGGAAGGTAGAAGTCCATCCCCACTATTCGTGCCTCAAAATGGCCCCAATTGTCTAGCTGTTCAATTTTAGCCCTTACTGCAGTAAAGTCCTTGACAAAAGAATCTGAGTATCCTTCCAAGAAGTTTATTTTCGATTGTATTTCTGAGACTGAATTTTGAAGACATAACACATTTTCAGTGTTTCAGTGTCTTCCCAAATAGCACCACAGTTGCCTTGAACTTGAAAAGTTAGAGCTTTTACTTGAGGCACCAGGGCTTCACCAAGTTTCAAGATAGCGGACCGTATGGTCTCCAATTTAAAAACCTCCAGATGAGCCAAGGGAAAGTCAGGGTCACTGCAGCTGACAGCATATCACCTTCCATTGCATTCAGCACGAGACCCAGGCTCTGCATAGCAGCTGTAATTATAGCCAATACTCCTCCAGCTTCCACCAGTGAAACACTGCCGAAAGGATGTTCCCAGACGACCTGAGCAGCTCCAGTACTTAAACCCAGAATCAGCCCTCCTCAGCCACAAGGCAAGCCGTCATGCAGAGAGCCCTCCAGCTGCAGACAACAGCATTACCTCCAGTGGAGAGAGAGACAATGCCTGAGACTGACACTGAGACGCTTGACTCCGACACCAGCACCGCCGGATTTACCTCCCCGAAACAGCCGGATGCTGCTGTGAACACACCAGAAACAAGTCTATAGGACCTGAAATAACACCAGGTAAAGGCGAGGAAATTATGGGGGCAGAAGAGGGCATCTTACCGTCCTCTTTTTCCCTGTCAGGAAAGGTGTCAAAGCACGACAAGCTGCCAGCTGTCATCTTGGATCCTACTCCAAGTGTTATTGAATCAAACCATCATGTTAAAAGGCACAAAAAACATGATAACAGAATGGGTTACAATGTCGAGCACTGGTTATATCAGATTCTAACATATCATACTGTACATTTTATTTTATTTACTGTATTTGAAGGGTTTTTATACAGTTTCATCAATTCAGACAAAACAGTTTACATTGCAACTTAAACTTGGAAATGTACATTAAACAGGGACATTGATAACTTGGATTTTTCTGAGGCAATGGAGGGCTAAGTGACTTGCCCAATGTCACAAGGAGTGCTAGTGGGAATTAAACCCTGGCCTCTTGGTTCCCAAGCCAGTACTCTAACCATTAGGATACTACTCCACTCCATATGTAGTAGCTTTAGTGTATAGCTCCACTGCAATTATCCCATTTTGCCATTTGAGTGATGATGCAAAGGGTGAAAAGAAGTGATTTTATTTCCTTGCAAAAGGATGTAATGTCTATTATGACTCTGAATCTTATAGGTAAGGTGCTCCAGGGACCTGGTGTATATAGTGAGAAGGTGCATGAAAAAGCCATTTGGTTGTTCTTGCTCTATTCGAGTGGTACGCTGAATGTATTCTGTGTGCATTTTCTCCTGAGTCTGTTGCCTGGTGGCTTGTGAGGATGGTCTGTAGGTATTCTGAGGTCAGATTGTGTAGTGGGAGTCAGTGTAGCTGTTTTAACATGGGTGTGATTTGTTTTTTTCTGGATGCACCCTGAAGAACTCTCGCTGCTGTGTGTTGGGCCACTTACAGTGCATATAGGTCACTCTTGGGATTGCCGTGGTAAACAATGTTTCAGAAATCTAAGTGTGGGAATATCATTGCCCGGAAAACTGTTTGGAAATCATGTTCCTCGATTAAAGGGTGTAAATGTAGAGTTTAAAATTTTTTTTGGTAGATCTTTGGAGGTGTAAAGCTTTGATCCCTGGTTATGTACAGTACTTCTGTTTTCTCAAAGTTTATTCTTAGATGCCGCTCCAGTAACCAATGAGAGATTGCATTAAAACAATTTACTACAGCAGTATAGTTTGTTTTTGTGACTGAGAAGGGAGTGTATATCATGATGTCATCTGTGTAGATGTGGTATAAGAAGTTATGAGATTGTATGATGCTGCAAATTGTCTGTATATAAATATTAAATAGTAGGGAGGATAGTGCCGATCCTTGGGGCTTCTGCATATTCCCTTTTGTCTGAATCTAGCCCTCTTTTCTGTTTTTAATGATGTTTTTGCTTACCTTCTGTATCCTTATTCTCACTATTGTCCATCCTGTACCATCATCTTTCTTTTTCTCTAATATCTGTGTTATAATTAATGTTTGATCTAAGTTCATTTTGTATACTGCTTTGATTGTATTTGAAGAATGGTATATCAAGTCTGAATAAACCATAAACCATATTTCTGAGGGTACAGATTAACTTTATACCTAGAGGGCATGTTTACTAATGGAGGCTCCGGTAGTGTGTTCTTGAGCTGGAAAATTACTGCAGAGGCCTACACTACTACAACTGTTTATCTAAATTTGTGGGCCTGTGCATCCACTGTGTACAGCACTGCACTATCCAGGATACGGGAGCACTTAGCACCTCTCACTGAGGCGGCATTAAGTGTATCTATGCAAACAGCAACATTCATGGTGAGCGCATGTGCCAATAACACCCAAACTAACCGCAACACACCCATATTCCAACCTGAACTCGCCCTGTCCCCATCCACTGATGCATTAGCATGGGGGTTTTAGTGGGAGGCACCGTGCAATTAAAGCAGTTTAGTAAACATGCCCCACATGTCTCAGTTATAGTAAAATTCTACTATAAACTAAAGCACAAGTATGATAAAATTTCTCAGTGCATTAACAGGATTTCCTTTGCTGTTATTCTTACGATTCCTTTAGCATTTCCTAAAACAATCAAATTAAAGAATTGTTTTTACCACCAGAGGGCATCATGTGACCTCACTACCAGTGAACTATGGTTTCAAAATACATTAGATGGGGTCAGTAGCAACAGTCAGACAGCACAGTTATAAATAATACAACAGAATATTACAGTTATACAAGAGTTAAGCAAAAATGAAGACATTATGTCATTTGGAATTACTGAGTAGAAGCTAGCTCTGTGTTCTATATACTGGGATTATTTTATTTATTTTATTTATTTATTTAGCTGTATTTATATCCCGCTTTTCACCGGGTCAAAGCGGTGTAACATTAAAAAGGGGGGGGGGGGGTGGACAACAATCAAACTCTGGGGTTGGGGCCATCACCAGGAGGCCAACATTAATGATTTCAACAAATATTTGGGACATAGACATTGTATTATAGTTTCTTAGAACATATGTTCAGGGGGTGAATTAGGAGGGGGGAAGGTAGCCAGTGGCGGGTGCTTGTTTCTGGTCCGGGGTGTTCCTGGAATAGGACGGTTTTTAGTTGTTTCCTGAATGATAAGGGATCTCCGTTGCTTCTGATGTGACTTGGTAGAGAGTTCCAGAGGGATGGTGCATACAATTCGAAGGCTCTGTTGCAGGTCCGTTGATTGCATTTGGTTCGTTTATGGGGGATGGTGAGGGAGTTGTTGGTGGTTTGTCTGGTTGTTCTGTTGTGGGCTGGTCGGGGCAGTAGTGTGTGGAGCTGGGAAGTCTGAGTTTGGTAGAGAGCTTTGTGTGTAAGTAGGGCGGATTTGTATTTGATTCTTGCTTCGAGGGGGAGTATGTGTAGCTCCCTCAGGATTGGGGTGATGCGGTCTTGTTTTTTGCTGTCTGGATAATCCTTGCTGTTGTATTTAAGGCAGTTCGAAGTGGGTTGGTGTGAGTGGCTGGTAGTCCGTGGTAGATTATATTGCAGTAGTCCAGGTGGGGGAGTGTCATGGCTTGCATCACTGTTCTGAAGTCCTGTGGTTCAAGGAGAGGTCTGAGGCGTTGTACTGTTTTAGCCTTGTGGAATATTGTTCCGGTGTTTTTTTTTATTTGTTGCTTGAGTGTGAGTGCTTGGTCTATGATGATTCCCAGATACTTTATGTGCGGTTGTATTTGTATTTGTGTGGTTCCAATGTTGAGGTGTGTAGGTGGTGTGAAGTCTGGGTCCTTTGTTACTATGAGGGCTTCTGTTTTCTTTATGTTGATGGATAGGTTGTTCTTTTGTAGCCAGCTGGATACCTCTGTGAAGCATTCTGATAAGTGTTTATTTGTTGGGTTAGAGGTTGTGATTGGGGCATAGAGCATTATCTCATCTGCATAGATGTGATAGTTGATGTTGTGGGCGCGTATGATTGAGCAGAGTGGTTGCAGGTAGATATTGAAGAGCATGGCAGATAGTGTGGATCTTTGGGGTACTCCTTAGTGTTGCTGGAAGGGGGTGAGGTTGATATGTTTGTGCGGATCAGTTGTTGTCTATTGGTTAGGTAGGAGTGGAACCATTGAAGTACGGTATCTTTGATGCCAATTGCTTGTAGTCTGTGTAGGAGGATGTTGTGGGAGATGGTGTCGAAGGCTGCTGATATGTCTAGGAAGATCATGGCGTATCCAGAGTGTTTGGCTTGAGTTCCTATGACGAGGGTGTTCATTAGTGATGTCATGAGGGTCTCGATTCCGTGGTGTGGGCGGAAGCCATGTTGTTGCGGGTCCAGTATGTTGTTGGTATCTAAATGTTCTTGGAGCTGTTGCTGAACTACCTTCTCTATGATTTTGGCGGTGAACGGGAGGCTTGCTATAGGTCTGTAGGAGGCAGGGTCCAGGGGATCCATGTTGTGTTTTTTTAGGGTTGGTTGGATGATTGAAGTTTTGAGGAGGTCTGGCATGCGTCCTTGGCTGAGGGATTCATTAACAATGCAGGCTAATGGTGTGCTCAGGTCATCTTTGGTTTTCTTTATCCATTCTGTAGGGCAGGGGTCCAGCGGAGAGGTGGTGGTATTCAGGTGGGAGATGGTGGATGATATTTCTTCTTTCGTGATTGCTTCGAATTTGCTCCATTCTCTGTTTATGTGGTGGGGTGGTTTGTTGTTGTCTCTGTGTTCAATTGTGGATTTTGTGGTTTTTGAAGCTGTTTGTATTGTCGTGCTAGTAATTCTGGTGGGATGTTTGGTAGTTGGTCGGAGTGTTTGAGCGCTTTTGTCAGTTTTTTGACAATCTCAAAGAGTTCGCTTGGTTTGTTTATTGATGTGTTTATGATTTTCGAATGGTAGGCCTTTTTTGCTTTGTCTGTTTCTGTGTGGTACGCGTCTACTTCGTACATGTAGTTTGTTTTGTCGTCCTCTTTTTTGGTGTTTCTCCATTTTCTTTCCGCTCTTCTGAGTTTGGTCTTTAGCTTCCGGAGGTTGGGGGTGAACCATCGGGCTTTTTTTGAGGTGTGTCTGATGTTAGTCTTGTTTGTTGTTGCGCTGGATGCAGAGGAGATTGTGGTGTTCCAATTGTAGATTAGGTCATCAATATTGTTGGAGCTTGTTTGGAGTTTAGGTAGAGTTTGTGACAGGAAATCTTCCTTGATGAATGTCTTAAATCTTCTTGTATGTTGTTTGTTCTCCTTGCTGTTCGTATGCTGGTAGGTGTGGGATATGTTGATGAGGAAGTGGTCAGACCATGGTATGTGTGTGATTTCTGGATTCTTGTATGAGGTGGTAGTTTGGGAATTTAGGAATATGAAGTCCAATGTATTTCCTTTTTCATGCGTTGGTTCGTGTATGATGTCTCCTAGGATTATTTGCTGTTTTGTGGAGATGGCGCTCTCAGATATGTGTTGTAGTATCCTTGGTAGGTCGGTGCTTGGGGTGGGTGCCCGGTAGACTAGGCATATTGAGAGGTGTTTATTGGTGAGGGTGAGTATGTCTGCTTCATTGGTCGTTTCTGATGCATGCTTCCTGAGGTGTAGGTTGGCTTTCGCTATAATGGCTACGCCTCCTCCTTTGGTGTGTGTTCTGGAGCAATGTTGCAGGCTGTATCCTTTTGGTGTTAGTTGGTTCATGAGCACCGTGTCGGTGTCTGTTAGCCAAGTTTCTGTTATGCATAGGATGTTAATCTTTTGGGTTGTGATCAGGTCTTGGAGCATGTGGTATTTGTTTCTGACTGAGCGAGCATTTATTAATGAAATGGAGAGGGGGCTGCAATTCAGGGGGTTGGGGATGTGGATTGGTGTGTGTGGTGTGTGGGTGTTGTCCCATATGAGGGAGGGGTTGCAGATGTGTGTGGTTTGGATGGTTGTGTTGTTTGGTCGGGGTAGGTTGGTGAGTGTGTCTGTGGGGGAGGGGTAGATGGTCAGAAGTGGTGTTAGGACGTAAATTGGGGCTAGGAAGGGTGGTGGCGTACCTTGGTGTTCTTGGGGCTGTGCTGTGTTTCTGTGCTGATTTCCTGGTGTGTTGAGGGTCCCTTTTCTGCGTTGTCACGTATTTAGGTGTTTGTTGTTTGCTCCGCTGCTGTTATCTTTCTTGTTTCAGTTGTCCAAGCTTGCTTGCTGCTAGGGTTTCGGTAGTCTCTGTGTGTGGTGGATGTTTCAGGGGCTGCGCTGTGCTATTCAGCTGTTGTTGCTCACCCTCTCAGCTCCTGTTACGACGTTGCGCAGCTCAAACTGCTTGTAGAGGCCCAACTCTGGTGGGAAAGTTGACTGTGTGGTGTGTTCACTGTAGCTGTAAACAGCAAGCCAAGAGGAATGAAGTGAGAGAGTGGGGGGGGGGGGGGCTAAGAGAGACGTTTTGCTTCACATATTACCAAGCCGTGATGATACATGAAGCAAAAAGTGCAGCTATGAAGAGTCACCAATAAGCCGCTGACAGCATGTTCCTCGGGGGTAGTGGAAGGGGCAGTAGGAGAAGGGTCACTGCCTTCTACTGGCACTATGCAATGCCACACTAAGAGCCTGGTTTATTCAACTTCTTTTCCCACAGAAAAAATACTAAATCGGGCCCTAAAAAAAGAGCTGTGATACTTCTTGGGGGGGGGGGGAGAGGGGGGACTGCAAGCTAGGTCTTGGCAGCCAGCTCCTAATTTTTTAAGCCGGCTCCTAAATTCCAAGAAAATTTGTCAAGGTCTGACTTAATGCCACTTCAATGGTATCAATTGCAAATTCTGCTGCCACGTATTAAGAAACAGTGCAGTAACTTCCAAGCAGGGCCGACCCATCCGCTATGACAGCAGACCTCTGGGCACACATGACCTGCCACTCCCCTCGTGTGCTGAGCCGCACCGCTGCCCCTCCCCCCTTGTCGCTAATTCCGGCAGCAGAATCGGAGGGGAGGCTAAGTTTGGTGGCAACAGCCCACAGCAGGCCATGTGCTTTAGCACACTTGGACTGCCACTTCTGACTCCCCGAAGTTGTGTTGGAGGAGTGGGCTCAGAAGCGTAAGGCTATGTGTGCCAAATCACATGACCTGCCGCCAAGCCAAGCCACTGTCCCCACAACCCCATTGCCAGAATCAGCGGAAGCAGGGGGCAGTGGCGCAGCGCAGCTCTCAGCAAAGAGGGGGAGGGTGGCACGGCTCAGCAAACGTGGGAGGGGGAGGGAGTGGCACAGCCAGGCAGGGGCGGCCCAAGGGGGGTGCGGGGCCATGTGCGGAGACTCAGTGCGGGGCCTCATTTGCATAATGGGCCTTATTTGCATAAATATTTGCATAATGTTACCATACACTAACTTTTAGTAAACATGTCTCTTAATGAGTGTATGGATAAAGAAAGACTAAAAGATTTCTACATTACTATAATCCAGTGCCAACCGCCAGGCACATTAGGAACTACTACAAACGCTGCCCATTTAGAACCCATAGCAAACCCGCCGTATCCTGACAGCATTACCAGGACTCACAAAGCACCATACCCTACCTATCAAAAGGCAACACTGCAAATATTAAACCAATACATTTCAGAGAATACTGGGGAAAGAGAACAAGTGGCAATGTCAAATAGGAATTACATAAACAGAATACATCAGCTCAGTTACACATGCAGAACATAGACCATCACCAAACAAGGAATCACAATTTAGAAACAGGAAGGCAATAATTAAACTGGGAACCCCAAAAGCCAAACTTGGAAGTACAACAACACTATAGAAATAAAACTATAAATTAATTTCCTCTTGTACCAAACAAAGCACAGACGTTAATGATGCACATTTCCTAGAGGTTTCATATTCCAGTTAATAAATTCAAAATAAAGAGATATTTCTACCTTTTGTGCATTTTTTTTCAGTTGCAATTGCTCCAACCACTTTCTTCTGGTTTCTTCATGTTTTCTGCTAACTGTCCATCGTCTGCTGTCCATTTGTTCTTTCTTCTCTCTCTTCTAGTTTATTTTTCCATTCTCTCTCTCTACATCTGCTTTAACATACTAATCTTTCTCCTTTTGCTCTTTCCTCATTCCTATTTCATCCACACAAATTTTACCCCTCCATCCTCAATCCCCACTTACTCTCCCAATACCAGGCCAATTGTAGATTTTTCATCCCTCCCACACAAAATATTTTTCCCCTCTCCATTTTACTCTCCCAGCCCCATCCCATTCTAATCCTCCCCCAACATCAGCTCCCTTCTAGTTCCAGTCTCACCCAGCATCCATTCCCTTCTAGTCCCTGCATCAGCCCATTTCCAGTCCTAGCCCACCATCAACCCATTTCCAGTCCTAGCTCCCCCATCCATTTTCAATCTGAGTCCCTTCATCAGCTCATTTCCAATCCTAGCCCCCCATCAGCCCATTTCTAGTCATTTCCTAGCCCCATCATTAGCCCATGTCAAATCATAGCTCCCCTCCACTCAGTCCAATTCCAGTCCAAGCCCCCCCCCCAAATGAGCCTACTTTCAGTTCTAGCCCCTCCATGAGTCCATTTCAATTCAAGCCCCCACCACAGCCCATTTCCAATCTTAGCTCCCCCCAACAGCCCATTTCCAGTCCTATCCTAGCTGCTCCATCAGCCCATTTTCAGTCCTAGCTCCCTTCCCTCACAGCCCATTTCCATTCCAAGCTCCCTCCCCATCAGCTATTTGCAGTTCAAGCCTCCCCTTCCACTCAGCCCATTTCCAGTCATAGCAACCACCCAACCCATTACCAGTCCTAGCCCCCCATCAACCCACTTCCAGTCCTAACCCCCCCATCACCCCATTTTCAGTTTAAGCCCCCCCTATAACCCATTACCAGTCCTAACCCCCCCATCAGCCCACTTCCAGTCTTAACCCCATCAGCCCATTGCCAGTCCTAAACCCCCCACCCCATCAGCCCACCTCAAGTCCTAACCCCACCCCCCAGCCCATTAGCAGTCCTAACCCACCCCCACCCCCCAGCCCATTAGCAGTCCTAACACCCCCCCCAGCCCATTAGCAGTCCTAACCCACCCCCAGCCCCAGCCCATTAGCTGTCCTAACAACCCCCCCCCAGCCCATTAGCGGTCCTAACAACCCACCCCCACCCCCAGCAGTCCTAACAACCCCCCCCAGCCCAGCCCATTAGCAGTCCTAACACCCCCCCAGCTCAGCCCATTAGCAGTCCTAACAACCCCCAGCCCAGCCCAGCAGCAGTCCTAACAACCCCCCCAGCCCATTAGCAGTCCTAACAACCCCCCCCCCAGCCCAGCAGCAGTCCTAACAACCCCCCCCCAGCCCAGCCCATTCCATTAGCAGTCCTAACAACCCCCCCAGCCCAGTAGCAGTCCTAACAACCCCCCCCCAGCCCAGCCCAGCCCAGCCCATTAGCAGTCCTAACAACCCCCCCAGCCCATTAGCAGTCCTAACAACCCCCCCCCCCAGCCCAGCCCACCCCACAAGCAGACCTAACACCCCCCCCCCCACCCCCAGCCCATTAGCAGTCCTACCAACCCCCCCCAACCCAGCCCAGCCCAGCCCATTAGCAGTCCTAACAACCCCCCCCCCCCAGCCCAGCCCAGCCCAGCCCATTAGCAGTCCTATCAACTCCCCCCCCAGCCCAGCCCAGGGAAAATTAAATAAAAAGAAAACCTGTCTGCAGCCGCGGTCGGGGCCGCCGCGGCAGAATCGAGCGTGCCGCGCGGCCCCCCTGTGCACGGCAGAGCCAGCCCGCCCCAGTAGCAACTCTCTCTTTGGAGCTGAAGTCAGACGCGCCGGCTTGCAGAGCAGAGCGCGAGAGAAGAGTTTCTCCCTCGCTGCTCTGTTAAGCCCGCGGGGGCTGATGGGAACTTCCCATCAGCCCCCGCGGGCTTAACAGAGCAGCGAGGGAGAAACTCCTCCCTCGCGATCTGCAAGCCGGCGCATCTGACTTCAGCTCCAAAGAGAGAGCTGCTTGCTACAGGGGAGGGCAGGCTCTGCCGTGCACAGGGGGGGCCCCGCGGCACGCTCGATTCTGCCGCGGCGGCCCCGACCGCGGCAGCAGACAGGTTTTTGTTTTTTGTTTTCAATTTTACTTTTCGAAAAGAATGTTTTTTGCGCGGGGCCCCCTGAAACGCGGGGCCCTGTGCAAAAAACATTCTCACTCAATGGACGGGCCGGCCCTGCAGCCAGGGCTTCTGCATAGGGCAATAGAAACCCTTGGGCCGGCCCTGCTTCCAGAAATATGCTGGCAATACCCCCCTCCAATGTTGGGTCATTGCGTTTACTGCGCATTAGTGCTTGCTCCTAATGGGTGGTAAGGGCAAAACTTTACAACTCCTTAGCAAACAGGCCCTACTAGGGTAAAGAGAAAAGGATAATTAATCTGGTTATTTCCAAATGGATATACATGAGATATTAGTTTATCTAATCAACACTGAATTCAGCTAGTGAAAGATAACCGGACACTTTTTATCAGGTTAGTTAGGCCTGCTATATATGTAACCAAGTTAACCGGTTAACCCTTTGAAGGCCTACTTTAAATTTTTAATCCACATTGCAGCCGGGTTAATTTGTGCATATTTCAGGAAAACTGTACCTGTCTTATTCAATATGTTCTAATAGTGATGTTCCTTCTGCTATGGTCATGTATTATATACCATTTGATAGGAATATTTAGTCAGAATTTTGGATCCCGACAGTTTTGGGCTCGGCCTGGAAAGGGTTTTAAAGTTAACCAGATTGTGGCTGAATATTGT
Source organism: Ichthyophis bannanicus (assembly GCA_033557465.1). Classification (NCBI taxonomy): domain Eukaryota; kingdom Metazoa; phylum Chordata; class Amphibia; order Gymnophiona; family Ichthyophiidae; genus Ichthyophis; species Ichthyophis bannanicus. The sequence goes on from CM066032.1 coordinate 1,316,148,658, forward strand.
TGCTATCTGTTTAACTTTAAGCCACACCCAGGAATGTCCCTTGCTCCTCTTAACCATAACTGGTTAAACTTTAATCTGATAACTCACTGTCTGGTGAATTCAACCACTTGGTGAAGGGGAGGTGGAAATTTAAAGTAAGCGCTTTGCCTTGCTAGCTTCTGAAGATATGGTGAAATTAGACTTACCTGCTAATTGTAGTTCCTGGAGGAACTCCAGTCTAGTCCGGAACCTCTGGGTTGTCCTCCTCTCACAGCAGCTTGGAGACTGAGCAACGTCATCTTTTTTCTGATGACACTGGTATATCCATTCCGGATCCGCCTCCTCACACCAGTAACCTATTGACAAAGTAGACTCACCGGAACAACAATTAAGTAGTTAACATACTATTAACCAATCCAACTACTTAACCAGAACCTTGTAAAGACAGAGAATATGTTGCCTAACAACCTTCCCCTTATTCCATTCTAACTGAATGAGAACCCCCCCCCCCCCCCCCGGGAGGCCTCACCACCTCCTCCAGAAAAGGTATTGATCCCAGAAACACCCCCCCCCCCCCCAATGCCTAGACCACTACACGCGTACCTGATACTTTCTCTTTGCTTCAGGCTCTAGCATCTAGACATCAGGGCGGGATACCGGACTAGACTGGAGTTCCTCCAGGAACTACAATTAGCAGGTAAGTCTAATTTCACCTTCCTGATCGTCCCTCCAGTCTAGTCCGGAACCTCTGGGTATGTAACAGAGCAGTGAAATCAACGGGAGGGACCTGCTAGCCCCACCTGAAGCACTGCTGATCCAAAACTGGTATCCTTTTCCGCCTGAACATCCAGGCGATAATGCTTCACAAAGGAATTTAAAGAAGACCAAGTAGCTGCTTTACAAATATCCACCGCCGGCACCTGCTGGAACGCCACCCAAGACGTCACCTGCGCTCTGGTAGAATGTGCTCGGAGCCCTTCCGGAACCGCCTTACCCTTTAAAATATAAGCTGACGCTATGGCCTCCTTAATCCATCTAGCAATAGACGCTTTTGATGCCATGTCTCCCTTCTTTGGACCGCCAAACAAAATGAACAGCCGCTCAGATTTGCGGAAACTCGCAGTCCTACGGATATACTTCTTCAACACTCGTCGGACATCTAGAAGATGAATTTGTTCGCTGACAGAAGTCCCTCCCTTCTTGGTGAAAACCGGCAACGATACCACCTGATTCACGTGAAAATCCGACACTACCTTAGGCAGAAAGGACGGGACCAGCCGCAAAACCACCTTAGAATCATAAAACGTCAAGAAAGGCTTCTTACACGATAGCGCCTGCAATTTGGAGAGTCTCCTGGCCGAGCAAATAACCACAAGGAAAACCACTTTCAAAGTGAGGTCCTTTAAAGATGCTGCCGACAAAGGCTCAAACTGCTCTTTCCGCAAAGCCCCCAACATGAAAGGGAGATCCCACTTCGGCACCACCTGTCTACGCGGAGTTCTCAGCAACGACACTGCCCTTAAAAACCTCTTCACATCTGGATGACCGCCCAGACTCTCACCTCCTATCTTTCCTCTATAACAAGACAACGCTGCTACTTGCACCCGCAAGGAAGCTGCCACTAAGCCTTTCTCCAAACCATCCTGTAAAAAGGCTAGCAGCAGCGGCACCGATGCTCTTAGTACCTGGACCTGTCTGTCCACACACCAGGCTTCGAACACTCTCCAGACTCGAACATATGCTAAAGACGTAGATCTCTTCATCGCTCCCAGCAACGTAGCAATGACCGCTGAGGAGTAACCCTTTTTCTTCAACCTAGCCCTCTCAATAGCCAAGCCGTAAGTGAGAACCGATCCATGTGTGGCATCAGCAGAGGCCCCTGTGACAATAGGTCCATCTGAGATGGAAGCCGCCACGGCCTCCCTGCCAAGAGTCTCTACATATCCGCATACCATGGCCGTCGAGGCCAATCCGGAGCTATCAGAATCACCTATCCGTGGTGCTGCTCTATGCACTGAAGCATCCATCCTATCAGAACCCAAGGCAGAAACACATATAGAAGCTGATGTTGCAGCCATCTCTGTATGAGAGCATCCAGACCCTCGGACATCCTTTCTCTTCTTCTGCTGAAGAAACGATTTGCCTTTGCTGAATGAAACGTCGCCATGAGATCCATTACCGGTGTTCTCCACCATCGCACCAACATGTCGAACGCCTCCTGATGAAGGACCCACTCTCCCGGGTCCACCCGCACATGACTAAAGAAGTTGGCTTCCCCATTGTCCACTCCCGCTATGTGAACTGCCGACAAGGCCAGTAGATGTTCTTCGGCCCACACGAATAGCTGTTCGGCCTCGGTTTCCATCAGAATACTGCTGGTTCCTCCCTGGTGATTGATATATGCCACCGCCATTGCGTTATCAGAAAACACCCAAACAGCTCCACCGTGAAAACACAGCTGAAAAGCCTGTAACACTAGCGCTGTCACTCTCAACTCCAACCTGTTGATCGACCAGCCCTTTTCCAGCTGAGACCACTGCCCCTGGGTAAACCTTCCTTGACAATGAGCTCCCCAGCCGACGAGACTGGCATCTGTCGTCAGGGGAATCCAACAAGGCCCTTCCAACGGCATTCCCTGCTCCAAACAGTACTTCAATCACCACTGAAGGGCCGTGCGCGTCTCCGGCATACATGGCAACTTCCGCGACAGAGAATTGTTCTGGTGAGACCAACACCTGAGCAACGCCCTCTGCAATGGCCTCATATGCGCCCTTGCCCACAGAACCATCTCCAGGGTCACCGCCATGGTCCCAAGCAACTGCAAATAATGCCACGCCGTGGGAGCCACTCTGCCGAGAAACTGCCGGACAAGAGTTTGCAATCCCTGCACACACTCTGGTGGTAGATACACTCTTCCTGATCCGGTATCGAACTGAGCTCCCAAGTAATCCAGCCACTGCGACGGCTCCATCTTGCTTTTGGACATATTGACCATCCAACTAAGACTCTGCAGCACCGCTACCACTCTGGCTGTGGCCGAGACACTCTCGGTTTTGGTCTTTGCACGTATCAACCAATCGTCCAGATAAGGGTGCACTAGAATACCTTACTTCCGCAGGGCCGCCGCCACGACCACCATCACCTTGGTAAACGTCCTTGGAGCCGTAGCTAGCCCGAATGGCAAGGCCCGGAACTGAAAATGTCCTTGAGGCACCGCAAATCTGAGAAACCTTTGGTGCTCCTGTTTTATCGGAATGTGCAAGTACGCTTCCGATAGGTTGAGGGAAGTAAGGAACTCACCCTTCCTTACTGCCACGATCACCGACCTCAGCATTTCCATCCGAAAATGAGACACCCTGAGGCAGCGATTCACGCACTTGAGATCCAAAATCGGCCAGAAGGAGCCCTCTTTTTTCGGCACCACAAAATAAATTGAGTATCGACCTAAACCGCACTGGTCTGGAGGTACCGGCACTACAGCGTTGAGATCGAGCAGCTTCTCTACCGTCTCCCTCACCGCGCCACACTTGACCAGTGCCTTGCTTGGTGACTGAACGAACAAATCTGCGACTGGTCATTGGAACTCCAACGCATAACCTCCAGTACCCAGCGGACATTATTTGGACCCAGGCAGGGTAGAACTCCCGCAGCCGACCTACTACGGCACCACCTCTCCCCGGGTCCCCCTGGCATCATTGGGACTTTTGCAGATTCGTGGAGGAGGAAAAGGCTCCAAAGCCTCTGCCTGCTCCAGAAAGCCACAAAACCCCTGGTTTCTGTGGGGGAAGCGACCCCTCTGCGTTTGATTAAATCGGGGGAAGCGAAAACGATGAAACTCCCGTTGCTGCCCTTTGCCTGTGGGAGTCGGCGTCCCTGCTTTTGTTTGTCTTCCGGAAGTCTACCACCCTTGGACTCCCCAAGATCTTTTACTAACTTGTCCAAATCCTCCCCGAACAAGAGCTTGCCCCTGAACGGAAGTTTACTGAGTCGGGACTTAGATGAGCCATCTGCTGCCCAATTTCTCAGCCTCAGACAGAGCCTAGCCGCTACCACCGAAGCCATACGCTTCACCAATCCCCGAATGAGGTCATAATGAATATCCGCTAAATATGCTGTTCCAGATTCCAGCCGGACTACTCTAGCCTGATTCAGGGAGACAGCAATGAGGAACAGATAAGAATGGTCTAAAACGGAGGTGACTAGAAAGTGGATAAGGATCTTGGTAGTGTGTTCAGAAAGGAAGTGACAAATTTTGCTGATATTACAGAGAAAGAGGCCACAGGTTTTCGCTCTTTTTAATGTGCTCAGAGAAAGAGAGAAATAAGTCAAAGATGACCTGAAGGTTACAAGCTGAGGAAACCAGGATAATGGTAGTGATATTCATGGAAAGAGGAAGGAGAAAGAAGGTGGATTTAGGGAGAAAGGTAAGGAGCTCAGTCTTGGCCATGTTCAATATCAGATGGCGGTAGGACATCCAGACATAAATAAGACATAAGCAGGCTAAGATACTGGCTGAATTCCTGGAGAGATTTAGGTGCAGAGAGGTAGATTTCAGAGTCATCAGCATAAAGAAGACACTGAAAGCTATGGGAGGAATACAGAGAGAGAAGAGAAGACATCCCAAGACAGAGTAATGAAGTACACCAACTGAAAACGAGATAGCAGAGGAAGAAGATCCGCCAGAACATACATTGCAGGTGCAGTGGGAGAGATAAGAAGAAAATCAAGATTGACTAGAACCCCTAAATCCAAGCAAGAACAGGATGTCAAGCAGAAGGTGGAGATCAACGGTGTAAAAAGAAGCAAATAGGTCAAGAAGGATGAGGATTGAGTAAAAACCATTTAATTTGGCCAGGAACAAGTCACTGGAGGCTTTGGCAAGCGCTGCTTCAGGATCTTATTTCAAACAGCACATGATGTCTTCCCCAACAGAGGTCTGACTTTTTTAACTGCTTGCTTGTAAGGTCTGTCTGCCTGTATATATTATTTATTTATATCATTGTTAGAGTGCCTTACTTTTCAGTATTTTTTGGTGATCTTGTTCTGCTCTCCCTCTCTGTTTTCAGCTGTGTGTGTCTCTCTCTCCTCTTCCTTATTATCCCACCCTCCCTTCCCACAGTTCCCCGCCCCCTGGCTTATAGTCTCATATAGCTACCCTGTGCTCCTCTCCATCTCTCTCTTTTATAGTTCAACACTTTCTCTTCCTATTGCTCATACTCCCTAATAGTCTCCCCCTCCTACCAAAACCTTCAAGCCCCTCACCCTTATCTTCCCTTTACCATCCTCACGTCCCCCACTATCTTGTCATCTACCCTATCATCAGCTCTTGAGTTTCACCACTTTCTGCCTCTCATTCAGCCATCTCCTCTCTCTATGAAACAGCCTCACCCTCATTACCACTGTGCTGTTTCCTCTCTGCCTTGCACTCTTCTACTCCTTCTCCTCTCTTCCAGAGATATCAACCCCAATCCTGGCCCCCCTAGACTTTTGTCACACTCCCAGAACAGTTCCTCATGCAACAGTGCAAATCTTATTCATATCCCTCTCCTTTCCCCCTATTCTTTCTCTTTCTCGTGTGCTTTGTGGAACGCAAATTCAATCTCAAATAACTTGCCTTTACTCATGATCTCTTTATCTCTAATGCTCTCCATCTTCTTGCCCTAACTGAGACCTGGCTCCTCCCAGAATACTCAAACAGAGTCACTGCTCTCTGTCATGGTGGCTATCAGTTCTCCCAAATGCCTTGTCCCACTGGCCATGGAGGTAGTGTTGGGCTTCTACTCTCTCCTTCCTGTCAATTTCAACCCCATCTTCTGCCTCAGTCTCACTCCTTTCCCTCCTTTGAAGTAAACGCCATCTGGTCTTTTACTATACTACCTCTCCAATTAGCTGCTATTTATTGACCCCCTGACAAGTCCACCTCTACTTTTCTTTCTGACTTTGACTCATGCTTTCCTTCTTTCTGGATTCATCTTCTCCCTCACTTATTCTTGGGGATTTTAACAGTCATGTTGATAGCCCCTCTGACCTTTATGCTTTAAAGCTCCTCTCCCTTACCTCATCATTTAACCTCCAGCTTTGCTCTACTGCTACCACTCACCAGCAAGGCCTGCCTCAACCATGTATTTTTCTCTAATTGCTTACCCTCAAACCTCTGTACCTCACTTCTTCCCTTTTCGGATCATCACCTGCTAAGTTTCACAGTTCATCACCCATAACCTCAACCTCATCCTGTCTCCTCCAGCCTCTAGAAATCTTCATGCTATTGACCCATTGGCTCTCTCCTCCACTGTCTCATCACCTCTTTCCTCCACTATATCATCTGAGTCTGTTGATGAGGCAGTAGCTTCTTATAACACTGCACTCTCCTCTCCTCTGGATGCTCTTACTCCACCCATGACACGTCCTGTGAGGAATACTGTACCTCATCCCTGGCTGTCTTCCACCACCTGCTATCTACATTCCTGCACCCACTCTGCTGAACATGCTGTTTTTCTCAAATTCTGCACATTTGCAGACTTTCTACACTTCAAATTCATGCTTGCCTCTTTCCAATAAGGCATAGCACTCGCCAAACAAGACTAATATGTCCATCTGGCTAACTTTCTTGCCTCTTACCCTCGCCGTCTCTTTACAACTCTCAACTCTCTCCTCAAGGTGCCTCCTCCTCTGACTCCTCCCTTCCTTTCACTCAAACCCTGGCTGACTACCTCCATGACAAAATCCACAAGATCACATTCCAATTCCCCACAAGGTCAGCTACTTCCTCTCCTTCCCCTCTTCACTCCCAACTTCCCCTCCTAGCTCTGCTACCCTTTCTTCCTTTTCTAAGATCTCTGAGGAGGAAACCACTCATCTTCTTTCCTCATCGAAATTCTCTACCTGTTCCTCTGATCTTATTCCTACCCGTCTCCTTAGCTCCATCTCCTCCACTGTAGTCCCTTCAGTCTTTCATATTCTCAATCTATTGTTCTCCACTACAACTTTCCCTGCAGCCTTGAAGCATGCTGTGGTCACTCCTCTCCTCAAGAAACCCTCACTAGACTCTACCTGACTTTCTAACTATTGACCTATCTCCCTCCTCCCCTTTGTTTCTAAACTACTTGAATGTGCAGTTCACTGCTGTTGCCTCAACTTTCTCTCCTCTCAAGCCCTTCTGGATCCTCTACATTCTGGCTTTCGTCCTTTAAATTCTATTGAAATGGTTCTTGATATGTTCCTGGCAAAATCCAAGGGCCTTTACTCAATCCTCATTCTTCTTAACCTTTCTGCTGCTTTTGACACTGTTGATCACAACCTTCACCTTGAAACCTTGTCCTCACTTGGTTTTAAGGGATCTGTGCTATCCTGGTTCTCTTCTTATCTCTCCCATCGCTCCTTCAGTGTTTGTTCTGGTGGATCTTCCTCTACTGCTAGCATATTTTCATTTGGTGTACCCCGGGGTCTGTCTTGGGTCCACTGCTGTTCTCTCTCTATACCCATTCTCTTAATGCACTCATTTCTTTCCATGGCTTTCAGTATCATCTTTATGCTGATGACTCCCACATCTACCTCTCTATGCCTGAAATCTCTCCAGCAATCCAGACCCAGATCTCTGTCTGCCTTTCTGATATTGCTGCTTGGATGTTTCACCACTGCTTGAAATTGAATATGGCCAAACTGATCTTCTTATTTTACCTCCTAACACTCCTCTCCCCTTCCTCCTTTCTCAGTCACTGTGGATAACTCTAAGCTCCTCCCTGTTTCCTAGCTCGCAACCTTAGTGTTGTCTTCGACTCCTCTCTCTTCTTCTTCACATACATCCAACTGCCATTTCTAAACCTGCCATTTAGCTAAAACCTGCCATTTCTTTCTTTTCAACATCATCAAAATTTGGCCATTCCTTTCTGAACACACTATTAAGACACTTATCCACTCTTTAGTCACCTTCCATCTTGACTATTGTAACCTACTCCTTGCTGATCTCTCTCTGAATCATCTCTCTCTCCCCTTCAATCTGTTCAACACTGCTGCACAGCTAATCTTTTGCCAGCCTCATCATACTCATATTATTCCCTTTTCAAGTCACTTCATTGACTCCCTATCCATTTATGCATCCAGTTCAAACTTATCCTGCTGACCTATAAGTGCATTCACTCTGCAGCGCCTTACTACCTTTTTTTTTCTCATCTCTCCCTACACCCCTCCTTGGGAACTCCACTTTTCTGACAAATCACTTCTATCTTCTTCTATTGATAACTCTAGACTTCACTCCTTTCACCTTGCTCCTCCTTATACCTGGAACAAACTACCTGAGTCTGTACATTACGCTTCATCCCTGGCTCTTTTCAAATCCAGGCTGAAAATTCAAGTCTTCGCTGCCACTTTCAGATCTTGATTTGCCTAATCTTTGTGTTTCCTTACCATTCCTCCTAGATGTATTTTATGTCTACAGCTACTATGTTGACTGTCTTGACTAGATTGTAAGCTCTGATGATCAGGGATTGTCTTTTGCATGTGTCTGTGCAGCGCTGAGTATGTCTTCTAGCGCTATGGGACTCTTAACTTGTAGGCTGACAACTTGGCTGACTTCACCCCCACTCCTGCTGCCTGCATTCTTCCAGTCTATCTTGGTGCTGTGTTTGCTCTCCATTGGTGCTTTGCATTCTCCCAGTCTATCTAAATGCTAGGTTTGTTCCTTTCTGGTGTTTTAGGGCATTGCAGCCTGGTTGTAGCCTGTCTAGATGTTGTGTTGGCACTCTTTGGATATTCTGCCATGTGCTTTGGAATGCCAAACAAATCAATGCTAGAAAGAAAATGGAACCTGACGTATTTGATGAACCTTGAAGTTCTTTTCAAATATCTGTTACCATAGAGTACCTATTGACTGTTGTACCACTTCTAGAACACTGATTTTCTGGGTAATTTAAAAGTGCCTTAGAAAGAGAAATCTGGCTTTTTCAAGTGACTGAAGTCCTCAGTGCCTTGAAGTGTTCCTATTCAAGTGGTAGAACCTTCTAGACTATCTTATTCTGTGTTGGCTCTTCTCAGCAGTTTTAGGCTGGATGACTCCTCTCTTGCTGCTGCATTGGCCCTCCTCTGATGTTCTGGGCTTTTGCAGCCAGTTTTGCCTCCCTCTCCACCCACTCCTGCTGCTTTCATGCCTTCAGTACAATGCATCCTCGACTTTCTCTCTATATCCCCCAACATCTCAGTCCAAGCAGTCCATGAAGTCTTTTCCATGCCCAGTGGATTTATATGCTGGGACAAAACTCTGTGCCCACATTCTAGCTCTGAGGCATACAGTTTAGCAGACCTCATGCTAATCCTGCTATCTGGGCTCATGCAGCCTGCCTTGGCCTTCTTCAGGTATTTTAGGGCTTTCCAGTCCATCTTGATGCTGTATTAGCACTCTGCAGATGTTTCAGGGCCTTCCAGCCAGTCTGGATGCTTATTAGTAATCCTATGTTGTTGCTATGCTTTCCAGCTAATCTTCTGGGATGTAACTATACCTGGCTATACTTTATTCAGAAAGGACAGGGTAGGGAGAAGAGGAGGAGGAGTGGCACTATATGTAAAAACTACTATTAAAGCTTTGGAATTACAGAGCTTAAAAGGGAGAGAGGAGACATTGTGGGTTAAACTAGAAAGAGGGAAAGAGAAATCTATTTGCATTGGAGTGATATACAGACGTCCCTCACAAGAGGAAGAGGTGGACAGAGAGTTAATTGAAGACATACGCAGCATTGCTAGGAAAGGGGAAGTGCTACTGATAGGAGATTTCAATATGCCAGATGTTGATTGGCACATTCCTGCTGCAATATCATCTAGAAGTAAGGAGATCCTGGATTCTCTACAGGGAGAACTATTCAGGCAATTGGTAACAGACCCCATACGTGAAGGGGCCATACTGGACTTGGTGCTTACCAATGGTGAAAGTGTTTCTGATGTTGTAGTAGGAGATCATTTTGCATCCAATGATCACCAGATGGTGTGGTTCAGTATTAGGACTAGGGCTGTTAGAATCCATTCCAAGGTGAGGATCTTAGACTTTAGGAAGACTAACTTTGCGAAGATGGGCCAATACCTCAGGGAGTCGTTAGTGGGATGGGAACAGCTGGGGGATGTAGAAAAACAGTGGGCAAAACTGAAAGGGGGTATTTTAAAGGCAACCAACCTTTCTGTTAAAATGGTAAATAAAGGCAAAAGGAACAGGAGACCGCTATGGTTTTCGAAGGAAGTAGCTGAAAAAGTGAAGAAAAAGAGGGAGGCCTTCATGAAATACAAGAGATCACACAGAGAGGAAGACAGGCATCTGTATTTGGAAAACCTTAGAGAAGCTAGCAAAGTAGTCAAGAAGGCAAAGATTCAAAAGGAGGAGGAAATAGCCAATGCAATAAAATGGGGGGATAAGACATTTTTCAGATATATTAGTGAGAAGAGGAAGGGCAAAAGTGGTATTGTCAGACTCAAGGGTGCAGGGGGGGAATATATAGAAGCTGATAAGGATAAAGTGTAATTGCTGAACAAATATTTTTGTTCGGTGTTCACAGATGAAGAACCAGGAGCAAGACCTCAGAAAACACCCACAAATAGGAACAGAAGCGAGGGACATCTTGAACTATTTTCAGAAGCCTGTGTTCGTGAGAAACTAGCTCAACTTAAAGTAGACAAAGCGATGGGACCGGATGGGATACACCCTAGAATAATGAGGGAACTTGGGGACGTTCTAGCAACTCCACTGACTAACCTTTTCAATGCCTCGTTGGAGTCGGGAGTGGTGCCAAAGGACTGGAGAGAGGCTCATGTGGTGCCTTTACACAAAAGCGGAAGTAAGGATGTGGTTGAAAACTACAGGCCGGTTAGTTTAACTTCGGTGGTGAGTAAATTATTGGAAACGCTGCTGAAAGAGAAAATAGTGAGGTTTCTGGAGTCCAGCGGATTACAGGATCCGAGGCAGCATGGATTCACCAGAGGCAGGTCTTGTCAGACAAATCTGATCGATTTCTTTGACTGGGTGACCAGGGAGTTGGACCGAGGGAGAGCTCTAGATGTGGTGCATTTAGATTTCCGTAAAGCCTTTGACACTGTTCCTCACAGGCGACTTATAAACAAACTGAGCACCCTAGGGATGGACCCTAAAGTTACTGCTTGGGTTAGAAATTGGTTGGGTGGGAGGCGACAAAGAGTACAAGTAAATGGAGCTCACTCTGAGGAGAAGGATGTTACCAGTGGTGTGCCCCAGGGATCTGTCCTTGGTCCGATTCTTTTTAACATCTTTGTTAGTGATATAGCAGAAGGGCTGTCGGGTAAGGTTTGCCTCTTTGCGGATGATACCAAAATCTGCAATAGAGTAGACACCCAGGAAGGGGTTGATAACATGAGGAGGGATCTAGCTAAGCTTGAAGAATGGTCTAGAATTTGGCAGCTGGGATTTAATGTTAAAAAATGTAAGGTCATGCATTTGGGCTGCAGCAATCCAAGGGAGCAATACAGTATAGGAGGTGAAGTACTTTTGTCCACTAAGGAAGAGCGGGACCTAGGCGTGGTTGTGTCTGATGATCTTAAAGTAGCTAAACAGGTAGAAAAGGCGACGGCAAAAGCTAGAAGGATGCTTGGGTGCATACGGAGAGGAATGGCTAGCAGAAAAAAGGAGGTGATAATGCCTCTGTATAAGTCTTTGGTGCGACCTCATTTGGAGTATGGTGTGCAATTCTGGAGACCGCACCTTCAAAAGGATGTGAACAGGATGGAGTCGGTGCAGAGGGTGGCTACTAAAATGATATATTTATTTATTTATTTATTTAACATTTTTTATATACCGCACTATTCATCATCAGTGCGGTTTACATTGAACAACAATATACCTGTCAATACATGACTGATCTAGGTTTACAGATAACAGGGAAGATAAACTGGGTGTGAACTGGGGGTAACTATCTACATAATTATACAAATTATATATACATTGAATAGGTTAATGGGCTTCATTATAAAGCATATGAGGACAGACTTAAGGATCTTAATATGTACACCTTAGAGGAAAGGCGGGATAGAGGTGATATGATTGAGATGTTTAAATACCTCCGTGGCATAAATGTTCAGGGAGAGAGCCTCTTTCAATTGAAAGCAAGTTCTGCTACGAGGGGGCATGGGATGAGGGTGAAGGGAGATAGATTCAGGAGTGATATGCGGAAATATTTCTTTACGGAAAGAGTAGTGGATCCATGGAATAGTCTCCCAGTGGAGGTGGTAGAGATGAGGACAGTAACTGAATTCAAAAAAGCATGGGACCAACACAGAGGATCTCTAAAGGTAAAAAGTGGACTGTTGTAGTTGTTGTGGAAGGAACAGGCTAGATAGGCCATGTGGTCTTTTTCTGTCATTATGTTTCTATGTTTCTATGTTCTCATTGCCTTAACCCACTCATGCTGCTTTGGGGTCATCCAGACAGTCTTGTTACTACTTTACTGCTCCGCCAGTGCCTTGCAGTCTTCCTATCAATGTTGGTGCCATTGTACTCTTCTCAAAATGCCTTGGTGTGCTCCTACCAGTTTTGGTGCTGCTTTGCCATCTTCCACAACTTTGGAGTCTTCATTCCACGCTTTGTGTTGTTTTACCCTTCTGATGGTGGCTTGTAGTTTTCCTATTATTGTTAATGCCGTTTGTCTCTCTTCTGGTGTTGTGAGGTGTTTGTGACACTACTTGTGGCTTGTAGTGCTGTTGCCTTCTTTTTAACATTTTTGTAAGTTATGTTGCAGAAGAGCTGTTAAGTAAAGTTTGCTACTTTGCAAATAATGCCAAAATCTGCAATAAACACCCAGGAAGGTGTTGATAACATGAGGAGGGATTTATTGAAACTTGAAGAATGGTTGAGAATTTGGCAGGGGCATGCATTTGGACTGCAAAAATCCAAGGCGTGGTACATTGTAGGAGGTGAAGTACTTCTGTCCACGAAAGAAGAGCAGGTCCGAGGGGTGATTGTCTCTGATGATCTTAAGGTGGCTAAACAGGTAGAAAAGCTGAGCTGATAGCGAAAGCCTAAGGATGTTTGAGTGCATAGGAAGAGGAATGACCAGCAGGAAGAAGGAGGTGATAGTTCCTCACCTCCTTCAGTCTTTGGTGAGACCTCATTTGGAGTACTGTGTGCAGTTCTTGAAACCACACCTTAAAAAAGGATATAAACAGGATGGAGTCTGTATAGAAGATGGCTACCAAAATGGTCAGTTGTCTTCATCTTAAGGCATATAGGGACAGACTTACTGTATATAGCTCAATATGTAGACTTTGGAAGAGAGGTGGGAGAGGGGAGATAGGCTGCAAAAGGAGTGGAGATGTAACTTAATGATTAGAGCACTGCCTTGGTAACAAAGATCACAGAGCTCAGTTCCTACTAGCATGCCTTGGGCAAGTCACTTCACCCTCAATTGCCTTATATATCTCAGTACGTACAGTATACTTTAGAAGGAAAAGGAGAGATATGATGGAGACATTTAAATACCTCCACGGCTTAAATTCACAGGAGGAGAGCCTCTTTTGACTGAAAGAAAGTTCTGCAATGAGGGGCATAGGATGAAAGTGAAAGGGGATAGACTCGAGAGTAATTTGTGAAATTATTTCTTTATGGAAAGAGAGGTAGATTCCTGAAATAGTCTCCCAATGGAGGTAGTAAAAATGAGGACTGTATCTGAACTCAAGAAAGTATAGGACAAGCATAGAGAATATTTAAAAGAAAATAGGGACTGTAAAGTGTGTCTCTAAGAAGGAACAGGGTGTGGGGAATGAGGTATGAGGTACTATAAGCCTGTGAAACAAACAGCTGTGGTTGAATAATCTTGTTTCTTAAAATAAAGACAAATACTAAGCTAGAATGAGAGGTGAGGGGGAAGGGAATGGCAGTGGAATCTGGATAAATGCTGTAATCACAGAGACTGATGTTCTTGCTTAATTATTTAATTCCTGGATTTTATGCCACCATTCTCATCATGACTGACTTCTGTGGATTCTAGTAATTGAAAAGTATTTGTTAGCTTATAAAAATTCTTATCTAGATAAAACGTTAGCTAGACTGATCCTGGCTGAGGGTTGGGATGAGGGAAGTTTTGTATACTGCTAGGAATTTTGCTGGAGATGCAGAGGCACAAAGCACAGGTACAGACCACTGAGGATTCAGACTACAGAGAGGAGGAAAGGAAGGCTGCCAGAACCTGGTCCAGCGGAGCCACTGTCTTGCCTTTGTCTGTTGTGCTATAGCCTGCAACCACCAAGAGGAGTCAGTGGAGAGCAGAGAGCAGGAAGTGGAGATGCAAAGGAGTCTGCTCTGGTGACTCATGAACCCTCTGCATCATGCCGTTCCCTGTTCCACAAGCCCACGCTTGGCCTCTCTCTCTCTTGCTGAGTCGCTGACACCAGCAGTGGTCATCCTTAAATTCAAGCACTGGATGCACCAGTACAGAAACGTGGAGGATGTGAGATGCTGGACACGGCAGAGTTGAAGGAGAGAGGTCAAGATGCTGATGGATGTAGGAAAAGGGGGAGAGGAAAGAAGCACTGGGGGGAGGAAGAGGTATGAGGAGGGAACAGCACTGCGGGGAGGAGGAGGAGGTGTGAGGAGGGATCAGCATTGTGGGGAAGAAGAGGTGAGAGAAGGGAGCAGTATAGAGGGAAGGGTGAGAAGAGGAAGAGGGGAGGAGGGTTGTTGTGGGAAGAAGGGAGGTAGGGGAGTGAAGGGATGAAAGGGAAGAGGAAAGAAGAGCTAAGCGTGGAGGGCGAAGTAGAGAGCTGGTGTGAAGGATCTAGAAGGACTGGAAAAAGGTTGAAAGAGAGAGAGGACGGGGAAGAGAGTAATTTTCCAAGTCATTTCCATGGGAGAAAAATGATTCATCTGCTGAAATGGACTTTTAGAAAATTGTGCAGTGTAAAGTTTACTTCAGTGCAAAGAGGCATACCCCACCGGCACACTTATGCCCACATTCAGTTGAATTTTTCAAAGTAAGATTTATCTTTCCTTGGATAAACTACTCACACAAATTAGCAGTTGCGGGCTGATGAAAAATTCTTTGAAAATGAAAAATTGTATCCACATACCGATAGCACTGTATACCACCTTCAGCTTTATACCCACAGATGAGCGAGCTGAAGGTCATTAGTGTTAATGCCATTCCTCCTCTGGGGTAATTGCATCTCCTCCTCCTTCCCCACATAATCATCTTCCCATCATCCATCCTTTCCTGGCATAACAGCATCTCTTCCTTCCACCTGTCCTTGCCTGGCATGATCAGATCACACATCCCGGCATAATCACCTTCATCATTCCCGCCAGCTGGTCTCCTTCTGGCAGGTGTCAGTGGGCAGCGCTGCTTATGAAGCCTCCTGCAGATCCTGGAAGCAGGACCGTACCACCTTAGTGAAGGAAGGGGACGGAAAGCATTCTGCTACAGCTCCCCCATGTGGACACGCTGCAATGATTTCACCTAAATCTATGTATGCAGCATGGATTTGGCTTTGTTGTTAATGTGAGATATTGTATATTTCTTTGGGCTCTGTTTTGGACCTGTAGTTTTTTGGTCTTATGAGAATCTCCCTGGAGTCTTCTGCTTCCTCCTCCATAAAGTACATGTGTGAAGACAGAGGATTTACCCACCTCTCTGCAAACTATAAACATGAAGTTGGGAAGCTGTGGAAAGTTTAGCTTGTGCTACAAGCAGAAGGAGACATTCCCTCTGGAAAGAACCCAAACTTACTACCTTTGTCTTTATGTTAGCTCTGACTGGGGGCTCTTACATCTCCTTTCTTCCCATTGAAGAGCCTGCCCTTGGAGGTGAGAGTGCATGCTACTGAGTGACGCTGGAAAGAAGGACTGTTGCGTGAATGCTCCTCTTGATATGGTGTCACTGCAAAAAGGGTTATACAACTGCAGTGAAAGGCTGGCAGAGGAGGAGACATCATGTAAGAAGCGCTGCTTATCAGCTCCCTCTGCTGCTGGTGGGAGGTCAATGCACAGATAAACAAAAAGCCTTCCATGCAGCAAAACAGTTTATACAAGCCAGAAGTCTGCGGCAGAAGGGGCAGATTGGCTTGAATGAGTCCGCGATGCAGCCCTAGAGACAGAGGGTAAGTGCTGTATTGCCGCTGCTGTCAGCCCGGAGAGGGGCACCAGTGATGGAGTGGGCGTTGGGGAGGGGCATTAAGGGCACTGGGAGGGGGGGCTCGCCTTAGGTGCCCCCAGTCCTTGCACCAGCTCTGCCCACTGCACTCTTATCTCATGCTGCTGCAACCGGAAAGCCCACACTGCACATACCATGTACTCAATATGTGATGTGAGAATCACCTCGTCCTCTTCTACAAATCTATATTACTAAGTATTCTTGAATTTTACCATTGTAAATGTTTCTCTTTTTTAATTGCCTTTTCTCTTTTGATATTGGAATGGATCTTCCTGCTTCTACCCCTCCTTCTATAGACCTGAAATTACCAGAAAAGTGAGGATTTGGTAAAAGACAAAAAAGTGATTTATGTGATTTTGATTTTATTTCAGTGCTACTGTGGTAGGCGAAGGCCTATGATCCATGCTGCCTGAGTTAAACAGTCAGGCCTAAGCGGCTTGACCTGTACATGAAGCCCATGGTTAGGCCTAAGAGAGTGAAAGACACCCCCCCCCCCACATTACTGTTTCCATAGAATTGAAACTTAACTAAGCATAACTGAACCTAACTAGGCAGAAACGAAACTTAGAGGGAATAGAAAAACAACTTTAATTGGTATTGATAAGGCTATGGAGCTTCTATGGAATTAATTAACTGTGCTGAAAGAAAAGTTACAGTGCCCTGCTTTCCCACATATTCCAGCTGGCTGGTGACCTTGGAGGAGAAATGTAACAACAACCTAAGAACTGACCATTGTAATGAGCCTGTAAGGGGGGAAAGCAGGTGCTAAGCCCAGACCAAGGTCCTCATTAGACAGCTACGTAAAGGTACCGGGACCAAAAGATGGGGTGAGAAGGGTTACCGGGACCAATGGGAAGTTTGCCTATGTCTAGAATGGAGAAGAAAGGTATAAAAGTTGTTGTTTTGCTAGAAACCATTGCTCAGCCATTTTGAATGAGATTCTGCTTGAGACTTGTGCACAAATAAATGATTTGGACCTTCTGAACAGACTCCTGGTATTATTGGATTGTTTGCGCTCTGCCGCTACATATTCTTGGTGCATCGGCCGGGTAATGAGCCTGTAAAGGGGGAAAGCAGGTGCTAAGCCCAGACCAAGGTCCTCATTGGACAGCTACGTAAAGGTACCGGGACCAATAGATGGGGTGAGAAGGGTTACCGGAACCAATGGGAAGTTTGCCTATGTCTAGAATGGAGAAGAAAGGTATAAAAGTTGTTGTTTTGCTAGAAACCATTGCTCAGCCATTTTGAATGAGATTCTGCTTGAGACTTGTGCACAAATAAATGATTTGGACCTTCTGAACAGACTCCTGGTATTATTGGATTGTTTGCGCTCTGCTGCTACACTACTGTAAGAGGCGGTGCAGTTTCTGAGTCTCCAGATCGTCTCCTCAGATAGAGCTCAACTAAACATTTCCTAACTTGCTCCAATATAATCATCAAAACAGTAAACCACAGATTGGACTTACTCAACTGGGATAATCCTGCAGGACTCTGCCCTAGTCCTCACAGTAAATGCAGGCTAGAAACATAAGCCCAGAACTATAGCCCCACAAAAAGACTCTGACAGGTTGTCCCAGCAGGAACAAATATTGAATGTGTGATGTATATGTACCTACTCCTACAATTGCTGGTTTGCCCTTCTGGAATGGACAAAGAACTATTTAAGAGGATTGAGAAAATGACCTCCAGTCCAATAGGAATATTCTTGGACTGGTATGCGCACCCTGCAGAGTTTTTGTGCCCTGAACTGTTTCTCTTTTTATTTTTGAGACCTGTTTGCTTTTGTACTATGGCCTGGAGACTGCCATTATCCTTTCATAGCGCTACTAGGCTATGTTTGTTAAATTGCTGCTACTGTGTATGTTTTGTGTCATTGAATGCTAAGGGGTTGAACTTTATGTGGTTTAAGACATCTGGGGTCTTTCTCCTGTGGGTCACAAGTGGCTGCAGGAGGATAGGGTGGGTCCTGGTTTATATAAACTAGAGCTGGCACTGTCCAGTAAGCTGGGTAAGTACTGCAGGAGAGATTCCTTGTTTAAGGGTCTCAAAATCGCAGCCTGCAGTTTGTTGTTGGACAATGGGACAGGCTGCTGCCAGGGACTGAAGAAGTGACGCCAACAGTGATGTTGTGGGTATGTGGGAGCAGCCTGCCCCACGGACCGAAGGGATCACAGCCAGCAGTTCAGTTTTGTACCCGTGGGACAGGCTGCTTCTTCGGATCAGAGCTAATAGTTTTTGTGCCCATGGGAGCAGCATGTCTTGAGGGCTAAGGGTTGCGGCCAGCAGTTGTTTTGTGGCCCTGGCAGGCCACAGAAGTGAAGGTTGCAGCAAGTAGCAATGTTGTGTGCTTGCAGGACTGAAGGAATCACAGCCAGCAGGTCTGTTTTTAACCCACAGCCTGAAGAGTAGTAGAAGCACGCTGCAGGAAAAGGAGCTGGGGCCAGAGACGCACAGAAGGTAGGGCAATATTTAAAAGGTCAGTGGGTTTGGGAAAGAAAAATGGGGGGAGGGGAATGGAGTGCGAGGGGTGAGAATGCAAGGGAGAGGGGAGGAAGAGAAGGACAGACATTGGGCAGGGAACAGAGTAGGGGGGAGACAGCAGGTGAGGGTCTGCAGGGAGGGGTGTAAAAGTGCAAGAGGTTGGAGGCTGAAGAGAATGGAGATATGGGTACAATGAATATATGCTAAAAAGGGTCAGCCCCCTCACCCTCACCCTCACCCCCCCACCATAGGACACACAGATACCCCACCCCTGCAGTACAGACATACACGCACACACACATACATACACAAACCATATACAAGCCCAATATCCTATTTCCAAAAGTGGCCAATCTAGGTCACAAGTACTTGGCAGGTTCCCCAGTAGACACACAGGTTCCACAATGCTTGTATTAGGGCAAACAGTGGATATTCTAGGCAGGGGCAGAAGGAGTGCTGATATCATCACTGGGCTTCTAGGTACTGCACATGGGTGAGGGCAGGGGCGGCCCAAGGGGGAGTGCGGGGCCATGTGCGGAGACTCAGTATGGGGCCTCATTTGCATAACAGGCCTCGTTTACATAAATATTTGCATAATGTTACCATACACTAACTTTTGCTAAACATGCCTCTTAATGAGTGTATGGATAAAGAAAGACTAAAAGATTTCTACATTACTATAGTCCAGTGCCAACCGCCAGCACATTAGGAACTTCTACAAACACTGCCCATTTAGAACCCATAGCAAACCCACCGTATCCTAACAGCACTACCAGGACTCACAAAGCACCATACTCTACCTATCAAAAGGCAACACTGCAAATATTAAACCAATACATTTCAGAGAATAACAATACATGACCTACTGGGAAAGAGAACAAGTGACAATGTCAAATAGATATTACATAAACAGAATACCTCAGCTCAGTTACACATGCAGAACATAGACCATCACCAAACAAGGAATCACAATTTAGAAACAGGAAGACAATAATTAAACTGGGAACCCCAAAAGCCAAACTTGGAATGTACAACAACACTGTAGAAATAAAACTATAAATTAATTTCCTCTAGTACTAAACAAAGCGTAGACGTTAATGATGCACATTTCCCAGAGCTTTCATATTCCAGTTAATAAATTCAAAATAAAGAGATATTTTTCTACGTTTTGTGCATTTTTTTAAGTTGCAATTGCTCCAGCCACTTTCTTCTGGTTTCTTTGGGGTATGTTTACTAAATCGCGTTAGTGCAGTTCGTGTTAGGAGCCGCGGTAGTGAAAGAAACCCCAAATAAGGACATGGGCAGTACATCGTTACCACTACCTCGCGTTAGAAAAATTAACGAGCGTTACCGGGCGCCGTGCTGCGTTACTGCGCGTTAATCGTAAGAAGACGTACAGACACAAAGCACTGAAACAGAGCTGTAGCACAATGGTTACGGTACTGACCTCTGTTACAGGCAGCATGGGTTTGAGCCCCCAGTGTGCCTAACGCAAAAGGCTGTCTCAGGCATCATCCTGTACATTACAGAAGGAAAGAGGAGGCATGTTTTTCGTTACGCTGAGTATTGGTGTCAGAAAAACACCCTCGGAGTGTGCCTAGCCACGTACGTTGGTGCGTGCATTGGTAAGTGCGTAGCCGCGCGCGTACATTCGTGCGTGGGTACGTGTTTGTTTACGTGCGTGGGTACGTGTTTTTTTACCAGTGTGGGCATCTTATATTACAGACTTTGTAGGGTGTCCTGCACCTATGCATTATGCTAACAGATGTACGTGTGATGGCCTATGGTTTAGCAGAGCCTGTGAGCAGGTGCTGGTGTTTCACAGGGTTGGATTGGGCCAGTCACACCCATGATGCACTGCACATGCAAATCAGCTGTCCACACATACACACCATGGGGAAAGCACCCCCACAGCACCTCGGCCTGATAGGGGGTACCGACCGTGTGTTGTACTGGCACAGAGTAGCTACACACCGTCACATTGTGCGGGTACTGTGCTCACCCTGAGGGTGCAGTGAGGCGCCCAGCACTAGGTCCACAGCACTGTCCATGGCTGAAAGAGGCCATGGTGCAGGTCCACAGCAGTGTTATAGTGTGAGAGGTAGTTTCTGCAGAAACACCTTGGATATCTCTGTCTGTAGCAGTCAGGTGTAGCCCCATGGACCCCCAGGAGGGCCCATGCACCACCACCCCCTCCCCCAAGGCAGCAAACAGGGTCTCCTATCAAAAGATACAACATCTACCTCCCTGCAAGGTGGACGTAGAGGGGAACATCAACCCCAGTCCTGCTGAGGGACACACACCCCACAGAGCAGTCAATGCAGCTCTGTACACATCCAGAACACAATAGCAGACAGACATTAGGCCTAGACATGGCATGCTGCACCCCACCACTATCTGATAGTCCCCTGGTGCGAGCCATCAGACACTGCACCCTGCAAGCCACTCCATCACAACACATACCAGCTGCAAATAGTCTGCTAGTGCCCAGTGGAGATGCCTGCACCCAGAACTGGGATGTCAGCATACACAGTTAAATCAGTGACAGGGCCCCAAAAGGCAACCCATATATATCACATGAGAGAAATGGTAGATAGCACTATGGGGGTGCCTAGCCATGCTGTGGTCACTGCACAGTCAGGGTGAGAGTGATCTCTCAGCAGCACATACTGAGGTCACCCTGTCTGTGTAGGTGGTGGCCGGCCACTACAATGTGCCTGTCACTGCCCTATGCCCTGTGCAGATGCGCCCTGGCCAGGCCACCCTGTCCAGCCTATACCCATGGTACCTTGCTCCTCATTATGCACATTGGCAGCCCAATACTGGCAACATTGCTGGCAGTGTGGCCTGTGGAAGGTGTTTGCAGCCACCACACACTGGATAGACAGACAACCCCCCCCACACCGATGTCAGCATTGTGCTACTATAGAGGTGGTCAGCAGCCATACACACCACACCAGTCCTGGGCATAGTACAGGCATGGATATGGTACACAAGACTGTTGGGGGGTCACTCCCCAGGGTGGTGAACACTGTCAGAGACCAGACCTGCAGCACACACCGCAGACATCAGCATGATTGTTATGGTGGAGCTCAATGAGCAAAATGTGCTTAACAGAGGAATTGATATCTGCCAGTTCTCATAGCAAACGTTTGATAGCTGTGTACCATATACCCAGGTGTAGGATGGCATTGCTAAGGTATGCAACTGCTAGTATTGGGAGATACAGGCAGGACCCAATTTCTTGCCTCTCCAGGTGGCATTTGCCAATGGGGCCTGTGGGTGGGTGTGTGGCCCTGTTGGCTGCTGCTTTACGGCAGAGTTCCCCAACTCCAGTCCTGGTGTTCCAAACACTGTTCGGGTTTTCATGCTGTCCCTCATAAATATGCATGAGCTACATCTGCATAACATGGGGGTGGTGCATAGCTATGCAGCACAGGCATCTTTATTGGAGGCAGCATGAAACCGGAATGTTGTGGGGCCCTCCAGGACTACATTTGCGAAACTCTGCTTTACGGTAATGTGCCTGTTTCTGGTGTGGTAAAATATAGGCCATGCGTATGTTCTCTGCAATAAAGGTGTGTCTTTACTATCTATGTTTGGTGGTGGGTAAAGCTATGGGGACTGGGTTGGTAGGAGCCCCAGCTGGGATTTGAACCTGTGACCCTCTGGTCTTACAGGCACTGGTTGTGTCTGTTGCACCACACTGTAGCCACAGAGACAGTGCAGTCCCTGGAGTTAGTTAAACCGGCCTGACGAGTCAGAAACCCTGCTCTGCAACAGGTTTATTGTGACCTCATTTACCTTGTATGCAGACAACGGTGCACATAAACCTCAGAGAATACCTCACAAAAGGGGCACACACCCATAACCAAGCTGGGCAACAATGATATCATTGGGAAACATTACACAACACTCCCAGGACAATCCATTACAATGAAATGATATTTAAAAGGGTCTGTGAAGCGTAGACCCTTCCACACATCATTTCTTTTTTATTTGGTGCTTTCCAGGCAGTGTTGTTCCTTGTTGCCCATTGCTATCACTGTTGCCCAGCTGTATTATGCTTTTTAAAACTGTTTCCTGTGGTCATTTTTAACGTTTTATGTGCTATTTTGTTCAGTGCACATGTATCACACTGCTCACGTTTTGTGTGTTTCCCCGGTTTTTCTGTACATTGCTGACGGAAATGGTTTCTCTTCCCTTTAAATGCCTTTAACGGCAGGTTTTCATTCGCGTTGGAATTGAGCTCAGAATTACAGCGCGTTAGTGAGGGGGAGCCTCTCCACGTCCCCTCTCCGCCCATTGACCCCTTCTCTCCGCCCACTCTCCACCTTCTGCGCTGTTTTAACGCGCCGCGGGGCTTTACGATCGTTAAGCGCGGTTACCGCGCGTAGTACGACGTTACCGGTCGTTGGCGCGTGTTTACGCGTGTTACACTGCACTTACGGTCGTTAACGTCATACTACGCGCGTTATTCACGTTTAGTAAACATACCCCTTTGTGTCTTCTGCTAACTCTCCATCATCTGCTGTCCATTTGTCCTTTCTTCACTCTTCTAGGTTTTTTTCCATTCTCTCTCTACATCTGCTTTAACATACTAATCTTTCTCCTTTTGCTCTTTCCTCATTCCTATTTCATCCACTCAAATTTTACCCATCCATCCTCAATCCCCACTTACTCTCCCAATACTCGGCCAATTGTAGATTTTTCTTCCCTCCCACACAAAATATTTTCCCCTCTCCATTTCACTCTCCCAGCCCCATCCCATTCTAATCCTCCCCCAACATCAGCTCCCTTCTAGTTCCAGCCTCACCCAGCATCCACTCCCTTCTAGTCCCCGCATCAGCCTATTTCCAGTCCTAGCTCCCCAATCCATTTCCAGTCCTATCCAAGTCCCTCCATCAGCTCACTTCCAATCCCAGCCCCCCATCAGCCCAATTCTAGTCCTTTCCTAGCCCCACCATCAGCCCATGTCAAATCCTAGTTCCCCTTCACTCAGCCCATTTCCAATCCAAGCCCCCCACGAGCCTACTTCCATTTCTAGCCCCTCCATGAGTCCATTTCAATCCAAGCCCCCACCACAGCCCATTTCCAATCTTAGCACCCCCCAACAACCCATTTCCAGTCCTATCCTAGCCCCTCCATCAGCCCATTTCCTGTCCTAGCAAACCCCCAGCCCATTACCAGTCCTAACTCCCCATCAGCCCATTACCAGTCCTAGCCCCCCCCAGCCCATTACCAGTCCTAACCCCCCATCAGCCCATTACCAGTCCTAGCCCCCCCATAGCCCATTACCAGTCCTAACCCCCCATCAGCCCACTTCCAGTCCTAACCCCCCATCACCCCATTTTCAGTCTTACCCCCCCCCCATAGCCCATTACCAGTCCTAACCCCCCTCCCCCCATCAGCCCAGGGAAAATTTAAAATAAAAGAAAAAGCTGGCTGCTGCCGCTGCCATCGTAGCAGCAGCAGAATCAAGTATCCCCCGGCCCCACCCCCTGCCTGGGAGAGCCCTCCCTGATTCAGTCCTCTTGGCACCGGCTTTCAGAGCCGCGAGAAAGGGAAACTCTCCCTTTGCGGCTCTGACAGCCGGCGCCAAGAGGACTGATTCAGGGAGGGCTCTGCCGGGCAGGCGGGGGGAGGTACGGGACACTTGATTCTGTCGCTGCCACGGCGGCAGCAGCATCAGCAGCAGCAAGCTTTTTTAAAATTTTTAAATGTACTTTTAATGTAGAAAGTTGTTTGCGCGGGCCCCCTGAAACGTGGGGCCCTGTGCAAACAACATTCTTGCTGAATGGACGGGCCGGCCCTGATTCTGAGTCCCCTTTAATAATGGTTTATAGACCTTTCCTCTAGGAACTTGCCCAAAACATTTTTAAACCCAGCTACACTAACAGCTTTTACTACATCCTCTAGTAGCAAATTCTAGAGTTTGATTGCACGTTGAGTGAAAAAATATTTTCTCTTATTAGTCTTCAATAGGTTATCTTGTAGCTTCATTGCATGTCCCCTAGTCTTTCTATATTCTGATGACGTAAACAATCGATGTACCTGTTCCAATCCATTCATTAATTTATAGACCTCTATCATATCTCTCCTCAGCTGTCTCTTTTCTAGGTTGAAGAGCCCTAACCTTTTTAGCCTCTCTTCATAGAGATATCCTTCCATTCCTTTACCACTTTGGTGGCTCTTCTCTGTACCTTTTCTAATAACGCTATATCCTTTTTAAGATACGGCGACCAGAATTGCACACAATATTCAAGGTGTGGTAGCACCATTGAACAATACAGAGGCATTATAATATTCTTAGTTTTATTCTCCATTCCTTTCCTTATGATACCTAGCATTATATTTGCTCTCTTGGCTGCCGCTGCACACTGGGCCGAGGGTTTCAACATGTTATCCACAATGACGCCTAAATCTTTTTCCTGGGTGGTGGTTCCTAATGTGGAACCTTGCATCATGTAAAACACAGACAGACACACAGACATTCCATTCTCGCACCATAAACACACACACACACATACAAACACACGCGCACACATTCTACCCTTGCACCATACACACACACAGACCCCCCCCCCAAGACACACAGAAATGTGTATGATTTTGCAAATAGAGGAAGAAGAAATGCATCCCTTTGTCCCACTGTAAGTGTCCTGTTTTCACATACACACACAGTCCCTGACAGATATTAACATACACAGCCCTGCACACACACATGCATTCAGCCCCTGACACTCCTCATAGCACACACACAGATGCATCTCCTGACACTCTTCATGACACAGACACACATGTATCTCCCAACAGGCCCCATGACACAGACATTTACACACATTGGCCTATGTAGCCTCCAGCAGTCTCCGTGCACACAGATAACACACACATTCACTGACACACACACATGCTCAGAGCCCCTAACACTTTCTATGACACACACAGATGAAACCATCAAATGTCAGATCCTATGAGTGAGGGAAATGCACTGTAATGTGTGTACTTTTTGACTTTTTTCAGCTTTTCTGCAGGTCACCAAACACACAGGACCTCCCTCCTTCCCTCTTGTTGCACGCTGTTAGTGCGATATTTACCTTTATATCCCAGCCAGGCAGAGAGAATAGAGGGAGCAGGGGAGCCTCTGGTGCAGAGAGTTGGGGGTCAGAATCAGACACATATGCACTGTAGTGTAGGGCATGAATCTTGCGGTAAGCATAACTGCCAGTCCACTACAAGGAGCACTACCACTGGCTCTCACGTACCTACGCTCCCTGCTGGACCCAGATGATTTTCGAACCATATATCAAGCGCTGATCCTGCCACATTTTGACTTTGCTAATGCCATCTTACAAGGTCTCCCCCAATCCACACTAGCCCCTTTACAGTTGGCCATGAATGCCGCAGCTAGGGTCATTTACGGAGCATCCAGAAGCGACCACGTGACTCCCATTCTCAAACAGCTGCACTGGCTACCTATCCATGGGAGGATCACCTTCAAAACCCTTCTATTAGCATTCAAGGCAATCAAAGGTATTTCCTCCTCCTCCCTCATGCAGCTTACCCACATTGTCCCCCCCCCCCCCCAACAGATCCAGAAGAGCAACAGCTGTAAACTTACTAATAACACCAAGGGCATCGACAAAGTGCAACAAGACAACCACAAACAGGGCGTTCAGTTTCTATGTCCCCAAATGCTGGAATGCTCTTCCCCCTGACATTAGGGCCATTGCCAATCTATATCAATTCAGGAAGGCACTCAAACCCCACCTTTTTCTCCAATATTTCCCAGCCAGCAATTGAACCAAGATATCCCTCGCAAGAAATGACCCACTCTAGTAAGGCCCTGACATTCATTATCTGATTTTTACTTATCCTCGCAATGTAAATAGCTTATGTATATAGTTAACCCTGTTATCCAAGTTTGTACTCCTGTTCGATGTAAAACCTGACAACTTGTCGTTATGGTCCTTATGTTATGATGTAAACCGCGCTGATACCGAATAGCGCGGTATATAAGAAATTGTAATAAATAAATAAATATGGAGTGATCATTCCACTTTCAGCCAGCCTACTTCAATGCCAGTAAAGTCTCTACATGTTTCACAAAGCAGTGTCCTTAGTGAAATCCCAAAGCCCAGTGCTGTTTCTCACATTGATGCTGCCACCGTTGACTCTCGGGACTGCTGACGTCAGCTCTGGGCTTAAGCCCTGCCTCTTAGTGCTCACTGCGGTTTCCATGCGACTTACACCCACAGAGAGCAATGGCCTTCCCCGGGTCTGCTTTAATAACAGTCTATTGACTTTTTCTCCAGGAACTTGTTCAAACCTTTTTGAAGACCAGCTATACTCCCTGCTTTTATCACCTTATCCTTATTTTTGGGATTCATGAAAGAGCAGAGCAAATGAGCAGGCAGAGAGAGAGCTGTGGTAGAACCTGTAACAGCAGTAACAGGCAGGAGAAGAGGCACCGAAAGCAAAGTGATTGTAACCTTTGAAGATCTTTATTTGGTTAAGTAAATAAAAACATTAATTTTGTTTGCTTCTATCACTTTACAGGGGGGCACCAGAGACCCTAGAACCAGCCCTGATATAAGCATCCCCACATTTAAATAGCCCCTATTCTAACATGGCCTTTATATGTGTATGTCAGTCTTTATGAGTAAATGCTGCTAGTTCCACATCGCAATGCTTCCAAAATAGCCTCCATCCTGTGTCACGTGTAGAATCAGTCACACAGAATCGTCTTTAAATGCAGGTGATGTGCAGTGACATAGAACCGTCTGTTTTGCATATTCACACCCCAGAGACACTTCACTAATGCTGGGAGGGTTTATAAATGTTTCCTTTTACTCTTTATGGTTTATTAATCAGTAGCTGCCAGTCAGGAAGGATGAAGATGTCACAGACTCATCTCATCTGGATCCTGCTCCTCTGGATAAAGAGTAAGAAGAATATTGTCACTTTGTTAACCCTTTCATACCCGGTGGTTTCATTTGGTACCCATGTAGTTTTCTTGTAAAAACTGAGTAGGGATTAAAACCAGCAAACATCAGAAGACAATTTCTTACTTACTATTATCATAATAAAATACTATATTCAGTTTAGAGTCACTAACTTACTAGGTGGTACCACTGGCTGTGCTTTTGTTTTGGTAGCCATTGTGAAATTTTACTGCAAGTGTTCTAGTGTTAAATTTTAATGTTCTGAAGGCTTCACTGCATCAGGAAAATTCTCTCAAGTCAAACAGGTATTGTTTTCCCTTTCTTACAGTTTTATCACCATTTTTTGTTGAAACAGTTCTTGAATGAGACAGTTTTGTAGTTGGTTCCATTTGGAACCATTGGTACTTAGTGATTGTTACATGTTACTGCAAAAATGGTGGTTTGTAATACTTAGTGAATTTTACCACGTAGCAGTTATGAAGATTTGTTTGAAATTTAAATATTATCTGCTAATTAAGTAGGAATCCAGTAGTAATTCAGTTACATTCTGAAATTTGTTGAATGTTTGATGCAGGCAAAATGATGGATTGTGATATGCATCGCAGACAAAATAGAAAAGGAAAAATGGAATCTCAGCTTGTCTTGCCATCAGATGCTGACTTCTATGAACCTGAGTGTGATGTAGAGGATCCAGAGATGGAAATTAATATGGGTGAGTTGAGTGATGATCCACTGACCGAATCAGAAGATGATCTTCCATTATCAACAGTTAGGGATCATGCAAAGCAGAAAGATCCTGATGTTGCTGGTGTAGATGATGATGTTCCATTGAACAGATTATTCAAAAATAAATCAAAATCAAAAGATGCAGTAATGTTTCGATGGAGGAGAATAAAGCCAAAAGTCACCTCCGATCCAATCTGGTGGGGAAAATTTTCTGATCCACCCGAGGAGGAAGAGCCTCCAATAAAATACTTTCACAGATTTTTTTTCCACAGAATTTATTGAACACATTGTGAGTCAGACCAATTTACTTGAAGTTCACTGTGTGTCCTCACTTAGAACAACAACAGTAGAAATCGAACAATACTGTGGAATTTTGTTGAAGACGGGCCTGGTTCCAATGCCTAGTTATAAATGCTACTGGTCAGAAGAACTCCATTTTCCACCTGTTGCAGATGTTATGAGTCAAAATCATTTTACCGAAATCAACAAGTTATTGCACTTCAACGACAACACCAAGGCCGTCACTGACAGAAATGACCCTTTGTATGATAGATACTTTAAAGTTCACCCTCTTCTGGATTTCATTCGAGAGGCTTGCCTAAAGGTTGAACCAAAAGAAAAGCAGAGTACTGATGAGCAGATGATACCATACAAAGGAAAAAAAACCTTGAGGCAATACCTTCCAAAGAAGCCTAAGAAATGGGGCTTCAAAGTATTTGCTAGATGCGGGGTCAGTGGTGTGACATATGACTTTCATTTCTATGACGGTAAGGCTCCTGTTGTGCAGAAAAGCTGTGGATTTCAACCAGGAGACTTTGTTATGAAATTATGCGAGACACTGCCTAGCATTCAGAATTTCAAACTGTACTTTGATAACTACTTCACTTTTCTGGAGCTTCAGCTGATGCTAAAGGAACAGAGCATCCTGTCTACTGGGACAATACGGTGCAACAGGATCAGAGGATGCATTATGAAAACGGAAAAAGAACTAAAGAAAAAAGGTCGAGGATCCAGTGATTTTATGGTTGATGCAAACTCTGGTTTGTCAGTAGTTCATTGGTATGATAATTCAGCTGTTCAGCTTTCATCAACACTGAGATCAGTTGATCCAATTTCTATGATCAAGCGCTGGGACAAGAAACTGCATGCCTATGTTGATGTGCCCTGCCCAGCTGTTGTTCGAGACTACAGCCAGAATATGGGAGGTGTAGATCTCTTTGACATGCTCACGGCTCTATATTGCAATGACCATCGCAGTAAGAAATGGTACCATAGAATATTTTACTGGGGCCTTCATTTTGCGGCTGTGAATGGATGGTTGCTTTACAGACATCACTGTGGGCAGAAATCTGTACCAAATTCCTGAGTGTTCTCACTCCTTCAGTTTGTTATCAGCATTAGTGAGTCTCTGATCAAAGAAACAAGGTGCCGTCATCTGTGCAAAGAAAAAGAGGGCAACCATCTAAAGTGCTGAATTCTCCTGAAGTGACTGATCCTGATGACTCCCCTGCACCGCCAAAACAGAAATCATCTGTTCAATCTGATCCAAACGCCAGCATCAGAAATGACGGTGTAGGACACTTTCCACTCACTCAGACCCAAAACAGCAGTGCAGGGTTTGCAAAGCTCATGTCAGAATGAAATGCAATGTTTTCCTTTGCATTACAAAGGAAAGAAATTGCTTCCTCAATTATCACACTTCAGCAGTTTGAATAGAAACATTATGAACTTTTAGTGCTATATATCTTGCCTTACTTTTATTCATTTACATTCTCTTATATACTGTGCTATTCTGCATCAGTGTGGTTTACATTGAACAAACTGAAATTACATTGAACAGGGCATTATAAACTTGGAGATGACTATTTTATAGGGAACATGGGCTATGGAGAGTTACGTGGCTTGCCCAAGACCACAAGGAGCACCTGTAGGACTAGAAACCCCAGTCCTTCTGGCCCAAGGTTGCTGTCCTCTAGTGGGATTTGAACCCCTGACCTTCTGGCCTGAAGTACCTTGCCCCAACCACTAGGCCACTCCTCCACTCCAGTGTGTTTATATTGAGTTCCACTAAGTCCCATTGGTGCCAAATGGAGCCATGATAAAAAAACTCTTCTAATTATTAACTTCAGTGTAATGCAAGTGAACATTTCTGTTTCCTACTATCCCTAAGCAAAGTTCTGCTTTCTAGCCAGCCATACATGCCCTGATCACACGAGACCCCAGTCATGACCATAGAGGTACAGTGTAACGGCAGGTGTCATGTCATTGGCATCTGGCAAGGTGCACACGGCCACCCACCTTCCGCTGTATGTTAGGGACCATCACCCATGCGTGTCTGCATAGCATGGTGCCATGGCGGGTGTGTTGGCTGATATGTTCAGGTCAGGCAAACACAAATGTGTTTGCCAGACCACACAGGGGGTTGGCCAGGTCCTCCCATAAACACCAGCTTGGCCAAGCCACACGTGACATGGTGCTGCCATGTCATGAAAGGAGAGTGTAGGGACAGGGTATGGTGTGTCCAGGGTGTTATGCACAGGACACATATGTGTCACTGCACACATGGCCCTACCCACAGCCACACATGTGTGGGCACTGGCAACTGTTAGTACAGGACACACTGAGCAGAGGAGCAGGAGCAGCACGATGCTGTGCACAGAGATGTGTGATATGTGTTGACCACCCACCAGAGAGATATGGTCATTAATGCACCCTTCCATTGCTTTCCACCCCTAGGTAGAGGACTTACAGAAGAAGGGCCGGGAAATGCGGCTCAGATGCCCCGAGGTCCTGGACCGGCTACGAAGGCGGGCATTGTCCCAACGGGGAGGTGAGTGCCGCAACTTCTGCACCTCTGTAGATAATGTGCGGGGCCAAACTATTTACATGTGCTCTGTGTCTCACATACAAGTGTGCTAATGACTGTCATCCCCCACAGAGGAGGATACCGCTGGTGAGGGCGCAGCGCCACTGTCACGCATGGGGAGAAGGCCCACGCCCCAAGGAAGGACAGAGGACCAGGAGAAGGAGGAGGAGGAGGCAGAGGAGCAGCAGGAGGAGGAGGAGGGGGAGGGGAGGAGGAGGGGGCAGTGGAGGTGGTAGAGGCTCTGGATGAGGAGGAGGAGGAGGAGGTGGCAGGGGAGGAGGCAGCAGAGGCCCCTGAGTCTGCTGCGGCCAATGGGGGAATGGAGAGGTTGGAGGGTGGGGTGGGAGGGGAAGGTGAGTGCCTGTGGGTCATGTTGGGGGGGAGGAGGAGGAGGGGAGCATTGTGGGCACTGAGGGTGTGTGGGAGGTGCCAGGGGGGTTTGGGTGGGAGAGGGGGAGGTATGTGCTGTTGAGGGTGGGGAGGGAGGCATGGAACACAGGACAGCACAGGGCACTGTAGGTCCCTGCCAGCCCCCACATGTGTGCGGGAATGGTGCCCATGTGGGTGTGGCTATGCCACCCCTTGCCACAGACAGGGCCCACGCACATGCCACCACATACACACCTGGCACCATGTGTGTATGTGGTGGTAGGTGCGTCCAGGACCTGTCTGTGGCAATGGACACTGTGGTGCAATGCCTGGGGGCCCTGGAACGCACCGTGCGGGTGCTGGCAGGTACTGTTCAGTGGGTGGCTGTTGAGATGCAGCGTGTGGTGGGTAGAAATGCTGCATCTCAACAGCCATCCACTGATGGGCGTCGCAGGAGCATTTGATGGCCCCTGTGGCACCCACACATGTGCCCTGTGATGTCCTGTGTTCCGGGACACAACAGGTCAGCTGTGTCGTTATGACCTACACTGTCCACTGTTATGGATGAGACACTGGGTGTGATGGACCCTGGTTTGACACAGTATGTCACAGTCATATGTTACAATGTACATATATGTACATAGTCATGTACCATTGTTGGAACAAATTTGTAAATACAGTTTGTTACAAAACATACCAATGGTCATGTGTCGCCCTTACAGACAGACTATGGACGTATGCATGGGACATGTGTGTAGATAGGTATGTGTATGCAAGGTTGACATGGGTATCATACATGGACCATCTCCACACGCAGTTGTGGGGGCTGGCCATGTGCGTAGGTGTGTGAGTGCAAGGTTGACCCTGAGATGTAGCAATGTGGAGCATGTCCTAAAATACCTAGGGGCTTGTTTACAAAGCCGCGGTAGTGGTTAGCGATCATTTTCAGAGCCGCAGCACCATTGAAATCAATGGGTGATTCCTCCTCCGGTGCCTCACACATGCCAGTGTGTCAGGTTAATGTGTTGATGCTTGATCTGCACACTGGTTGTCTGAGATAGGTCAGATGACGTGAGGGGTCATAGCACACACATACATATATCTGGGGTTCCCTGCTCTCTACAATGCTGGTGCACATTGCAGATCATGTTGACAGACTATGCTGCATAACAATACTCATGGAGGGGTGTATGTCGGGCAGGGTGTCTGGGTGGGCTGTTATCAGTGGTTCCCGCTGTCTGAGCACCTGGGGTATTTGGCCGTGCATAGTATGTGTGTGTCTGAGCCCCTCAAACATGCTGACACCTGACAAACCATCCGACAGGAGGGTGTCAGACACCTGGCACATAACACTCCTCCCCCAACATTATAAACAATCTGCTATGTTGTCAACATCCATTCCCCTTGTGGATGTTGCCAACACACCCATTGGGATTGGTGTGTATGATGTTACCCACCTTCGGCATTGTGCCGTGCTGAGGCACTGTGGGCCCTCAGCTCCGCAAGTATGGTGGACATGGTTGTGGGTGTTGCGCATGATGAGCCTGGCGCCTGCATGGGGTGGTGGCTGTCTTCCATTTCAGCAGCTGCTGCAGCCTGTGTGGTGCTGCCAGCATCCCCCAATGTGTCACTTTCATCGGTGGCTGTGTCCTGTGCCTCTGCCACCTCATAGTTTTCCGGTGTCTGTTCCCCTTCACTTGTGGTGTCTCCCGATACTGCGGACTCTGGTTCCTCCCCACCCTGAGGCCCTGCCACATCCTCTTCCTCCTCCGGTGCCTCCATGAGAGTGTAGTCACCTGGTATGTGGGAAAGCATACACAGCACAGATAGGTTTGCACACTCCAACTATGTACACGTGTGTAGTACATCCACCCTACTATCAATGTGTGCTTGGGGGTGCCCTGTAGGTGTGCTGCATAGATACTACTACACCTCAAACTACTACAAATATCTGTTGTTTATTTTAACCCCAGTTCTCCATGTTTCATATCCAGTTACCTGTAAACTTGACATATGTTTTATGTTTAAGTATAATGTTGTTATAATGTAAACCGCGCTGATGATAAAAGTGTGGTATATAAAAGCTGTTAAATAAATAAAATAATAAATAAAATACTATTACGCAGTTATAGGGCACTGCCAAGCACACGCATCACTGTGAACATAGTATGACAAACAGACATTCCCTGATCAGCGGGCGTTATCATCTTAACGAGGATAGCAAGAACAGGTGTGGGAGGAGGATTTAGCAGGAGTGAGGAGACATGTCTAGAGCAGGTAGGAAAAGGGATGGTGTTAGAAACACATGTGAGAGGAGTGCAGAAACATAGCAATTAAAAGGGATGTGATGGGGTGCAGCACACTCATGTACCCCCGGCATAGGCAAATGGTTAAGCTGCAGAAACAGGTATGAGAGGTTGCAAGCAGATGGCTGACGCATAGACAAAGGGGATTGCAGGGATGGGTTGAGAGCATCAAGGTGTACGTTGCATACATACCTGCCTGGGGATGGGCGGTGTCCAAGGCCTCTGGCAGCCCCGCAGGTATATTGGCCCAAGACGGTCGGCCAGCTCCTGCTCCAGAGGTGTGAGGGTTGGAGTAAAGGGGCCACCCCCACCGGTGCCCATGGCATGTTGCCTCTCGGCAACCATGTGTGCTCGCACACCACGTTTGATATCATGGAACCGCTTCCTGAGGCTGTCAAGGTCCCTGGGTGGCCCCCCTACCTCTGCCACAGCCACCTGCACCTCCTCCCACACCTCTGTGCATGTGGCCACTGTGGTAGTGCTGCTGAGCCGCCCATAGACAACCTCATAATTCTCTAGCACACTGGCCAGCAGGATGTGGTTTTCCTGAGGACTGAACCGCACAGCCCTCCTCCG
Organism: Ichthyophis bannanicus; assembly: GCA_033557465.1. NCBI lineage: Eukaryota > Metazoa > Chordata > Amphibia > Gymnophiona > Ichthyophiidae > Ichthyophis > Ichthyophis bannanicus. Next base: position 1,316,183,051 of record CM066032.1, read on the forward strand.
TTCAGCAGCAGGAACCGGTACCCACCTTCTCTTGGCAGTGGGGGCCCCTGTGTGGGCTGGGACCCACCCGATGTGCCTGCTGCCACCACTCCAGTCACACCACTCCCTCCCTGCTGAGTAGGTGGCCGCCCCTCCCCCACTCCAGCCATGTGCTGCTGCTCCATCACCCTATGCTCCTCTCCCTCTCCCTCCCTATCACTCATTTCTGCTCCTAACCCCCTGGGCTCCACCTCACACCTACTTGCCGCCCCCTCCTCTCCCTGCTGTCTGCTACTCACCTCTCCTGTCTCTCTCACCTGCTGCTCACCTCCCCTCCTTTCTCCCTCCTCTGCTTGGCCACACACCTCTCCACCTGCCTCTGCCCTCTCCAACACCTCTCCAACTGCCTCTCACTCTCTGCACCACCACTACTCACAAACACAGCCTCCTAAGCCTCACACCTTCTCCTGACACTATCTCAACCTCGCTAACACCACACGCCTTCTCTCTCTCTCCTACACAAACCCCTCAACGTGGCCCAGTTATGCAGGTGTATTTATAGGGTTCTGTTACGTAACGCATGTTGCACATGTGCACGCAACTGCTGTGCGCATTGCGCATGCACCGTCACGGCTGCTGCGCGTGTTGCGCATGCACGTGTTGCGCATGTGCCACGTAGATGCTGAGGGTGTGTGCGCAGACATCACATATGCGCTGTGCGCATGAGGCATAGTGCATGCATGTTACAGCACACAGCACATGCGCATGTCTAACGCTCACGCACAGCACATGTGTAACATGGTCTGGCACGCACGCACCTTCCGCATCCTTGCGGCACATGCGCAATGCGTGCAACTGCTGCGCTCATGCAACGGAGCATGCGCAACGCGCGCTACGTAAGTATAACCTTTAAATACACCTGAACACCTGGTTCACATTGAGGGTTTTGTGTAGGAGAGTGAGAGAGGCCGTGCCGTGTTAGTGAAACTTGTGGAGAGTCAAAGGAAGGTGTATTGTGTGTAGTGGCTGTGCCTGTGAGTGTTGTTTGGATTGTGTGGCTGGCTGTGTGTGTGTGTGTGTGTGTATGTGTGTGTGTGTGGTGTGAGTGGTGTGTGGCTTGATTAGTGAGGTGACTGTCTATGTTTGAGTGTTGTAGAGAGGTTGGATGGGCTGAGTCTATGGCAGCCTTCGTGGTTGCTGTGGTTGCATAGGGAAGTGAGCAGGGGCTGTGGTTGCCTAGGGAAGTGAGCAGGGGCTGTGGTTGCCTGACAGGGGAGATGGTGTCGATGTGGCTGAGGCACAGGGCATGGGTGTAGATCCGCTGCAACTCAGACCTGCAGCTGTGGGAGCAGGCCAGGCAGGGGCTGTACCCGCACGGGGCAGGAGACGTGCAACGGTGCAGGCTCGTCAGCCTCGCCTCTACAGGCCCAGGGCCCAGCTCCAGGGCATGCATGAGGACTAGGTCATCTCCTGCTACCGCCTGAGCACGGGAGCTATTAGGGAGCTCTATGAGGATCTAAGACCTGACCTCAAGCCCCTGACTGGTCAGTCACATGCCATACCAGGTTTGGTCAAGCTCCTTGGTGCCCTACATTTCTTTGCCTCTGGCTGTTTCTTGTCATCTGTGGCCGCAGTGGGTGGCATGAGCCGCCCCACCTTCTCATGCTGTCTCCACTAGGTACTGCGTGCCATGGTCAGCTGGGTGGGGAATTACATAGCCATTCCCCACACTAGGTTACAGTGGGGGACCCTGAACCAGGCCTTTGAGGCATTAGCCGGGATACTACATGTGATGGGAGCTATTGATTGCACACTTGTTGCCCTGGTCCCGCCTAGAGACAGGGAGGTAGTGTTTCGCAACCGCAAACACTATCATTCCCTGAATGTTCAGGTTGTATGTGATGCAAATATGCATATTCTGAATATGGTCCCCAGGTTTGCAGGGTCCACCCATGACTCCTATATCCTGCATCACTCGGCACTTTTCACTCAATTTGAGGCAGGACAGTATGAGGAGTGTCTATTGCTGGGTGTGTATTTATCATTTCTGACGTGCACATGCTGATCATGTGACTAACCGTATGTGCAAATGTCTGTCTTGGAGGTGTATCCCTCGTTGTGTGGTTATGTCATCTGTGTGTGTTTGATATAAGGTGGGGGGGGGAACCTCCAACTCCATCTTGCTAGGGAGCTTTGTTCTGATAGTTTAATGGATGCTAGCATTTGTGTCGTGGTTACAGATTATGTTGTTTCCAATCCATACACCTACCCCTTGTCGTGTGTGTCTGACCTCCACACCCTGATGCATAGTTCTGATGTCCCATCATGTGATGTTATATGTTTATGTCATGGTGTGTTATGCATTTGTTTTGCACGTATATACCTGTGTCCATTTGGGAGGACATGAGCTCCTGTTTTAAGATCGCACATTTCTTTTTTGCAGGTGATGCAGGATATGGGTGTCGCCTCCGGTTGCTGACCCCTGTGCGTCAACCACGGACACATGCAGAGAAGAGGTACAATGAGGCCCATGCCACCAGCTGCTCCGTCATAGAGCGCACCTTTGGCGTATTAAAGAATCGCTTCAGGTGTCTGGATAGGACAGGTGGGGCCTTACAATACAGACCACAGACTGTGGCAGAGATCATTATAGCCTGTTGCATCCTGCACAACATTGCTCTCAGGCACCATATCCCTGTCAATATTAATGAGGGTCTGGAGGAGGACCCTACGTGCCCCCCTGGCGACACACGTGAGGGCACAGTGGTCAGGCGGCAGCTGATTGCAGAGCTCTTCTCATGTAAGTACTGCATATGTTCCCACCTACATTTGTTTAGATATGTGTGTACTGCTAATACTAGTTACCATTTGTATTACGATATCCGTAAGATGCAGTACTGCACTGACATGTAACTGAGACTGGCTACCCATACCAGCTTCAGATCTACTCATGCCTGATACACATTAGATGTGGGCAGGGCACAACAGCAGGTGGAGGTGGATTATGTGTGAGTGGCATTTTAGGCTTGGGTGAGGTGTTGGACTGACATACCTGGGTTGTGGCTGCATGTGATAGGGGCTAATGTGCAGCCACACATAGTTAGTTTTGATACTTTGGGTGCAGCAAGATGAAAGGCATGTGCTATGGCGTTAACAGTGGGAGAGCAGGCCATGGATGGGGACAGTTGTCTAGATGTGTGTGTTTTTCATTGAGTGTTTTTAGCTGATTGTGAGGTTGGTATGCTCTGATGTGCAGGGTCTGTGCATTAGTTGTTTTTGTATGCCGCTACATGTGATACGTACCAATATCTACGTGATCTGTGGTAATTGGATTACTGGTATGTGATATCCTTAAGGGAAATTACTGCAACACCACAGTGTGCCTGAATGTAAGGGTCATCACGTAGCCCTCACAAGGATGCGGGGAAGGATAGGGAACCTGTGAGGTGTCCAGCCATGGGGAGTATTATTGTGCTAATTTTGTGGGATATAGAATAGCTATGCAGTGCAGTGTTGCATATTTACACGCTGACAGAGATTATTCATGCCAGATCAGCAAGGTGTAGTTTACAGTAGGCAAGCTGTGGGCTAAATATGGGGGTGGAATTAGGTTTTAGTGATGTTTTCAGGGGGAACAGGGCAAATCTATCTGATGACATCTAAACATATACCACAGCACTCACATACAAGCTGGGTAGGTGTGTAGAGGAGGAGAGTGCAGTCCAATACAACAACTACATTGCCGACCCTAGAGAAGGAGAGTTATGTCCACACACACATAGAGGCTCTGATGGGGGGGGGGGGGAGGGAGGGTTTAGGTGCACATATAGGCTATCCATGCTTTTCCATTATCGATTTCACACAGTAGTATGACATGCAGCCATCATGGTCCGGTCACATACGCACATCGGGGTGTGGTTTGGCAGACATAACTCAGCCGTTGATATATATATTTGCAGCTCATCATCACACAGCTGTTAATGTAAGTGAAGGTATGAGATATACACACCACGGAAATGTATATGGTCAGAGGATGGGGAGGTGCCCCTTCATAGTTCTGTGTGTTACAGGAATTGACAGCAGGGTAGCAGACAACATTGAGACACCAGAACACACAGTGAGGGGCATTGGGGGAGATATGGGTGACACAGGATATTACTGCAGCCTTGGATTGATGCAGGGACACGGTAGTGAAGAAACACTTCTGTTCACCCTTTTGTACATCAACAGAGAGGTGTGGGAGGGGACAGACAGAGTACAGACCCTTGTAGTTTGGCAATCACACTTCAGAGATAACTCTCACATGACAGAGATCTGTACAGTGTGATGGTGAACAGTCATTCTGTGAAGGATCTTGGGGAGTCTGAGAGCTGAGGACAGGAAGGTGCAGTGTGTGTTGCACAGCTAGAAAATGACATATGTATGTTTCCCTTCTGTTTCCCAATCCACAGGACATACCTGTTACAGCTCCTGGTGCGGTGGTGCATTGGCAGGTGACTGTAGGTCATCCAACATGCTGTGGTCTGGGGTAGGTGGACCTACAGCTACATTGTCTGTGACAACAGTCAGGGGAAACACATGTCCTCAGTGATGTGTCATATTGTACATATGATGTTGTTTGCCTCTTTTCCCTGCACCACCATAACCCATATCTTGGTGTTGGCACACATATCCCCATGTGTTCCTGTCCAGTTTGTCCTCTGCAACACTGTGTCTGTGACACATCCAACAGAGCTACATGTGTGTGGGTATCGTAGGTGTTTTGGTGGTGGGCTACACGTACACCCATCCCCGACATTGTACCATCAGCCAACACCATTGTATCATTGGATTTCACAGGGCCTTTCGGTCCAACAATCTCCAATTGGGCACATACCAGTCGTATGCTACTGCTGGCACGCTAACCTTAGCATACTGTGTGGGTGTGCTTCTTAGGGTTGGCTGTGTGTTGATACAGTGTGCAGGCATTTTATATTATCATGTGGTGTGAGGGGTCTGTACACCTGGGGGGCAGTGATGACTGTGCTATCTCTACCTTGCTGCTGTTTACCATGTGAACATTGTGGACATGTGTTGTGTGTTGTGAGCAGAACTGTGTCTTGTGTTGTGACATACGACTGTTGAACAGCATTTTTTGGATCACAGATATCGCCATAATGTGGACATGCATCAACAGTGGCTGGACATGGTTACATGGTGATTCTACCAATTGTGATGACATCGTCTCCCTTCACTGAGTGACCCAAGACACACTTGCTGCACGCACACGGTAAGTTGAACCTTTTTTGGGGGGAATGACATCAGGCTTTACATGTTAATGATTTACGGTTTGTTTCGGGGATATTTCATGTTGCCTCTCTGTTCACAAACACTGATGCACATGGGGTGGAGCTGTGATACGCTTGTGTAACATGGGCAAGGACATGGACATGAACATATCCATGTGACAGCCGTGTCTGCAGTTCCAATTCCAAATTTGACCAATATGCAGTGCGTTCTGTGTTGTGATCATGTTATGTTTGCCTGTGTGTCGTTTTATTATGTGCATATTCATGTTTGACTGTCTGCAATTTGTGCTGATGTTGCAAGCAGCATACCAATACATTATTTCTGCTCTTCTGACACAGGGCAGAGAACAAACCGGACATATCTACTGGAGTACATCCGGCATCGCCATCATCCACCTGTTGGGGGACACACCACCATGGAACTATCCCTGGGAAATGGTGTCATAGGATGTTTGACCTCTGCGAGTGGGACACATGCCTAGGATGGACAGTACCATTGTTGGAGTGGTACTTTGGCCATGACAGACCTGTCCAACACACTGTTGCTGCCGTGCTCTGGCTGGGTGTCGTATTCATCGCAGGAGACACACATGACCTTTCCAGTACTGTGGCATATTGGGATGTGACACTTGCATGCCGAGGTTTCAAGGACACTCTTCACCTGACTTGTTGGATTGCAGACACAATTTGCACTTTGGACACTGTGTACTGGTCCACACATGTGCAGCAGGGACTGACATTGCCGGTGTATGTTGTACATTCCTCAAACGCTGTGTTGTTGTGTTTTGGCCATGTATGTGACATGGAACACAGGATATGCTCATCTGTTTGGTTCAACACAAGCATACAGCCATGCGTGTGGCATAGGGGGTGCGATGGAGAGGTCCTGTTGTCTATGTCCACCTACTCTCCATTAGGACATGATACAGTTTTTGCCATGACAATGCTTTACTGCACACCAACAGCTTAGATTGATGTTTTCACTGACCAAGGGTGTTTTCGTGCATGTGTGGCATCACTGTATCATATTGAGACGTACACGGTGCATGTGCATATGACTAACTATGTTGGCGAAACACAGCATGTAGCAATATGACTTCTGTGTGGTTTACTGTAAAATGTTTGCCCTTACTTTCCATCTCTATATACTGGTTCTTGTGTTTGTTTACTGTACAGACGTGATGCTCCACATGGATTTACAAACCTTGCATTGCATGGCTGCACACTCCTATTTATCCCCTGAGGTAACGACACTCACATTGCCCCATTACATTTGGAGTGTCGCAGTGTGAGTGCCCATTGCCTTCCTTCAATTGTGCATTCCTTGTGCTGTGATATATGTGTACAGACACTGTATCCACACCAACCAGTGCAGGAGACCTTCTGCATAGTGTTATCTCTGCATGTTTCAGCAGGTTGTTTTTTTGTATTGGTTTCTGTGTTCATGTGCCTCTGCTACCTGTTGACATATCCTCATTGTGCATTTGACCATAGTTTATGGTTACATTGTTGCAGCTTTGATTCCTACATGAGGCATTATGTGGCAGCTGTAACATCAATTTCCACATGTGTTTTTAAACTTTCAACATTTTAACAACATATGCTATTTTCATTTGTGTGTCTCCTGTGTTGCCAGATAGATGTTTTCAGTTACAGATCATGATTGCTGTGTGTTGGGCCCTCATCATGCACCGCCTACTGTCTACATGTACTCATATGTGGGTAACACATTTGAGGCGTGCAGCAGCATGTGGTGTGTGGGGGCCAAATGCATACTGCCCACCATGCACCTGATGCACATTATCTCTCCTGCCCTCATTTGTAGAGGTGCCAGTGACCTTTACGTAGGATGTGGGTTGCTGCCCTGCTAAATGTTTGTTTGGTCTTTCACCTGGGATCCACTCACCTTGGTATTATGATGGTGGTATCTACACTATCTGTGATGAATAACCAAAATAAAGATATGTGTTTTACATACATATGTCTCGGATGCTGCTTGATCACACTGACACTTGTATTTAATGATTTACTGGTCATATACATGGCCCACCTGTGCTCATATCCTTGTACGGTGCCACCTGTCTATCTGCCAGGTGTTTGCCACATTACTGAGTGTTGCAGGTTCCCATACACACATTCCCTTCGAGGTACTATTTTGGCATTGTGTTCATAGTAGTTGTTTGGGATAGTGGTTACAGACATGTGTTATAACACTGTGGGTTTGATCCGCACAAGGTTTATTTTTTAAATGTTTCTGTTGGGCTAACATAACCATTAGGAACCTGCAGCTTCATCACCTATGCACACACACTTCCATCTCTTCACTGTACACCAGTGTGCCCTCTGTTCTGCCTATCCATGACATATTGGTTGTTACATATGTCTCTTACTTTATGGGGCTTACATGACAGTCCACTTGGGGGATTGGCATTGCTGCAGTTCAGCTGTTCTGTGGCACACCTGTTTGCAGGTTCAATTCTGTCTTGTTGTGTTCCATATTTTCCCCTGCTCCACATAGCATCCCCAGCCAACCTTTGGATTTAGGTTCTTTCCTCTTTTTCATGCTGTCTCCACTGCATAACATTTGATTGTGTGTGTGCATATAGGTATATTTGGGTGTGGTCCCAATTACAGACTGTGATCAGATCTGAACACACCAGATCTGCATGTGCATTTGATCGTGGTTACTGTTGGAGGTTTGCCTATCATGGCAGCCAGCAGGCTTCTAGTGTGGTGCCCTGCAGTATTTTTGTATGCAGCCTTTGCTATTGAGCTCACGTTGGTGGTGTGGCCTACTGGTTTGTGCATTGACACTTGTGCTGACGGGCATAGGTTTGACTTCTCTCTATTCTCTTTGATTTGTTTGCCTGTGCTGCACAGCTACTTTTGATTCCTGTGACAAGCATATCTGTGTAGATCTGTGTTGTTAGCACCTTGTACCCTTATCACAGTTGTAAACCATCCTTCTGTCCGTCTATGTGTGTCTGCCAGCTGTATGCCGCCCTACCCTGCCGTGCATGCTGCTACCCCACATCCTGCACTGGTACACATTTCTGCATTGCAGCTCTCCCTGGTTGCCTCTCCTGTGTGTGCTGTGCATGGCACTACTCTCCTCTGTCCTCCTGTCATTGCACTTCTCCTGCCACCTCTACCTCCTCTGGTGGACAAGTATCCCCATCCTCTGCCACACACTGTCATTGTTGCACTGTACATTACCATCACCCTGTACATCGGTACAGCTGCCCCTGATATGTTTGTCCACTTTACCTGCTGCCACATGGCCTGCACGCAGATTTGGCTGGTCCATGAGCTCAGTCATCTACTTCCTCCCATCACCTGTTCATTGCCTTTCCTTGGTGTTCTGTGCAGTGTTATGGTTACATCTGTGTTTGAGCCATACATTTCATGCTTGTGACCTTGGGGCACCTTTGTGCCTCTGAGCACCATCTCCTGTATCCCACTCTCATCCCTTGGGCATTTTTCACGGCACCTTAGGTTTGGCCAGCTTATGGGGCACCTTATATGCTGCCTTGGAGGGTACCAGCCTTTCCTGTCGCCCTCTGGGGCACAGTGTGATCTGCCTTGGTGATTTATGATGTGCCTTATGATGCGCCCTAAAAGGTGCATTAGGTTGCAGCACTGGGGTGAGGCTTTTTGGGCTGGCAGTGCAGATTGTTGGGATGTGTCCAGCTCTTCCAAGCAGCAAAAGGATTTTCCTCAGACAGCCTTCTTTACTGAGCCCACTGGGGCTTGAACTCATGACCGCTATATCAGCAGGCAATGTATTAACCAGTGTGCTACACCTCTGCTGCTCTCTTTGCATGTTAGCGTGCCTACTTAAGATTACCGCACGTTAACGTGCACTGCTCCCTTTATCCGGCGATAATATGCGCAGCGCACATTATCGCACGTTAACGCGCCTTGCTACGTTTAGACCGGTACGCCCACTCCTTTTATGGCATCCTGCACATTATCGCCGGGCGCACATTAGCGCCCTTTAGTAAACATACCCCTTAGTCAAAGTTATAGGGCAAGGAGTGGCCTAGTGGTTAGGATGAGGTACTTAGAACCAGGGGTTCAAGTCCCACCTGGGGACAGCAATCTCAGGCCAGAGGAACTGGGGCTTCTAGTCCTATAGGCACTTCTTGTGGCCTTGGGCAAGCCACTTAACTCTTCATTGCCCACCACTTTGATTGAAGGATAAGTCAGTATAGAAAACTGATAAAATAAATAAATTTAAAAAAAGTTCATACAGAATAACTGGCCACATTTCAACATCCATCAAAATCATCCAGACACTGGAGAGTGAGCTACAGGACCTCAACAGCTGATCTTGAAGGAGAACTTATTTATTTCTACGCTTATATACCATAGATGTTATACAGAGGTTTACAATGAAGCATAAGAAATAATAATAATTTCACTAACACACATAAAACAAAATCTTACACTTAAAAACATAATACAACCTTTGAAGCCTCCCAAAATAACTCTGGGTCATTTTTATGCCTCCTATTACAATACTCATAATCGTTCCATTTAGTTATTAAAAAATCTTTGAAATTAATATCATAACACAACTCAAGTGGTAAGCGCCAAGGACCTTTACTACTACCAGGCTGGTTTCCTATCCAATCTACCCACACAGGAGCATGATCTGAAATTTCATATGGACCAATGACTGCGTCCACCATTTTTGGAAATAATACTTCAGATACTAATATTGCATCAAGTCGCGCACTAGAACCATGTGCTCTAGACAAGTGTGTATAATCTCGTTCTGTTGGATGAAGAACCCTCCAAACATCTATAAGCCTACATCTCTGAGTGAATCTCTTTAAAAGTTTTATAATACTAAGACGATTACTCCCACACCTCCCTGACACATCCATTTGATTATCAAAGACACCATTCCAGTCCCCTCCTAATATAATTGGTGACTCAGGTAAATTATCAATTTCTGCCATTAAATCTATAAAAAACTTAGGATCAGGCACATTTGGGGCATATACACTACCTAACAACAACTTTTGTCCATTTAAATTCCCTTGTACTAAAACAAATCTCCCTTCAGGATCCACTACCATCCTATCTTTCTGGAAACCTATTCCTGTCTTAATTAATATAGCTACCCCCCTTTTCCTTCCCTTTGCAGAAGCCCCATAAATTAACTCAATACCTTTTTTCTTTATTCGAACCAGGTCTTCTATAGACTGGTGTGTCTCTTGTAAGAAAACAACATCTGCTTTATGCCTTCTTATTGCTAATAGAATTTTATTTCGCTTAAAGGGGCTTGTAAGACCACACACGTTCCATGAGAGAACTCTCATCCTCCTGATGTGATTATTAAACAAATATTGAAATTTAACTTTATCATATATTTAAAATTAGAAGTGTCCCCCCAGCCTAGGACCCTTCCAACAGCAATTACCAATACTTCAAATCCTCTCATCTTAATATTAAATTGGCTTTCTATATAAACTACTGTAAAAATCCCCTTATTATCCCCTCCCCGTCCCTTTTCCTCCCTCCCACCCATTATTTCACCAAACCCTTTCTTATCCATAAACCTTAAGATCTCTTCTTCTCCTCCTACAGCCATATTAGTGCAAATCTTAATTCACTTCCTCTCTACTGAAATATCTTGCATTTTTATTTCCCATCCCATCATAATCCTTCTACAAATAAACCAATAACATCACCTACATCTAAGAAAATAACCATCTCACATTGAAACTTAAAACTTATTTCCTGTATAGATAACCTTAATTCAATCAAATACTATAATGATCAGGTATTATCTTTTATGCCAGCAATGTTTCCATGAAACCATTTCTTAGCTTCTTCTGGAGATTCCATTAATACAGCTTTTCCATTATAGAATATCCGCAACCTTGCAGGATACTGTAACATAAATTTCAAATTTGATGACAACAATTGTTGACAAATATTTGCATATGCTTTTCTCTTTAAACTGTTTTGAGAGGGGATATAATTTCTTATATAGCCCGAAGGAGAAGAATGCTTGCTTTTAGGATTCTTAGATTGGAGAAGCAAATTTGTAGAGAACGCAGACTTTTGGCTAATAAACCTAATATTATCAACAAAGAGCAGTTACTTGCTACTCAAGCAACTTTAAATACTTTGTTGCAACAAAAAGCCAAAAAATCTCTGTTATATTATAAACATCATTTATATCAATATGGGGATAAATCGGGGAAACTTTTGGCTCGTTGTTTGGCGCGAAGTAAAGGATCCAGATTTGTTCCATTTTTGAAAGATGAAGGAGGAGTAATATGTAAAAACAGTGTAGATATAGGGAGAATTTTTGTAAGTTATTATACTAAGTTATATAAGGGAGAAGAAGTTTCTAAAGAAAGTATTAAAAATTTTTTGGAAAAAATACATTTACCACATCTTACAAAGGCTCAAAAAAAGAAATTGGAAGCTCCTATAACAGTAGAGGAAATTCAGAGTAAAATTGATATTGCCCCAAGATGTAAGGCACCAGGATTAGATGGTCTTAGAGCAGAATATTATAAATTGCTGCAAGTTCAGATTACACCGGTGTTAGTGACTTTATTCAATAGGTGGATGAATGTTGGAGTTTTTAAATTTAATAATAATCTTGTTCATATTGTGGTTTTGCCTAAACCTGGTAAAGATGTAACTGAGGTTGAGTCATATCGACCAATTTCATTGATTAATTATGATTTAAAGTTGTTTGCAAAGATTTTAGCAGATCGGTTAGCAGTATATCTGCCAATCTTATTACATGATTGTCAGACCGGATTTGTGAGAGAACGGTATCCTTCAAAAAATGTAAGAAAAATTTTAGGAGTATTGAGCTGGGTTAGAAAAATGGATATCCCTTCTTTATTGGTAAGTTTTGATGCAGAAAAAGCTTTTGATAGAGTAGAATGGAAATATTTATTTGAAATTTTAAATGTCTATGGCTTTGGTGAAGGATTTATACAAGGTATTAGAGCTTTATATCATAAACCAAAGGCAGTAGTAGGAGTTAATGGACATATCACTAATAATTTTTATATTACACGTGGAACCAGACAAGGTTGTCCTTTATCACCATTGTTGTTTGTGCTCTCATTGGATCCTTTGCTGAGAATGATTTATGCTTGTGATGGTATACAAGGAGTGAAAGTTGGGTCATGTATATTCAAGGTTTCTGCTTTTGCGGATGATTTATTAGTCATGTTGTTAAATCCTTGTGAATCTTTAACAAGACTTCTAGATATGATTAGACGATTTGGAGAAATTGCTGGTTTCAGATTGAATATGACTAAATCAGAAGCACTGGATGTTAATGGGGGGTTACAGGAAAAATGGGGTGATGAGTTTCCATTAAGATGGGCTAATAATAAATTTAAATATTTAGGAATTTGGTTGCCTAAAAATCCAAACCATTTGTATAGGCAGAATGTTAGGCCGTTGATGCGAGATATACAAAATAAATTGCAGGTTTGGACTCCTTTGCCTCTTTCATTAGGTGGTAGGATAGCTGCATATAAAATGATGATTTTTCCAAAACTTTTGTATATTTTACAAATAATTCCATTGCGACTATTAAAGCAAGATGTGCAGAAATTAGAGAGATTACTGCAGGGATTTTTTTGGAGAGGGAAACATCCCAGATTTAGAATTGATCGTTTATATGGTTCATGGCAACAAGGTGGTATGGGGTTGCCTTGTTTAGAAATATATAATATGGGTTGTTTACTTCGTCATGTACGTGATTGGATAGGTGGTACTTCAGTTTACACTCCTTATGATCTTGAATCAGCATTAGTTGCTCCTTATTCCCTTCGGTCAGTGTTACATGTATCAAGAGCGAAGTTGCCTAAAGTATTTAAAAATAATATATTATTTCAGGGGGTTCGATGGAGTTGGCAGAAGCTTTGTGAAAAATTGGGTGTTCCAAGTGAAATTTCAGGTTATTTGCCTCTACAGGGAAATATAGACTTTCAACAAAGTATAAAGTCAATTTTATTTAAAGGATGGGAGAAAAAAGGTCTTCAGTTGCTGTATCAAGTAATTAACGAAGAAGGTGTACTTAAATCATTTATTGATTTAAAAAGATGTTATGGATTGTCTCAGGGGCATTTTTATGCATATTTACATTTAAAATATTATTTGATTTCAATAGCAGATAGGAGAACTTGTTTGAGATCAGAAAATTTTAAGAAATTAGAAGAGTGGTTTGCGTTTAAGGACAAAGAGAGGATAACTGTAGCAGAATATAATAAGGCTTTATTTAATTTAGTTCATGTTAAGAATTTTGATCATTTGAGTTTGCAATGGGGGGAAGAATTAGGAATTAATCTTGAAAGGTTTGCCTGGGAAAAGGCTATTGGGCGTATCCCTAGACAAATAGTGGGGGCAAAATTACGTGAAATGCAATTTAAAATAATAGTACGTGCTTACATATCACCATATAGAGCATGGAGGGGGGGCTTTGCACAATGTAGTGAATGCCCAAGGTGTAGAATGGAAAAGGCACATTTGGGGCATATGTTCTGGACTTGTATATGTGTGAAGAAATTTTGGAATAAAATTCAAAATTATTTAAGTGGTATATTGAGGCAAGCTTTAATTTTGACTCCAGGGTTTGCTATACTTGATGTTCCTGATTCTATGGGACTTTCCTTATCAGGGAATAGACTCTTGGTAAGAAAATGTTGTCTGCTTGCTAAACACTGTATACTTCGGAATTGGAGAGATCCTAAAGGTCCAGAATATTGGGAGTGGAGAAACGTATTGCACCAATTGATATTATGGGAAGGATTATCTACTAGGAAACGTGCGTAGAAGAGCTTATTTTTTAAAAGTTTGGTCTCCTTATCTTGATGGGGTTTCAGCAAGGGCTAGGAATGATATTTTAACAATTTAAATTGGCTTAGTTAGGATAAAATAAGGGGAGGGGTGAGAAATGAAAATAGATTAGTGGGGAGGATGTGGATTGAAAGGGGAAAGTACAAAAGGGTGAAGGTGAAAGGGAAAATTAAAATGTATTAATTATATCCTTTTGTGGATTATTACTGAGTGGGGGAGGGGGATAAAGGTATGGACTGGGAAGGAGTATGGGATGGTGGTGATGGATAATGGGGGGGAGGGAGTGGGGAATTAAAAAGTAAAATATATATATATTCCCCGTTGTGGGAATGAATATGGTTGTTTAACATTGTTTAATATGTATGTTGTTTAAATTGTTTCGATATATATGCTACTTATATTGTTTCAAAATGTATGTTGTCTACAATATGTTAACTGCTTACAATGAATAAAAAGATTAAATACTAAAAACATAATACAATAGCAAATTATTAAAATAAACCAAGTTCTAAAAGAAAATAAACATGAAATGAAAATATCTTGAACAACCAGAAAATCATAATACTCTTAATTAAATGCATGCCTAAAATAGAAAACTTTCACCTTCTTCCTAAAATCAAGGTAATCTAGTAAAACTCCAAATTCTGAGGGAAACGTATGAATTCTAGGTATCAAGGAAGAGGCAGAAGGCATGGAGGTGATTAAATACCTGGAGGAGCTATTGTCAAAAAGCGGCAGATATACGAGAGTGGGCTTCAGTGGCCATCAAAACTGAAATCTAGGCTGATGGCAGCATGGCTGATGGAAGTGCACGTAGACAGTAAATATGGGAGAGGCCTAAAAAAGATTTAATGGAAGAAGAATTGGGGTCCTTTCCAGTCTCTCTAAAGGATCTGTGGCGATGGTTCTCAGACATAAAGCTAAACATTGCTGAAGTCGAGGATGAAATCGGGGAACGTATGGCTGAGCTCTATATAGACACTGCTGTGATAGGCCAACGAGTGGAGGAGTGTGAATTATGCCTACAGGAAGTGGGAGATGAGATTACGGAGCTGCAGCACAAAATGCAAGAGCTGTAAAAGGTGAGAGAAGAGCTGGCCACCATTATTACACTGAAAATTGAGAAATAATCCAACTGAATGAGGAGAAATAATCTGCGCATAAGAGGAGTGCCGTAGAGCCCTGAATACCTGGACAGTAAAGTTATGGTGATTGAGGTAGGGCTGACGTGACCATTAGGTGAACTAGGCAGCCACCTAGAGTGCTAATGGTCCAGGGGCAGCACACTGCCATCACAACCGCTCCTTCCTGGGACCTGCAGCGGCAGCAAAGCCTCAACAGCCCCACAGCGCTTGCCTTGAATCTGCGGTGCTGCGAGGCAATTTGACATTCACCCTCTCTGATGCCTTGCTGACGTCCTTTTTGCATGGGGGCAGCAGCATGCAGTGTGAGGAAGGGAATGATATAGGCCATGAGCCTCGTGTTGCACGCTGTACTGAATAGAAATGCAGTGGCTGTAGCCTCTCCCTACGCAACAAATGTGAACCAGGGGCCGTTCTCTGAGGCATGCTGGTGACAGAGAGATTTGGAGCTGCCTCTTAATTGTAGGGGGAAGAATTCAAGTTGACTGACAGCTTCAGGTTAGATAATTGAAAAGAAGTAGGCACCACAGGCAGAAATGATAGGGGCTGATAGAAATGCTCTGACTGCTGTTTGGGGAGAGTAACATAGGAGATAGTGGGATTACACTTTCCGTTCCCAGCCACACACTTCCTAAACAGGATTGACATGATATTAGTGGAATCTCTGGGTGTAAGATAAACATGGGCCCTTCCCAAACTTCCCTGCTGATGCTCCCTCTCCCTCCGCTCTTCACCTGGTTGCCTCCAGGAATTCTGCCTTTGCCTTCCTCAGACCCTCCCTCTGGAATTCCATCCCTCTTCCTTTCTGACAGGAATCCTCCTTCTCTCAGTTTAAGAGAGGTTTGTAAACCCAGCTGGGACCTTCCCCCCGGCTCTACCGGTACTGTTGCCCTCTCTGTCGGTTAGAGCTGCAGACTACTGTATGGCTCTTCGAGTACTGCTGGGACTCCCGCCAGCTCTTCCAGGGCCACACTCCTTCCCATGAAGGCAGGAGCTAGGGAATCACACCAGCTTTTCAGCATATGGCTCCGATTCCTCTGCTGGAAGCATTTGGGTGGCTCCTGATGGCTCTTTACCTTTGTCATTCTGCCTCTTCTGTGGGGAAGGGGTGTCCTGGGAACTCCGGCCGGCTAATGCCACTGACACTCCACTTCCTCAGAACAAGGCTTCCAGAGCCTACCTGCAGCCTCTCAAAGCTTGCTTGCAACAACTGCCCCGTCACCATGAATATGCAACAGAAAGTCTCTCCCCCCTCTCTAAAATATGACTGCTCCGGCCCTGCAAACTAGCCCAAGGTCTCTGCTGTCAAAACACTTTTAGTGCTCTGGCTCTGTGGCTGGATCAAGGACTGGTCCATACGGGCTGTCACCAATGCGGCCCATTTATTATTTCTGCCCAAACCCCACCCCTTAAAGGGGAAGGCAGCTTGCTTACTGCAGCAGTTCCAGGGCCACCTGCCCATCACAGCACACAGCTCATGGCTTAGACACTCACCCAATGCTAGTCCCAGACAAAAAGACTCTCATCCTCCTTGCAGCAGCGCAGCATCTCTGTCTCCTCCCAGCAGTGACGCCCTGGACTGGATCTAAGAAACCATGTAAATACTGCTCTGCGGGATATTAAGTGGCACTAACATGAATATCTTCGGATGCTGCTGTTTGCAGGCCCCTATGATAACTGGTTAGCACTGAAGCTTACTGGGGGCATCCTGGATGGCAGCCATCACTTGCAGGGCAGAAGCAATATCGAGCTGCTGCCTGGTTAGCGACACTCTAATAAAGTTAGGCAGCCATCTGGGCAACCCGGATATTCAATTCCAGAGCCCAGATATGGCCCCAGCCCTGAATATCCAGGTGTAAAGTTCAGCGCTGGCAGCGAGTCACTTAGCAGCACTGGCAATTAGCAGCACTAGCTGCCACTGCTGAATATCAGGCCCACAGGCTTAGAGTAAGAGAGCTTTCCTAAGGTTATACAGCAGGTCAGTGACAAGAACTAACGTTATCTGAAGAGCTCCATAAACACTTCAGATACAGGAGTCTGAATCTTTTACTCTGATTCCCTACATGCTTCCATCATACTATAACCTACTGCCGAACCCAACGTCTTTTTATCCAAGCAGGAAGGAGGCACAACACAAATCTGCCTGGGAATTTTGAAAGATAACATGGGAAGATTAATTGCACATGTCTCTTATACTGGAATTTTTTGTAAATATTCAATGCATTTGGCGCTCAATGGACAAGAAAACTTCAGTCATATGTATATGAAACAGATTAACCTTTACAGCAGGGCTCAATAAAACCCAGATACCAGGTTGCCATGAGGACCAGGAATTTGCATCTGGCATCTGGGACTTTTTTGTCGCTCCCCTTTTAAAAAAAAAAAAAAGCACAATTGAAGGGCACAATTCAGCTGCAATAGTGACAAAGTGAAGTTACTTATCTGTAATGGGAGTTCTCCTTGGACAGCAGGATAAGTCAGCCACACCTGGTGATGTCCTCCGGGTGGCGCCATGGATACGAACGTGCTCTCCAGAGCTGAGAAAGGATCTTTCTGAACATGCACAGGTAGACCCCCACCTCAGCAGCCCGGTCAGAGTTTTCCCAGCTCGAATCCTCTCGACTGGGGCGTGTGCCAGTACAGGATGATGTTTTGCAGGGCAGATGGGAGGGATTGTGTGGCTGACTTATCCAGCTGTCCACGGAAAACTCCCATTACAAGTAAGTAACTTCGCTTTCTCCATGGACAAGCAGGATGCGTCAGCCACACCTGGTGACTCCCTAGCTGCGCGTAGCATGCACTGTGGTAGAAAACGAGTCCTGAGGAGGCTTAAATCCACTAGGAAACACGGGGTCACGTGGAGTGTGCAAGTACCTTTATTCCAACTCAATAACTGTGTAAACAGTGTATAGGCAGTGCAAAATAACACGTGCATGTGCGGTGAACAGTATAAACAGTGC
Organism: Ichthyophis bannanicus; assembly: GCA_033557465.1. Taxonomy (NCBI): domain Eukaryota; kingdom Metazoa; phylum Chordata; class Amphibia; order Gymnophiona; family Ichthyophiidae; genus Ichthyophis; species Ichthyophis bannanicus. The sequence goes on from CM066032.1 coordinate 1,316,201,270, forward strand.
AAACAGTGCAATATAGCGGTAAACAGTGCAGCATAGAAACTGCGAATAACAGCAGTGAGTAAGTCAATAGGTTGACCCTTAGGGTTACAGGTCTGAGAGAGCAGACCGCGTCACTTGGTGTGGGTTGTTCCAGACTGGGTGCTGTTCAACACTGCAGTCAGCACCGCTCTGCCAAAGGCACAGTCCTACTGAGATATAAAGTCAATGCAGTAGTGCTTCTGAAAGGTATGCGAGGACGACCATGTTGCAGTCTTGCAAATGTCATCCAAGGGAACCGAGCGCAGGTTGGCCAAGGAAGTAGCCAGAGCTCTGAGAGGGTGAGGTCCCACTTTTGGGGCTCCCTGGGTACCAGCTGGTTCGAGGCAGAAGGTAATGCATGCGGATACCCAGTGAGAGAGTGTCCTTTTCGTGACAGGCTTGCCTGGTCTGTTAGGGTCGAAGGAAACGAATAGCTGTTCTGCCTTGCGGATCAATTCTGTCCTGTGGAGGTAGATGCGGAGGACTCTCACGCAAGCCAAGGAGTGTAGCCTTCCTCTTCCATCGAGATGTGGGGCTTGGGGAAGAAGGTAGGGGTCAGGGTTTGGTTGATGTGAAAGGTGGACGTTACCTTGGGTACGAACCTGGGGTGAGTACGCAGAGAAGTGCGGTTGTGGTATAGTTGAGTATATTTGGATGTGCCACGAGCGCTTGGAGCTCACTGATCCTTCTTGCCGATGTTATGGCTACTAGGAAGAGGGTCTTCCAGGAAACAAACTTCATGTTGGCTGTCTGGACTGGCTCAAAAGGTTCTCTTGTGAGCCGCTGGAGGACAATATTAAGTTCCCATGGTGGTACTGGTGGTCTAACCGGAGGTTTCAGGTTAGATAGACCTTTCATGAATCTGGTGACCAGGGGAAGTGTAGCAATCGAGTTGTTTGTGGATATGTCCGCTGGGGCATGATGAGCGGCAATAGCCGAGAGATGGACCCTGGTGGACTGGATCTTAAGGCCAAGCTTGGAGAGTGAGGTGAGGTATTGAAGGATCCTGGGAACCAGGCATGTGGTCGGGTCCAGATGGCGAGCCGAGCACCAGATACTGAACCTCTTTCATTTGAAGCCGTAGGATTTTCGTGTTGATGGCTTCCTGGCTACCAGGACCACATCCTGTACTTCATCTGGAAGGTGGAGGGCCGAAAGGTTCAGCCTCTCAGTTTACAGGCTGTGAGAGCGAGGGATCCGAGGTTGGGGTGTTGCATCGTGCCCTCGTTCTGTGTGATAAGGTCCGGGCGTCGTGGGAGTTGCATTGGGGGGCTGTGGGCCAGGCGTAGCAGGAGTGTGAACCACATCTGGCGAGGCCAGTGGGGCACTATGATGATTATGTTTGCTTTGTCTTGTACGACCCATTGTAGGGTCACCGAGATCAGGGGAATGGGTGGGAAGGCGTACAGCAGAGACCACTCCCCCCAGTATACGTCGAATGCATCCGCTGCCAGTCTCCGGGCAGATGGGCGCTTGGAACAGAACAGGGGGCATTCTGTTCCGTGGCAAAGAGGTCGACTTGCGGGGTACCCCATAGCCTGAAGATGTGATTGGCAACCTCGAGGAGCAGTGTCCATTCGTGGGGTTGCAGTTGTCTGCTCAGCTTGTCGGCCAGGGTGTTCTGGTCTCCGGGAAGGTAGGACGCCCGTAGCCTGCAGTTGTTCTTGAGCAAAAGGGACCAAAGTGTTAGCGCTTCCTTGGAGAGGGAGTGAGACCCTGTGCCCCCTTGTTTGTTTATGTAGAACATTGCCACTTTGTTGTTCGTTTGGATTAGGATGGAGGTTCCGTGCAGATGTGGCAGGAATGCACGTACAGCGTACCTGACTGCCCGCAGTTCGAGTAGGTTGATGTGCAACTTTCTCTGCTGTGTGGTACAAACCCCTTGAGTGTTGAGCTGGAGGAGGTGCGCTCCCCACCCCATGTTGGAGGCGTCTGTGGTGAGCACCACCTGATGTTGGCGTAGGTGGAAGTCTTTGCTTTCCAAGAGATTCGTCGGCAAGGTCCACCATTGGAGTTGTTTCCTGACATGCTGAGGGACTGTGACAAGCTTGGAGAGGGACTGGATATGTTGGTTCCAGTGATGGCACAGGTGCCACTGGAGGTGGCACATGTGTAGCCTCGCCAAGGGGAGGACAGATGTTGTTGCTGCCATGTGACCCAGGAGTCGCAATATGGAGTGCATCGAAGTCTGATCCCTTGTGGATATCTCTTGTGCTAGGAGGGTGATGGCACACACCCTTTGTGGAGTGGATGTCAAACACCACCCCTATAAACTCCAGGCATTGAGCGGGCTGTAGTTGAGACTTTTCGTGGTTGATGATGAATCCCAGGGTGGAAAGTAGGGACATTGTGCAGCATAGTGAAGACTGGAGCTCTCGTGCTGAGGGTGCAGTGAGGAGCCAGTCGTCCAGATAGGGGAAGACGTTGATCCCTTGCCTGCAGAGGTGCACTGCTGCTGTGGCCACGCACTTTGTGAAGACTCGTTGGGCAGGAGAGAGGCCGAAAGGGAGTACTCTGTACTGGAAATGTTGTCCCAGGATGTGGAATCGTAGGTATTTCCTGTTGGCTTCGTGTATGGGGACGTGGGTATAAGCCTCCTGGAGATCCAATGATGCCATCCAGTCACCGCGTTGAATTAGGGGCAGGATGGAGTTGAGGGAGTACATCCTGAACTTCTCTTTGGTAATAAACTTGTTGAGTTTGCGAAGGTCCAGAATGGGGCAAACGCCGCCTGACTTCTTGGGGATGAGGAAGTATTTGGAGTAGAAGCCAGTGTTGACCTCGTTGGGAGGTACTTCTTCTATGGTTGGAGTTGGTGGAGGAGTTGGTGGAGGAGTTCCTGTGTCATAGTCTTTCTGAGTTGGCTTGTGGTGCTGCTGACTGGTTTGGACCATTGTAGGGATAATGTAAAGAAGCGTAGGTGGGATCCCTTGCGGATTATCTGGAGGACCCACCTGTCGGAGGTGATGGCCTCCCAGGTGTGTCTAAATTTCATTAGGCGCCCCCCGATTGGGGAAGGCGCCCACAGGTTGCTGTCAAAAAGAGGAACCATTTTTTGGTGCTTGGCGGTTGTTAGGCTTTTTCTATTTGCATTCCCTCTGGCTCTGTCGTTGTTGAGAGGGCCCATGGTAGGTGACGTACTTGTACCTAGGCCCTTGCCACTTTCGCTGTGAGTTATAGGATGTGTATTTTTGTTGGATGGGTAGTAGGGATTACATTGGTAGTTGGCCCTCTGGTTGTTGCTGTTGTTGCGTTCGAGGCAGTCCTCTGCTAAGGTCTGAAGGGTCGTACAATGTTCCTTCATATCGTTTACTGCATCAGTCACTTTGTCGCCGAATAGAGACTCTCCTGAACAGGGAGCATCGGCGATCCTGCCGTGTGTATCGTCACGTAAGCCAGAGGCCCTTAGCCATGCCCATCGCCTGGCAGATATGGCTGTCCCTGCTGTTCTGATGGAAGTATCAAAGGAGTCAAAAGTTGTGCAAGCTAGATGTTTGCTGCATTCGGCTATATCCGTGATGGAGGCACCATGTTATATCCCTGTTTTATGTAAACGTATGACAAAATGTATGTCCAAGTGTTTAATGTTCAATGTAAACTGCACTGATGAGAAATAGCGCGGTATATAAGAAGTGTTAAATAAATAAATAAATAAAATATGGACGTCTGCCTCTCTTTGGGAAGGGATGCGATGGCATTCTTGACCTCAGCCATGAGGGTATCCTGGAAGAGGATATGTTGAAACTGGTGAGCCGCAATTCTAGCATTGAGCATGGCTCCTTGAAAGACTTCCTTGCCAATGTCATCCAGGAGCTTGTGGTCCCATCCAGGGGGGTTGTTAGAGTGGGTGTGGGATGATTTTGCTCTTTTCAGTGCAGACGACACAACGATGGACTGGTGTGGCAGTTGTGGTTTCGTGAATCCATGGAGGGGCTGGACCTAGTAGTGTCTAGCCTCCTTGAGAAGGGATGGCCTGAGGCGGGGGTTTGCCAGAGTCTCAGCTGATTATCCCGTAGTTCCTGGTGAACGGGTAGTGCAAAACTGGGTTTTGGGGCATTGAGATATTTAAGTACCTCTGGTTTGGGGTGGCCTGAAGCATCCAGTCCACCAAGGGTTAAGGTTGCCGCCACCTTCCGTATAAATTTTGGATAGGTGAGGTCCTCAGCAGGGGGGGGGGGGGGGGCTGGCTCTCTGTGTCCAGGGAGGGGCCTTCCACAGAGGGAGGTAGGTCAGTTGATACAGAGCCTATGACCACCTCAACCTCGTGTCCGTCCTCCGCACTGCCCGGTGAATGTATCTCTGGGGAGAAGGAGCGTCTCTAGGGGCCATGCATCGTGTAGATGTGGGTGCTGCACACTGGTGAGGAATTCCCGGTGCAAGCTTTGGCTGTGGAGGGAGGAGGAGCTTTCTGCTCCACCAAACGCGAGAATAGGCTGAGGATGGCCGAAGACTTGGTCCTGCTCCTCTCTCTATGTCTCTTGTGACTGGAGCAAGGGCTGGAGCTGGAGGGGAAGGAGTCCGATCGGTGCCTGTGCCTGGATCGGTCCCTTCTCTTGTATTTGCAGCGGGAAGCATGGTGGCTGCCCTGGTGGTGCATACCTCATTTCTGATGCTGTCTTGCTTCCGATCTGATGCTGCTACTGCTATCGTCGGTGGCGATGCGTCTCCTCACTTTCTTGTGCCTCTGATGCCTCCTCACGCTGCTGCTGCTACTTCTGCTGCTGCTGGAGGAGGGACGGCACCGAGAATGGGCTCGATCGGCGCTGTGAAGAGCCCTGCCGAGAGACAGCCATTCAGTGCCGAGGGGGGAAGAGGCCTTGTTATAGCTGCTGGATGTCGTCTGAGATCCGCATCAGCGCGTTTGTCTGCATGATGACGTAATCTTTGCGGGCTGTCCTGTTGCTAGCCAATGGGATGAGGCTGAGCAGAGCCAGAAGCCACGCTGGGGGCGCCATGATGCGAGGCCCGATCCCGCGTGTTGGAGGTGGCCGAAGCAGACAAACTCCGTTCGGAGGTCCCAGGAGCTGAGCAGTGTCCATCCGTGGGGTTGCCTGCAGTCATCGGAAGGCAGGGGGCCGCAGAAGCAGAGGGAAGTTCGGCTGGTGCAGGCGGAGCCATCAGGTCGGCAGCCACACGGCCGGGGATGGAGGCCCTGTCGGTCACATCCCGTGCTGGGGTTCGAGCAGGAAGGGGTGCCTCTGGATCGGGTTCCCTGGCAGTCGAAGCAGCCAGATGCTATTTGAGCATGTGCCCTCTGTGTCTCCTGGCCCAAGGAGACATCCTGGCACAATGGAGGCAATCTTCAGTCATGTGGCCGGCTCCCAAGCATCGGACACACAAGTCATGTGTGTCCGTGCTGTTCATCTTCTTCTTGCAGTGAGTGCATTTTTTAAATCCTGGCTTAGGCATATTGATAGAAGCTGTATTTTCTTTTTCTTGTTTTTTTAAGTTTGAAACTGGAGAGCAGATCCGTCTTGCTAGCAAGGCGGAAGAAAAAAGACTGACCGGGCTGGGGGTGGGCCGGTGAGGTGGGGTCTACCTGTACATGCTCAGAAAGATCCTTTCTGAGCTCTGGAGAGCACTTCCGTATCTATGGCGCCGCCTGGAGGACGTCACCAGATGTGGCTGACGTATCCTGTTTGTCCATGGAGAAAGAGCCCTTCTGTCTGTCCGAGGGAAACTGGATTCTCACAGGCAGAAGAGAAGGGGAAGGCTCTAATCATGGCTATTCATGCCGGCGCCTGCCCCTGTATAACTTCCCTGCCGGTTGTGTGGGGACGTTAGATGGGGGTGGGGAAGAGGCAGCACGAGGTTGGAGAGTGGGCGGGCAGTGGGCAGTCCAGGGCCGGTGAATTGGTTTGGCGATGCTGTTCCACCTCCGAGGTGGAATAATTCCCCTGGACGTTTATTTTTTGTGGTTTCAGTGCGCGGAAGGGGTTAGGGGATAAAATTAATGCCCCGCAGCCCAACCTAGGCCTTAAGAGGCCGGATGGAGGGTCAGGCTGCGGGGTATTAACTTTGTTGGGCAGCGGCTGGCATCGCAGTTTTTAAATGCAGCCATGGTGCCATGGCAACGGGACGCCATGGCGCCGCAGCTCCATTTAAAAGCTTTGGCTGAGTTAGCCTGGCTATCGGCTATACGTGCAGGCCTGGACTGAATCGCAGTCCCGGCCTGCACGTACAGGCCTGTTTGCAATTTTGATCCTGTGGGGTTAGACGTGCCCCGTGGGATCAGAATTGCAAACTCCTTTGTACATCCGGGTCTGCCCGGACGTACAAAGGAGTTGCGCATCGCAATGAGAATCGGGCCCAAGTAGGGTTGCCAACCGGCCGGTTTTCAGCCGGCCTGGCTGGTTTTTCCATGGCCAGGCCGGCTGCCGGCACAGATGTAAAACCGGCCGTTGAAAAGCCGGTTTTTTGCTCTGGCCGCAAGATCGGGAGCGGCCAGAGCAAAAAAACGGCTTTTCTCCCGACTCTCGAAGTCCATGGCGCGAATGCAATTCCCCATGGCAGTGCAGCTGCTGCTTCTGCTTTGTACAGAGCAACGCCTGCAATACACTTACTTTGAAAAGTAAAGACAAACTGTGTGAGGAGCCCTCCGGTCATCGCAGCGCCCGAGGAAGTGATGTCATAGGGGGCAAGCTCCTCACAGGTTGTCTTTCCTTTTCAAATTAACTTTAGCTGCAATATAGTTAATTTGAAAAGGAAAGACAACCTGTGAGGAGCCCGTCCCCAATGACATCACTTCCTCGGGCGCTGCGATAACCGGAGGGCTCCTCACAGGTTGTCTTTACTTTTCAAAGTAAGTGTATTGCAGCCGCTGCTCTGTACAAAGCAGAAGCAACGGCTTGGGCAGAGGGGGGGTGGTGTGAGTGAACCGGTGGGGGGGGGGGGGTGTGAGTGAACCAGCAGGGGAGGGGGGATTGGTGTGAGTGACCCAGCAGGGGAGGGGGGGTGAGTGAGTGACCCAGCAGGAAGGGGTGAGTGAGTGACAGGGGGGGGGGTGAGTGAACCAGCAGGGAGGGGGGATGGTGTGAGTGAACCAGCAGGGGAGGGGGTTCGTGTGAGTGAACCAGCAGGGGAGGGGGGTGAGTGAGTGAGTGACCCAGCAGGAGGGGGGGTGAGTGAGTGAGTGACAGGGGGGTGGGTGAGTGAACCAGCAGGGAGGGGAGGGGAGGGGGTGAGTGAGTGAACCATCAGGGGGAGGGGGCGAGTGAGTGACCCAGCAGGGGAGGGGGGTGAGTGAACCAGCAGGGAGGGGGGATGGGGTGGGTGAACCAGCACTGAGAGGGGTGGTGGGTGAGTGAACCAGCACTAAGAGGGGGGGGTGTGAGTGAATCCTCGGTAATTTTTATGGGTGGGGCTGGATAGGGGTGGGACTGGGGGCGGGGCAGGGGTGGGACTGGTGGCGGAGAATGGGTGGAGCATGGCGAGCCACAGGTGTCAGGTTTTTCTCTGTGAAAAAGTTGGCAACCCTAGGCCCAAGACGTTTAGGATAAATATTCATTTTAAATATTGCTATAATTGAGCAGTTGTTGCACAAAACAGTAAAAATATATTCAGTACTAAATATATTACAAGATACTTCTCATTCTTTACAATAACTTGCTATCTGTTGCCTTTTACATTTTTTTCTAATACAGGTAACTATAACTTTTCAGTTTCATTTTTTTCAAGAACACACTTTCAACAGTTTACTTACAGTTTACACAGAACTACAATACTGTTTATAAAACTTCTGTTCTCTTATAAATTCTCTTTTCCTTTCATTTTTTCCTTCACTAATTTCTGTGTTTCTTTGCTTTTACGGAAAACACTCCGGCAAAGATTCTCAGATATGAAAGCTCAGCAAGCAAGTAAACCTCAACTCATACCTTCAATAATAAAAATAAATAAATAAAAACATGGCTGCACCTCAACATATATAAATAAAAAAAATTGTTTCTAGATTAAAAGGTGCTACCCATAGCTCATGCACTAGATCTAACAATGGTGGTTGTGAAAGTGCAAGAACTGCATATGCAGATTACATCCCTGCCACAGATAAAGGCCACGGTGAGAATGTTCATGGACCCGCTGTGGCAGGAGATAAATCACAGAAGTTAATGAAAAAGCTAAGAGGATGAATTATGGTTAAGTGGACTTCTGCAGTTAAGAAGATTATGTACTGATACTTTTATGCTACAAACACTATATTTATATCAAGAGAGAAGCGACATGTCTGGGCTGTCCAGGAGTCCCCGAACAAGATGGGTCCCTTAGGACTCAATTCTAGACTGCGGAAGCAAAACGTTCCTGCGAAACACAGACACGGGCCATAGAATGGCCCAGCATGCCCCTGCCTGCCTGCGGGGACATCTTCCTCCTCTGAAAGCCGTCGCGGAGAGGCTCAGCCGGGCAGGGAGGGCTCAGCCGGGCAGGGGGGGGGGTCCTGCGGGACACTCGATTCTGCTGCAGACACAGCGGCAGCGGCAGCGGCAGCAGCAAGCTTTTTTTTTTTTTTTAATTTCCCTGGGCCAATGGGGGGGGGGGGTAGGGGGAGGTTAGGACTAGTAATGGGCTGTGGCTGATGGGGGGGGCGTTAGGACTGGTAATCGGCTATGGAGGGGTTTAGGACTTGAGGTGGGCTGATGGGGTTAGGACGGGTACTGGACTGTGGGCTGATGGGGGGTTAGGACTGGTAAGGGGCTATGGAGGGGCTAAGATTGGAAATGGGCTGATGGGGCTAGGACTGGAAGTGGGCTGATGGGGGTTAGGACTGGTAATAGGCTATGGGGGTGCTTAAACTGAAAATGGGGTGATGGGGCTTAGGACTGGAAGTGGGTTGATGGGGGCTAGGACTGGTAATGGGTTGGGGGTTGCTAGGACTGGAAATAGGCTGAGTGGAAGGGGAGGCTTGAACTGCAAATAGGTGATGGGGAGGGGGGCTTGGAATGGAAATGGGCTGTGAGGGGAGGGAGCTAGGACTGGAAATGGGCTGAGTGGGGGGAAGCTAGGACAGGAAATGGGCTGATGGAGCAGCTAGGATAAGACTGGAAATGGGCTGTTGGGGGGAGCTAAGATTGGAAATGGGCTGTGGTGGGGGCTTGGATTGAAATGGACTCATGGAGGGGCAAGAACTGGAAGTAGGCACATGGGGGGCTTGGATTGGAATTGGGCTGAGTGGAGGGGAGCTAGGATTTGACATGGGCTGATGGTGGGGCTAGGAAATGACTAGAAATGGGCTGATGGGGGGCTGGGATTGGAAATGAGCTGATGGAGGGACTCGGATAGGACTGGAAATGGATGTGGGAGCCAATGTTCCCCCTAATTTTCTGTAGGCTGTGTGCACATAAAATATCAGCTGTGCAGTTTTTGAAGGAAGGTTAAATTTTTGTGCGCCACATAATGACACTTGGAGTTATATACTTTAAAATTTGACTACACGTCAGAATGCAGTATGTACACCACATTGATTGCACTAGAAAATATTGTAGAACTTGTGAAAACTATAAATACACAACAACTTGTCAATTTTAAGAACATCTGTGTTGTTTTCTATCAGAATCAGAACCGTAATTTTTGTGCGCTCTGTTGTAAAGTATGTGCGCTCACTCGGCAAGGTGTGTGCGCGCATGCGCACAGCTTAGAGGGAACAGTGGTGGGATCTAGGACTGGAAATGGGCTGATGGGGGGCTAGGACTGGAAATGGGCTGATGTGGGGACTAGAAGGGAGCGGATGTTGGGGGAGGATTAGAATGGGATGGGGCTGGGAGAGTGAAATGGAGAGGGGAAAAATATTTTATATGGGAAGGATGAAAAATCTACAATTGGCCGGGTATTGGGAGAGTAAGTGGGGATTGCGGATGGAGGGGTAAAATTTGAGTGGATGAACTAGGAATGAGGAAAGAGCAAAAGGAGAAAGATTAGTATGCTAAAGCAAATGTAGAGAGAGAGGATGGAGAAAAACTAGAAGAGAGAAGAAAGGACCAATGGACAGCAGACGATGGAGAGTTAGCAGAAGACACAAAGAAACCAGAAGAAAGTGGCTGGAGCAATTGCAACTGAAAAAAATGCACAAAGGTAGAAAGATATCTCTTTATTTTGAATTTATTAAATGGAATATGTCAGCTCTGGGAAATGTGCATCATTAACGTCTGCGCTTTGTTTAGTACAAGAGGAAATTAATTTATAGTTTTATTTCTACAGTGTTGTTGCACATTCCAAGTTTGGCTTTTGGGGTTCCCAGTTTAATTATTGCCTTCCTGTTTCTAAATTGTGATTCCTTGTTTGGTGATGGTCTATGTTCTGCATGTGTAACTGAGCTGAGGTATTCTGTTTATGTAATTCCTATTTGACATTGCCACTTGTTCTCTTTCCCCAGTAGGTCATGTATTGTTATTCTCTGAAATGTATTGGTTTAATATTTGCAGTGTTGCCTTTTGATAGGTAGGGTCTGGTGCTTTGTGAGTCCTGGTAGTGCTGTTAGGATACGTCGGGTTTGCTATGGGTTCTAAATGGGCAGTGTTTGTAGTAGTTCCTAATGTGCCTGGCGGTTGGCACTAGATTATAGTAATGTAGAAATCTTTTAGTCTTTCTTTATCCATACACTCATTAAGAGACATGTTTACTAAAAGTTAGTGTATGGTAACATTATGCAAATGGGTATGCAAATGAGGCCCCGCACCGAGTCTCCGCAAATGGCCTCACACCCCCCTTGGGCCGCCCCTGCTCATATTTCCTCTCCTTGTACTCTGAAGGACTGTGATAGCCACCTCCACAGCATCCCGAGCCGTGACTGTTTTAGAGAGCAGTATCCAGGTTTGGGAACTGAAATCCTGGTATACTGTATAGCAGGGAAAAGCACCACTGTAGATCCACAGGCCAGTATCTTAATTTTTTGTAATTCATCAGCCCAGACTGCTTTCTGTTTTCATCTGTCTGTTTCACTGTCTTGCCACCAGAACGTCTGAGTATCTGATCTGCAATCTCATTCAATCATTTATAAACCTGAATTAACAGAAGCACCTAAAGGTAAAGTGACTTATCTAAGACTGTACGTTAGGTTAATGGCAAGAAAAAGAATTAAGAGATGCTCTAAACAGCCCTACAAATAAACCAGGATAAACTGGGCTGTAGTTTAAATAAGAGATTCTCTGCACAGTATTAAAGCATCACATTGGGAGGACTGGCACTAAATAATAACCCGTAGCAGGGAAATCACAAAACCAGTCACACAGAAGTGTCTTTAAATGCAGGTGATGTGCAGTGATATAGAATCGTCTGTTTTGCATATTCACACCCAGGAGACACTTCACTAATGCTGGGAGGATTTATAACTGTTTCCTTTTACTCTTTATGGTTTATTAATCAGCAGCTGCCAGTCAGGAAGGATGAAGATGTCACAGACTCACCTCATCTGGATCCTGCTCCTCTGGATAAAGGGTAAGAAGAAAACTTTCATCCTAGATTTAAAACAGGGGTAAAAGATGACTGAAAATTACCATAGTACCATAGTAAGTGACAGTAGAAAAGACCAGTGTGATCCATCTAGCCTGTCCAGGAAGGTGACTAGAGTTATAGAGCTGTTCTTCATCTGATTCTCTTCATATATATAAATTACTATTCATTTTGACTTTAAATCCTGTTATATCTTGTCTTTCTTCAGATTCAAATGGGCAGATTGTGATGACTCAGACTCCAGAATCCTTGTCTGTGTCTGTGGGGGACACAGTCACTATGAGCTGTAAAGCCAGTAGTAATGTTGGCAACTATGTAGCCTGGTACCAGCAGAAACCCGGACAGGCTCCCAAGCCTCTGATATATGCTGCTTTCAGCCGTTATACTGGGATCCCAGAGCGGTTCAGTGGCAGTGGATCAGGATCTGGCTACACAGATTACACTCTCACTATCAGCAGAGTTGAAACTGAGGATGCTGCAGTTTATTACTGTCAGTACTATCAGAGCTCCCCTCTCACACAGTGCTACAGACTCGTACAAAAACCCCCCTGCAGTGTCTGGCTGTTACTGATGCCTTTTTCATGCCACGTGCGGCACCTAATGCAGGGTACAAAGGAAGAAAACTCTTGAAAGGAAGATTGCAGAAATAATTTAATATCCATCTATTCTTTATGTTTACTGTTATTCAGACATTTATAAACTGTGAGAACAGCTTTCTATAAGTTGTGCAGGTAAGGAAAAAGACATCTAGGTCCATGCACGTAAATGTACAGTAGTATTTTTTATGTCTTGGTGAATGTGGCGTCTCATAAACTGTGTAAAGCTCTATAAAAGAAACACATCCCATGAATAAGCTATTGAAAGTAGGCATGTCCATTGAATTCAGTTTGATAAGATGAGCCTAAAGAAGGTTTCGTCAGAGCAAGATTTAGGGCTGTCCACTTTGACCAACTGAGATGCTTCCCTGATGCAATTGGTTGGATTGTGCCAGGCTGGCTGTTGGCAGAGAGTGAAAACAGGCATTTGAAAAGCCATTTTTGAGGGGCAGTAAATAGCAAGGGGCTTTGAAGTCCATGTGCTGGTTTTTTATTGCCCTAAAAAATGACTTTTGAAGTTCCAGTTTTCATTCTTTGCAGCATTGCAGCACCTGAGCTTTAACATAACGGGAACACTCCACCTCCCCCATTCTGCAGTCACTTCAGCTGTTCGCGGCCAATAAAAAGGCCTCTGGCTCTTTCAAGGCTGGCCCCACCTCCTCTGTAGGTCTCAACCAGACCTACAAATCACTGGAGCCACCCCACAGGAACCCTCCTGATACCTTCTGCGAGCTCCAGGCCCCTGTAACCCCTGATCAGACCCAGCAGTGCAGCCCTGAGATGGCTAAGGCCATCCCGGCCCCCCAGTCAATCTTTCAGCCCTGGCTGGCAGCCTCACCTCACCTCCAGTCTTCAACCACTTCTAGCTCTCTGCCTCCCCCCCCCCCCCCCCCCGAAGCCCTGAACGCATTGGCTGCAGTCCCGGCAGCTCAACCCATTGCTAGAGCTGTTCCACAGCTGCCAATTGCTTTCCAATTTCATGCTTTCAAAATGTTAATAATAATGCCTTGCCTCCTCTCCAGCCCAGCCCAAATGCAGTTCCTGCCACTTCTGAATGCAAACGTAGTCTCATTTTTTTTCTTTCAATAATTTTAATTCAATTTCTGGCACTGTTGCCTTCAGTGTAGCTGTGGGGCCACTTCTAATTTTTTATTTTGTAAATTTAAATGTAGCCACTGCAGCCCCTTCAGTCCCAAATTAATTTATTTTAAAACTGTTGCCAGCATTCTACATTTATTTTATTTTAACTCTGTCATGCCGTCTCACCACTAATGCTGACATAGAGAGGGAATGGAAGAAGACGGAAGGAGCAAGGAGAAATGCAAATGCACAGCAGACACTGGAAAGGGGGTTGAGAGAAGAGAGAAGAGAAACTGGGCACTGAACTGAAATACAAAATGACCAGACAACAGTGGTAGAAAAAAAGTACTTTATTTTGAATTTATGAACTGGGATATGTTAGCTTTGGGAAATGTTCATTGCCGATGTCTGTGTTTTTGTTCAGTACTACATACATGGTGCCTTCCCTGTCAAACATGGGAGTGTGTTTCTGCTGTGCTATGTATGTTAGAAATTAATTTTAGAAAAATTCAAAAATATATTTCATATATATTGGGTAATGTAGCTGAATTCAAGATTAACACAGTGAATGTAAAGGGGGTGTGGCAGGAGAGGAGTAGTGGCGGAGCATGGCTAGCCACAGGTGTCGGGGTTTTCTCGTTCAGAAAATCGGCATTCCTAGTTCTTTTGCACCAACACTGGCACCACCCCAGGATTTTTGCTTTGTTAATAATTATGTAAAAACCATAAAAAAGTAAAATGTCTGTCTTTCTGGGTTTTGATTTACGTTTCATTCTAATGACTCATGTCTTATGGCATTATATTGTTAGAGTAACCTCATTTGGGTATTGGAATGGAATATAAGAAATTCCAGTTCCCTTTTCCTGTCTCAGTTTTGGCCTGTGATGGGGTCTATAGAATGTTATCCATCCCTCTCCAAAGGGATTATCAATATTTCCCTTTAAAAGAGTCTATAGCCCAGAATTCAGGGCTGGGGGGAGTGGCTCATAGGGAGAGGTTAAAACCCAGCAGGCTGCACGAGGAGGAGAGGCCCGTGGAGCCAGAAGTCCTTCCAAGGCAAGCTGTGCAAAGGAATTCTGTGGTAGGAGCTTTAACTGGGGCTGGAGGAAGGGCTGGGAGAACCAGTTTGTGAAGGTTTAACAAGCTGGGACAGAAATAAAGTTAATTTTGCTTTCCCCGAGCTGCGTTAGCTAACCGGGCTGTGGTGATATTCAGTTGCTGCCTGGTTAGGCAAAGTTAAGGTAGCATTTTTCTGCCTAATTTTAACCACTTAATGATAACTGGCTAGTAGCTGAATTTTTGCCACTGACCGATTATCTTTAGTGCCCCCAGAACACCTTGATGCTACATGGCTAGCTATAGGGCATCTAGTGGCATTAGAGAGGGATATTCAACAGCACAAACCAGCTATATGCCGCTGAATATCCCACTCAGTGCGATTCATGCAGTTGGCAGGTCTGCTGAGCATCTTAATCGCTTTGAATACACTCTCCAGCATGCACAAAAAATTTAATACTGAGACAACTTTCAAATAGATTTTATAAAGGAGCACAGAGAAAACATACTAAATGCATTTGTCTGATCTTAACAGCTGAGCACAATTACGTAGCTTAAATTCCTGCTCTGCTCAGTTGACGTTTTGGTTCCCATCCACAGGATGGCGATATAAGATTAATTATAGATTTATGATAGTGCACCAGCAATGTTTCCTGTAATCTGCTGTACAGAGCTCACCTTCCATCACTGCCCACTTCCGCCCTGCAGCTCACCACATTCCCTGTCACTTCAGGGTGTGGGACAGGAAACAGATGCTCAGGTCCTGCGGCTTCCCTCAGAGCGGTGCAATGCACACCCCCCATCCACTTCTGAGGCAGCATGGCAATGGAAGCCATTGGCTCTTCTCTCCTGGGCTGGATTAAGATGGAGGAGGAGCTATCCAAGAGGATGGAATATTTATTTACATTCTCTTATATACTGTGCTATTCTGCATCAGTGTGGTTTACATTGAACAAACTGAAATTACATTGAACAGGGCACTATAACTTGGAGATAACTATTTTACAGGGAACATGGGCTATGGTGGGATAAGTGGCTTGCCCAAGACCACAAGGAGCACCTGTGGGACTAGAAACCCCAGTCCTTCCAGCCCAAGGTTGTTGTCCTCTAGTGGGATTTGAACCTCCAACCTTCCAGCCTGAAGTACCTTGCCCCAACCACTAGGCCACTCCTCCACTCCATGCAGAATACAGACGGGAAGCATGGGAAAAACTTTCTGATTAAGCACTGATGTTGCATGATTGGTCACAACTTATGGTTAGCACCTGAGATGTAGCCTTCACATTGTGAACTGCAGTACTGTAACTATGCAGACTTGATGGGTCAATTGGTCTTCTGCCATCATCAATTATGTTGCGAGCATAAATCAATGGTGGGGGGGGGAGATCTTCAAAGGCATTTGCATGATTTGCAGACGTGCAAACCGTGTAAATACCGTTCTGCAAGATATTCTACTGATGCTGCTGCAACATAGTCCTATGCTAACCAGTTTGCATCGGTATGTGCTGGGGGCATTGGGGAGCAGCACCCATTGCTAACCGGGCACCCGTGATATTGTGCCACGGCCCAGTTAGTGACATGTGGTGGAAGTCAGGCACAGGAAACACGGGCCTAACTTTGGCCGCAGAAGCTAACCAGGCAGTGGCTGAATATTGCCGCTCCTCGCTTCACTTTGTGCCAATCCAGGCAGCCCAGATATTGAAAGCTAGAGCCCAGATACGTCCCCGGCGTTGAGCATCTGGGTTTAATGTTCAGTGCCTGCAGCTAGCCAATTTAGCCATGGCACTGAATATCGGGCTCAATGCTTGTATTCATACAACTTGACAACTACATTTTCACCATAAGTTCTCCAAGTTTTGAGTTTGGATGAAATAAGCCTAACTTAACAGTCATTCAACTAATAGATGGTGAATGAATCTTATTAGAGCTTAAAAAACATTTTCTAGCTAATGTGAGATCAGTTGGTAATCACTTCCAGATTTTAGTTGGACATTATGATGGGAATATTCAGCAGTGACGGCTAAATCTGCTAACTGCGTTAATGCCTTTGACTATCGGACCCCCTGATACTATTCAGTCTGCTAACTGGGTGTCACTGCTTGACTTCAGAAAAGCCCTGGACATGCGGAGTCCCATCTAAGGGGTATGTTTACAAAGCAGCAGTAGCAGCCTCCGTGCAATATAGGAATTCAATGGGGCTGCAGCTCTGATATCGCACAGAGGCCGCCACCTCTGCTTTGTAAATATATCCCTAAGCGTAGACTTGCTTCAGGCTTGTTTGGGAGTAAAGATGGAAGTGTTCCATCATCCCCAGACTCAGCACAATTTCATTAATAGTAGTAGTGGTATTTGAACCCCAGCTTCCCTGTTCCTAGCCTGCTGTTCTGACCATTAAGCTATTCTAGATGTCTGGGCTAGGAAATATTATTATGGGGATGTCTATGTGGACCCCCCCCCCCCCCCAGCTGTCCATATCTGGTACATCCACATTTGGGAAGTGATGTCTGCACCTAGAGAAAGAAGTCACTTTAGCTCTAAACAATGCTGTTTTTGAAAACGAAAGGTGCTGCTACTCACATACAGGGTCGTCTTTAGTGGGCAGGTGACTTCCATGGCTCTGTCTCCATAGAAGCCGCACCCTCACTTTAGCCACAATCTGAACTAGAAACCCCAAGAATCCTGACTTTGTTTGCAGCGCAAAACTGAAACAATAAAAACAGAAAAACATTTCCTACGGTACCACTGTAAAAAATGTAAGAGATCTGCATATTCACATTCCCATTCCTGACGTTAAACAAAAGTTGTGCCTCTAACACACACCAAACAACAACAATCATGGGTCCCCCATTCTGAACACCTCCCTTCCCCACACACACAAACACAAATGCACAAAAAGAGGTTTGGTGACTCCTGTATGCCACATTCCAGCTCCAAACAAGTACACAAAATGTAGACTTGCTAACTGACTCCATATTCACCCTACAGTACTGAACAGATCCAGGACCAGGTTTACCCCATTGCTTGCACAGATGGATCAACCCTGTCGTGCGGATCTCCAATGGTTCCCAAAGTGGTCTATATGGACCCCCAAGGGTCGATTTCGACTTGCAGGGGGTCCATGACAGCAAGAAAAATAATTGGGGGTGCACAAGATGTAAATGGGGGGTCCAAGTGAGTGGACCCCATTTAGGAAGATCATCAACATTTAGGCGTTCCTTAATGTCTTATTACACCTAACATAGATTGTGTGTACTTATAATAGACAGAGAAATTACATATATATATATATAAATTATATTTCATAAAATTGTTTAAGTACCTGTTGTATAAAGACCATATGACCAATTGATAAAATTTAATATACCTCCTTATGACAGGAGACAAAACTAGCAGAGGAAAGGAGGCTTCATATACAAAGGAAACATGGAGAAGCATATCATTCCAAAGTTCTCCAGCGATATTGAGATGGCTGAAAATCGCCAAAATAAAAACAAGGAGGTTAAAAAGGGTCAACTCCTTTTTAAAAGCATAAATATAAAAATTGATAGAATAAATAATGTATGGGTTCAACAATTCTTTTTAAACCATTTTCCAATTCAAAGGGACGGAGCAGTGAAGCAACTCACGAGTACGTCAGTACCTATCTGCTTTGTGGTGTGCTACGTTCATGTGCAATTTTTTACAAGTTTTCATACCAGCAGCAATGCATTGCACGCGTACGTGCAGTGAATAACACTTGTCCAGACTTGTACCAAAGCTTTGCACAGACTTGTTTGATTCATCAATTATAAATGAGAGTGTTAGAGACAAACAATTGTTTTATGAGTTTTGAGAAGAAAAGTGGTTTGAAAATACGTTCAAAAATATAAATAGGTACAAGTCAAAGTGAATCTTCTTTAGGAGTGCCTAAGAAAAGTAAGTACAAAATTTTATACATATTTTTGTAGTCGCTCTGATTGCGTAGAGCTGTAGACGCTGATCATGACTTTAGGTAAAGTCGATTTTTCCTAAATTCCTAAAAAATATTTGTGTGCTGTCTGGGCAGGAATCAATTTTGAATTGCTCTGTCTTATCATATTTAAATAGCTTCGTTTTTGTCGGCAGATAATTTCTACCCAACATGGCCCAGGCTAAAAAGAAATGTAGGCAATATAGTGTTGATTATTTGAAGTTTGGTTTCATTCCATTCCTGTCGGAAAAACATCTGCCCATGTGCCTTTTGTGTAACAGAGTTTTAAGCAATGACGCTATGAAACCATCCAAGCTGGAGGATCATCTGAGAAGGTGTCACCCTGATAAAACAAGTAAAGATTTGACATACTTTAAAACACTGAAAGAAAAACTTCAGAAGAGAACCACAGTGGACAGTATGTTCGCTTCAACGTTAAAAAGAGACAATGATGGTTTGCAGGCGTCTTACAATATCTCACTACTCATAGCAAAATCAGGAAAGTCTCATACTATCCGGGGAACAGCTGATTTTGCCAGCCGTTGAAGAGGTTTTAAAAACTGTTCTACACAAGCCTGCATATGATATACTCAAAAGAATTCCTTTGAGCAACAACACAGTTCAAAGACGTATTGATGAAATGAGTCATGATGTTGAAAGCATTTTGTGTAATTATCTGCAAACGAACCATTTCTCTATTCAACTGGACGAGTCAATGTTATCTGGTAATGAAGCACTATTATTGGCATATATTTGTTTTGTTATGGACCAAGAAATCCATGAAGAACTGCTCTTTGAGAGAACTTTGACAACATGCACTAAAGGTGAATCAATATTCAATGTTTTGAAAGATTATTTCATGGAAAAAGCGATCCCTTTATCAAATATAATATCGGCAGCAGCAGATGGAGCACCAGCCATGTTTGGGCACTATCGCGGTTTTATAAGTCATTTAAAACAAAACGTACCCGGGATGTTTGCAATTCACTGCGTCATTCATCAACAACATTTTAGTAGCTAAAAATCTGAGTGCCAGATTGCATCAATATCTTCAATTCATCATAAATGCAGTAAGCAAGATTTGTAGAAACACATTGAATTCTAGGTTATTTGCGCAGTTGTGTGAAGAAAATGACGAGGACTTTCATCGATTACTCCTTCACACTGAAGTACGCTGGCTCTCGAAAGGCTTATGTTTGACAAGATTTTTTTACTTTTTGTGACGGTTTTAGAGTTTTTGGATGCTGAACATCCCATTTTGAAAGAAAATTTAATGAGGTTAACTTGCAGTTACAAGGTGACAGTCTGAATTTAATAAAAACAGAGTCCATCATTGCAACTTTTCTTGCCAGAATGAATCTAATGAAGCAAATATTGGACGGCGCGAATTTTCCCAGTACCCCAACTTGTCATTGACAAATGTCCAGGATGATGATGTTTTGGTCTACGTTCAACATTTAAATGTCCTTCACACAAACTTTAAAACCAGGTTTGAGGATGTTTTGACTATGGAAATACCACAGTGGATTCAATCCATACGATGAAATTGAAGAATCGGATGTCATATTACAAGAAGAACTGATCGGAATAAGCACTAACAAAGAATTTAAGTTGCAGTTCATAAAGGGGTATCAGCAGTTCTGACTTCAGAAAGATATACCTGTTGCTTATCCTGCATTATGGACTATCACAAGAAAGTTTTTGATAGCTTTTCCATCTTCATACCTTGTGGAAAGGGGTTTTAGCGCGGTTGTCAATCTTCTTACGAAAAAAAGGAATCGATTGCAAATCACTGGACGTGGAGATTTAAGACTATACCTCACTAATTTGAAGCCAAATATTGAACAATTGCTATCAGAGCATCAGGTTCATCTCTCTCATTAACAGCATTATTTCTGTATTAATTTTATGTAAGAATTTTACTAGGTTCTGATTTGTTTTGTTTCAAATCTAAATATTTACTTGCATTTTGTGTCTTTTCTATAAAGGTATGAATAAAAATTGTACATGTTTTTCTTTTTTTACAATTGTCCATTCTACAAATTCAATATTAGGCAGGCAGGGAGGTCTACGGAAAACAAAAAAATTGGCAAGTGGTCTATGGGGCAAATAAAGTTTGGGAACCCATGATCTAGACCCAGACTGGCAACGCAAACATAAAAGACCTTGTCAACTCTTCACCACCCACATTTCACTCCACTGCTTTTGCCTGAGCTTACAGGAGCTAGCCGGCCCTCTGGGAAGAAGCTGCATTAAATCCCCTCTAGCGAACTAGACTTAGCTGTCTTTCCACGGAAGTACTAGTTATCCCTTTCCACTTTTTTCCCTGCCTGTTACCCATTCTCTGCCTTCCACCCCTTCACTCTGCATGTTCATCTCAATGCAGTGGAGGAGTGGCCTAGTGGTTGGGGCAAGGTACTTCAGGCTGGAAAGTCAGGGGTTCAAATCCCAGTAGAGGACAGCAACCTGGAGCCAGAAGGACTGGGGTTTCTAGTCCCACAGGTGCTCCTTGTGGTCTTGGGCAAGCCACTTAACCCTCCATAGCCCATGTTCCCTGTAAAATAGTTATCTCCAAGTTATAATGCTGTTAAATGTAATTTCAGTTTGTTCAATGTAAACCACACTGATGCAGAATAGCACAGTATGTAAGAAAATGTAAATAAATGCACCTGCCTGACTCTGTTCTCATCTTTTTCTCATGCTCTGAGGAGTAGGGTAGGAGGCAGAGAGAGCGGAAGAGATGTTTTGTAGCCTTAGATGTCTGTTCTGCTTTCTGCCTTTCACTCCTTCCCCTGTTACTCCCCTCTCCCGGCCCCATCCCCTCCCTCACCAGTGCAGGGTGAAGAGGTTGAAGGCAGAGAGGGGGTAATAGAGCAGGGGCAAGAGAGAGTAGGGAAGCTATTCAGTGGGCTGTTGGGGTAAATGGGCAACAGCTGCAAAACACACACACGCACATACCAATGCCGCACCGGAGGCTCTCCAGAGATTGGGGAGAGCGGCAGCAGCAGTTACAAGCTCAGGGGGTTGAGCGGGAGCTCCTCCTCACTTCCCCACGAACCGCCAATCATCTGCCTCAGAACGGCAATTAAACAGCTGCACGGAGGCGCGCCCGCACCTTGCAGGCCCGTGCCTGAGGGCCTTGCAAGAGGGCCCTTTGACGTGGCCCTTAGGCGGAGGACCGTGCGGGACCGAGTAACTGCTGCTATATGCTCATTCTATATGCTCATTCTGTTCAGCGGTATACTTTTTGTAGTTAATGTAATGTAATGTTAGTTATGTACTGTGTTCCCTGTTTGTACTCCTAGTGTTTTGCTGTGATGCAATGATAATGCAATGTATGTTTCCCTTACCTTTGTTTAACTCTATGCTGTATTGACCACTTTGATTGAAGGAAAAGGTGGGATACAAAACTTGTTAAATAAATAAATAAAATTGGATGCTGCCCACTGTAGAAGTGGTATGAAGGAAGCTGCAGCCAGGAGTTAAATCCACTTCTGGGCCCTGCCTGACGACTACTGGTACAGAGGGACTTTGAGAAGGAGATGAAGGCAGGAGGTGGAAGCTGCCCCAACTCTGAGACAGCAATGAACTCCTCTCCAGACCAATTGGAGAGGGGGAGGGACAGTGGTTGCTGCCGTGGTTGGCAGCAATAGTGGGGGCAGGCCAAACTCAAACGACAGTGGCAGCAGGTCAAAATATACAGGCGACAGATGCAGCAGCAGCAGTGAAGAAAATGCAGGAAGTGGCGACGGCCCAAAATCACCAGCACAGCGGTGGCAAAAGACTCTCGACTGCAGCATCGCAATCAGCACTACAAGGGCAAAGAACCATGAGATGTGCACGGGTCTGGCTCCTCCTCTCTGCGCTCTCTCTTCCCATTTGCTAGGTGACAGCAGCAGCGGAAACACAACAACAAATAAAAAAGGCAGGAAAATCCACTGGCACGGTCCCCTATAACGTGGCCTGTGACTCTAGGGAGCTGAGAATAAAGGTGCCCATATGCCACACCGTTACGTAAGGGCACAGAAAAAGCCCTGGCTCTGATTTTTCTAAACATTTGAACTTCTACAAGCTAGGACAAAATGGTATAAAAACTCTCAAGAGATAAGCATTAACATTTTTGAGACTCCCCAGTGTCACAGCAGCTGCACCACAGCCATTTTTAGGCTCCATCCCACACTTGAATACATGGAGCTTTTGTGATCAGTTTCACCAGTATGACAGCCTCCAGGCACTCAAGGGGTCAAGTTATTTGGGGGTATGTTTACTAAGCAGCGGAAGTGGTTTCCATACTGAGGCAGCCATGAGGCTCTTACACAAGTGATCAGCCTGACCCTTCCCCCCAAGCCATGAGGCTCTTACATAAAGTAATCAGCCTGCTAAGAGAAGACATTAAGATTTCAGTAGACACCCTTCCCCCACTCCAGGTCTGAGCACAATATCCCCTAGCCCAGAAATCAACAGACCAGAGCACACCGGTTTGGACGGGTCACCCAGGTACCTTCCCCAAGGGCTGCTGATTGGTGGACAGGAAATACTTGTGGCAAATGGGATTATAGAATGAGTTTAAAATTGTACTGTATATAAGGCATTGTAGGACGTCCCTCGGGGCTCAGATTTTTGTGGAGATTGCTGGTTTCTCTATCTGGGCCTGTGCGCACATTAAAAGTTCCTGTTTGCATTCCAGCCTGTCTGTGAGTTTTCCTTCTGTGGGTGAGTGATTGAATAAGAGCTTTTCACAGCGTTTGCTATAACATTTCTGGCACCCCAGGTGGGACCCTTTTAAATTAAAAGAAAAGCCTCTCTCATCACACCCACGGTGGGAAGACTACTGCTTTTTGCAGGAGCGGGCCTCCGCCAGTCAGGGACCGGGCCCCTCCAGGTGATTAACGGTCCTTGGCGCCCCGGGCCACTTTGTGCTCCGGAAGGACACCTTGATTTGTCTGGTCAGCCGGTCCCTGTGGCTGACCCCCGATTGAAAACCGGCTGGATAGACTGGCATCCAAACTCCCTGTCTGATCAGAGTTCTGGTGAGTACTGCTACCTTACTGTTTTGGCTAGTTCTGTACTCTGTATCTGTAAATCCTGGTAATATCTGTAAACCTGTAGCGGCCCGATCACCCGCAACGAGCAGTCTGAATAGGGGTCCTAGTGGCCCTGAAACCATTGCTCGTCCTGTCTGTATCTGGTATCTGGTAAATCTGGTAGGAATGGGGGGGAGGGCGCTTGCGAGTACTGGTAAATAACTGCAGTATAAATTTAACTTTGCCACCTCGGGCCCCTTAAAGGTATTTAAAGTGCAGCGCTGCCAAAGCTATTTTAAAAATTGCCAAAATATTAGTACTTAACCCCCTTAAGTGTGCCTTTCAAGAATAATTGCGCTGATCGCAATTCTCCGATGATCGGGGCGATTTATTTAGAGCCTTTGCCCCATGTGCTCCTATAGTGTTAGGGGCTTCTTTTGTGCTAGTGATCCTGGAGCCCCATCTAGTGGACATTAGAAAATAGCTAGCTATATTTCTCGTTGCTATTATCCTCATGGTAAAAGTTAAATCCTTTGCTAGTGTGTGTAATGTGTAATGTGTATTTGTAACATATTCGCTGCTGAGACGTCTCTGTTTTCTGTTTTCCCTCTTTCTTTTTCCCTTTGTGGTCCTGTGTGTTTTGTGCAACCAAACTCTGCCTGTTACCTGGATTATATTGTATATTGTATTCCCAGAAGTGAGATTAGAAAATGTACACTGAACATTGCATTCCTAGAATTGAGATTACAAGATTTGCACTGTAAATTGTGATTTTGCAAATTGTGATTAGAGCATGGGGTCCGGAGGCTAAATTGTAGTGAAGGAGTATCCGGACCAGCTTCCCTATATAGATTCATGGCTGGCCCATATAGTTAATGTGCTGTTATGTAGAAACTGTTAGTGTCTCTGTGTTTGTTAGAGTGTCTCTGTGTGTAGTTGTGACATTAGGGAAAGATTAGGGAAAGAAAGTTTTTGTCCAGACATTAGGTCTTTATATTTCAGGATTGATTTTGATACTCTATCAGTAAAAGGTGAAGTTATTAACAAATCACCCCTGTGTCCCCAAACAGTGAAAAACACCAGGTCTACTGATTGCAGGGAAAGGGACAGTTTAGAAAGGGGTGGTTGAAAACTGCTGAGATAGTTTGCATAGCTATAGAAAGATACTGGGAGGAGTTCCTTCTTCTAGCAGATGAATGGAGGCCCATTAGAGAGTGAAGGAAGACAATTGCTTTATTTAATGCATATCCAGTTTCATTGCTATGTTTCATGCATAGTCAATAGTCAGGGAGCCAGGTTTTTGATCACACCTCTCAGCAGTGAGTAAGGGGTGGTTGGAAACTGCTGGGATAGTTTGCATAGCTATAGAAAGATACTGGGAGGAGTTCCTTCTTCTAGCAGATAAATGGAGGCACATTAGAGAGGACAAAAGAAAAAAAATCACCTAGGAGTCTTTCTCCTAGCAAACGCCACACCTAGTCTCCAAACAATCCTCTTGTCATCAATTTAGATTGTAGAGTTTTAAGCTTCTGGAACCATGGGGGGTGCCTCCTTTGAGCATCCTCAAATGTCTGACCAGCATCTTGATTGTGTAAGGCTGAAGAAGGACTGTCAAATTACTGTTAGCAATATCTGTAGGGCAAAGCTGATGTGTGAAAATTAGCTGCAACACATTTGTTACAACTTAAAAAAAAAGGGGAGAGAAAATCCTTATAAGATTATGAAGAAATGAAGATTTTTTTACTTGTCTTTTTAAAGCCTGAATTTTATCTCTGGTACATATATTTGGTTTTGACTGCACATACAAAATTAAGCAAGTAATACTGCATTCTTTCCTGCTTGGTACATTAAACTGCCTTGATCAACTGTATTCATTTTTCTGATACTACAATGATATTGCATTCCAGGTATCTACCAACCTTTTTATGGAAAAGTATCAGTTTCATGCTTGTTTTGAACTGTAGGATTCAAGGTCATTACTTTGCCTTGTTAAGCACTGTGCTGACAAATGATGAACAGAACAGTAACATCATAGACGCATTGGTGTCCAGAGAAAAAGTGTACCTTGTTTTGAGGGTTTTCAGTTTCAGGAGTACAGTATATTATAGCACTGTGAGAAATGGAATAGTTCTTATCTGCAAAGGAATCTCCAGTGGTAAGAGACAGAGAGACATAATTGATACCATATGAGATAGTTATGATCTTAAGTAAATATGGATGAAATTAAGTTTGTATCATTGAGAAATCTAATCCAGCATATTTAGTTTGTTTGTTTTTTTTCATTCTATATTGGTGCTGCTTTTCTGAATAAGGCCTGGAGCCATGTCACCAATTGCAATCCAGAGAGTCCAGCAGAGAGAATTGGCCAGAGTCCAGATGGAACAGACCATCCCAAGAACTCAGAACTACCCACCGCTAAAATGTGTGAAGGAGTCCCTATCTGGATCGGTGTGTCACATTGAAAAAGGGCCGGGATGTCTGCCTATGAGAATGGGAGGTTCAAATTTTGAGAGAAACAGAACTTAAACTTCAGAGAGGGGTGGAGCACACTGCAAGGTCCTGGGGAACTGCTGAGAGGCAGGAAAAAGAACTATTGGACTGACTGGGGGGTTTTGGGGGCTTCTGTGAATGATTGAATTGTTATCCTTTTAATATTGTTTTCTTAGAAAGTAACTGAAATCTACAAGCCATTTCGGCTTCAGCAACTGCAATACCCACACCAGCTCAAGTTTTTGCTGTACTATTCTCAGAGCTTTCTTTATCACATTATTAAGCACTGCTGCTTTTGACATACTTTCATGTTATGTGTTTTCAATATTATTGACCAGCTGCAAGAAAATGAGGTTACAATGTATGTTGTCTCTAGGGAACAGTACCAGAAGCTGCTTTTCTGATGACCCCTATCTGTCTCAAATGGTTGCTTGTCCATTGCCCTTAGTGGAATTACCTTTGCCCCATTCACAAGAAAAGAAAAAGAAAAATTGGGAATGAAGGGAAATTGGCTGATAGGTATGTCTAGTATGGCTGCATCCTTGCCTGAGGCTGTAATACATTATGATGGCACGGAAAAAAGTATGTGGGCTAAGAAAATGAGTACCCAGAGCCCAGCACAACAAGAGTAAAGCCAGGGGGAACCGTACTCTGAGCAGAAGTGCACAGAAAATGGACCCAGCTAAGAAAAGACAGCCCAGGCCTGAACAGATTGAACAGGCCTGAGAAAGCTGGGCAAGCCTGGACAAGTTAAACAGGCCAAACAAAGCTGGTGATACAAAGTACTCATATGCCCTGAAGACTACAGTGCCAGTGATTAATGAAGCAAAGGGAATGGCAGGGTGCAGCCAGAATGACTCAACACTAGCAAGAATAAAAGCCATTAATATGCTGATAAGGGTGGATCCCAGGGAAAGAGCCTTTGCCCCAAAGGAAAGAAGCCTCTGCAGACTTTTTGCACATGGCCCTCCTTTGTCCCAAAGGAAAGAGGCCTCTGCAGGCCCTGCAACCTTTTACAGTCAGAGCAGCAACTTTTGCACACGGAACAAAAACATTTGTGCAGGAGTTGCTATAGAGGGTATAGGGTATGTGTTGTTTTAAACTCACTGATGCAAGTGTTTCCATTGAACACTCTATCCAAGATCTAAGTGATCTAGTTAATCATATTACTGACCCGTCCATGGGTCCTGGGTGGTTTATGAAGTGGTTCAGTTGGCCAGGGGGACTAAAAATCCCAGTGGTAGGAGTTCTTTTTATTTACTGCTATGTGCCATTCTGCCATGTTGTATCCCCATTCTTTACCGCTTCATTACCACCACCCTTGATACCCTGGTAGAACGCAAGGCGATTACCACTGTCATGGCCCTGACCCAATACACCCCTCTGCGGCTTGCCTCCAGTAATACAGCCCTCAACTGCCTCTAGCGGTTGAGGTCTCACTTAAAAAGGGGGGAGTGAGGCAGCCATG
Organism: Ichthyophis bannanicus; assembly: GCA_033557465.1. Lineage (NCBI taxonomy): Eukaryota > Metazoa > Chordata > Amphibia > Gymnophiona > Ichthyophiidae > Ichthyophis > Ichthyophis bannanicus. Next base: position 1,316,228,390 of record CM066032.1, read on the forward strand.
AGGCTCTTACACAAGTGATCAGCCTGACCCTTCCCCCCAAGCCATGAGGCTCTTACATAAAGTAATCAGCCTGCTAAGAGAAGACATTAAGATTTCAGTAGACACCCTTCCCTCACTCCAGGTCTGAGCACAATATCCCCTAGCCCAGAAATCAACAGACCAGAGCACACCGGTTTGGACGGGTCACCCAGGTACCTTCCCCAGGGGCTGCTGATTGGTGGACAGGAAATACCTGTGGCAAATGGGATTATAGAATGAGTTTAAAATTGTACTGTATATAAGGCATTGTAGGACGTCCCTCGGGGCTCAGATTTTTGTGGAGATTGCTGGTTTCTCTATCTGGGCCTGTGCGCACATTAAAAGTTCCTGTTTGCATTCCAGCCTGTCTGTGAGTTTTCCTTCTGTGGGTGAGTGATTGAATAAGAGCTTTTCACAGCATTTGCTATAACATTTTGATATCGGAGCCGCGGCCCCATTGAAGTCTATGGGGCTGTGCCTCCGATATTACAGGAAAGTCACTACTACTGCTTAGTAAACAATTCTGGAACTCCCTCCCTGAAGATATACGTGCAACTGGAGACATTAAAGACTTCCGTAGGAAACTTAAAACTTTCCAGTTCACAGAACATTATGGTCACATTACCTAATCCTACAGTTTCTCCACCCACCAATCAAAGACTCCTCGACTGAGACTGACCCATAAGGACACAAATGCCTATATCCAAACAAACACAACTACATACTATTGTGTAAATATGTTCATCAAGTTGTAAACAGTTCTCCCCGTTTACCCCAAACCAATTATAATGTATCCTCTTCATGTTCTGAGTTTAATGTAAACCGCTTTGATTTCAGGATAAGGCGGTATAAAAAACAAGTTAAATAAAATGAAAATAAAATGTTCCCTTTCATATGCTCTCACTGCAGAAAGGGTTACACAACTGCAGTGAAAGGCTGGCAGAGGAGGAGACATCATGTAAGAAGTGCTGCTTATCAGCTCCCCCTGCTGCTGGTGGGAGGTCAATGCACAGATAAACAAAAAGCCTTCCATGCAGCAAGTCAGATGTCTGCGGCAGAAGGGGTAGATTGAACGGAATGAAACCGCGATGCAGCAATAGAGACAGAGGGTAAGTGCTGTGTTGCCGCTGCCATCAGCCTGTTGAGGGGCAGCAGTGATGGAGTGGGCGTGGGGGAGGGGCATTGAGGGCAGCGGGATGGAGGGATCGCCTAGGGTGCCTCCAGTCCTTGCACTAGCCCTGCCCACTACACTCTTACCTCATGCTGCAGCAACCGGAAAGCCCACACTGAACATACCATGTCCTCAATATGTGACGTGAGAATCACCTCGTCCTCTTCTACAGTATTCTTGAATTTTTACCTTTGTAAATGTTTCTCTTTTTTAATTGCCCTTTCTCTTTTTATTTTTGAATGGTTCTTCCTGCTTTTACCCCTCCTTCTATAGACCTGAAATTACCAGAAAAGTGACGATTTGGTAAAAGAAAAAAGACAACAAAGTGATTTATGTGCTTTTGATTTTATTCCAGTGCTACTGTAAGAGACGGTGTAGTTTCTGAGTCTCCAGATATTCTCCTCGGATAGAGTTCAACTAAACATTTCCTAACTTGCTCCAATAATCAACAAGACAGTAAACCACAGATTGGGCTTACTCAGCTGGGATAATCATGCAGGACTGTGCCCTGATCCTCACAATGAACGCAGGCTAGAAACATAAGTCCAGAACTATAGCCCCAAAAAGAGGGGCTCTGAGAGGTTGTCCCAGCAGGAACAAATATTGAATGTGTGATGTATATGTATCTGCTCCTACAATCGCTGGTTTACCCTTCTGGAATGCACAAAGAACTATAGAAGAGACTTGAGAAAATGACCTCCAGTCCAATATTTATTTATTATTTATTTGCAAGGCTTGATAAACCGCCCATACCGAAGTGTCAGAGCAGTGAACAATAATAATAAAACATGGAGGCTACTAGGAGATTAAAGGAGGAAAAGAACACCATTAAACTGACAGGAAAGCAATAGTGAAAAGGGGAGAGAAAGATAGGAAAAGAGCGAAGTTAACAAATAGACAAGCTGGTTGCTGAGGGGAGGAAGGGGCAAAGGCAGGGAAAGGAAGTGGTGTATGGCATCAAAGTCACGTGGCTACAGGGAGGTCGAATGCCTGGGAGACAAGATGGGTTTTCAGAAGGGCTTTGAAGCGAGGGAATGAAGGTTCGGTGCGGAGAGAGTGAGGGAGAGAATTCCATAGGGCAGGACTAAAAAAAAAGAATGCAGAGTGACGAGTGAGTTCGAGGTGTGCTTGGGATGGAGAAGGAAGAAAAAGACTGTTACTATGGGTGGACCAAAGGAGGTGAGGAATATTCTTGGACTGGTATTCGCACCCTGCAGGGTTTTTGTGTCCTGAACTGTTTCTCTTTTTATTTTTGAGACCTGTTTGCTTTTGTACTGTGGCCTGGAGACTGCCATTATCCTTTCATAGCACTGCTTGGTCATGTTTGTTAAATTGCTGCTACTGTGTATGTTTTGTGTCACTGAATGCTCTAAGGGGTTGAACTTTGTGTGGCTTAAGACATCTGGGGTCTTTCTCCTGTGGGTCACAAGTGGATGCAGGAGGATAGGGTGAGTCCTGGTTTATATAAACTAGAGCTGGCACTGTCCAGTAAGCTGGGTAAATACTGCAGGGGAGAGTCCGTGTTTGAGGGTCTCAAATCACGGCCAGCAGTTTGTTGTTGGACAATGGGACAGGCCGCTGCCAGGGACTGAAGAAGTGAAGCCAGCAGCAATGTTGTGGGTCTGTGGGAGCAGCCTGTCCCATGGACCGAAGGGATCACAGCCAGCAGTTCAGGTTTTAGCCCACAGCCCGAAGAGTAGTAGAAGCATGTTGCAGGAAAAGGAGCTGGGGCGAGAGACGCACAGAAGGTAGGACAACATTTAAAAGGTCAGTGGGTTTGGGAAAGAAAAATGGGGGGAGGGGAATGGAGTGCAAGGAGTGAGAATACAAGAGGGAGGGGAGGGAGAGGACAGAAGTTGGGCAGGGAACAGAGTGGGGGGAGACAGCAGGTGAGGGTCTGCAGGGAGGGGTATAAAAGTGCAAGAGGTTGGAGGCTGAAGAGAGTGGAGAAAAGGGTAGAATGAATATATGCTAAAAAGGGGCAGCCCCCTCACCCCTACCCCCACCATAGGATACACAGATACTCCACCCCCGCAGCACACACACATGCACACACATGCAGAGGCATTCCAGCCTCACACCATAAACAAACATAAGAACATAAGATATGCCATACTGGGTCAGACCAAGGTCCATCAAGCCCAGTATCCTGTTTCCAACTGGGGCCAGTCTAGATCACAAGTACCTAGCAGTTTCCCCAAAAGACACAGGTTCCGCAATGCTATCATAAACCTATTTAAGATAAAACAGCACACATCAGCCAACAGCCTGCACGCCCTCATACAACCAGACACCAGCACACGGCCTAGAAGAAAACAAACACACAACCGAGTCAGCACCCCAAGTGAATACAAACACACACGCAAGGACACAACAGACAGAGCACTCTCCATGGCTGCTCCAACAATATGGAACAAACTACCGGACGATTTGAGAGCAACTACAGACCTCAAGGACTTCAGAAAACAGCTGAAAACCATGCTGTTCAGAGAACACTATGGACACATCACATAAACTAAGTAACTGTATAGCAGCACACGTTACCGACTAACACTATATGTATATAAAATGTTTTTAGCACCACTGTATATAGCCCACATTGTACATAGCTCAAACCAATCTAGCTCACAACACAACACACACCCAACTAAATTTCCACCCTCACTGCATGTATAACACACTCACACTACCAGATTGTTTGCTGTGATACCACCTTGATTATCATGATAAGCCGGTTTAGAAATACTGTTAAATAAATAAATAAATAAATGCTTGTATTGGGGCAAGCAGTGGATTTCCCACATCCCCTTTAATAACCTTTCCACCAGGAACTTTGTCAAACCTTTTTTTAAACCTGGCCACACTAACAGCTTTTACTACATCCTCCAGTAACAACTTCCAGAGTTTGCATATTAAGTAAAAAAATATCTCCTCTTATTAGTCTTAAATAGGTTACAATGTAGCTTCATTGCATGTCCCCTAGTCTTTCTATATTCTGATGACGTAAACAATCGATCTATGTTTACCCGATCAACTCCATTCATTAATTTATAGACCTCTATCATATCTCCCCTCAGCCATTTCTTTACCAAGTTGAAGAGCCCTAACCTTTTTAGCCTCTCCTCATAGGAGTATCCTTCCATCCCTTTACCATTTTGGTGACTTCTCTCTGTACCTTTTCTAATACCGCTACATCGTTTTTAAGATAAGGCGACCAGAATTGCACACAATATTCAAGGTATGGTTGCACCATGCAATGATACAGAGGCATTATAATATCCTTTTTTTATTCTCCCCCCGACACTCCTCATGACACAAACACACATGCATTTCCCAAAAGGCCGCATGACACAGACATTTACATACATTGGCCTCCTTCCCTCTCGTGGCACGCTGTTAGTGCGATATTTACCTTTATATCCCAGCCAGGCAGAGGGAATAGAGGGAGCAGGGGAGCCTCTGGTGCAGCGAGTTGGTGGGTCAGAATCAGACACACATGCACTGTAGCGTAGGGCATGAATCCTGCGGTAAGCATAACTGCCAGTCCACTACAAGGAGCACTACCACTGGCTCTCACGGGAGGCTGTGGAGTGATCTTTCCACTTTCAGCCAGCCTGCTGCAATGCCAGCAAAGTCTCTATATGTTTCACAGTTATAGCTGCAAAGCAGTGTTCTCAGTGAAATCCCACAGCCCAGTGCTGTTTCTCACATTGATGCTGCCATCGTTGACTCTCGGGACTGCCGACATCAGCTCTGGACTTAAGCCCTGCCTCTAAGTGCTCACTGCGGTTGCCATGCGGCTTACACCCACCGAGATCAGTGGCCTTCCCCAGATCTATTGACTTTTTCTCCAGGGACTTGTCCGGACCTTTTTGAAACCCAGCTACACTACCTGCTTTAATCACCTCATCCTTATTTCTGGGATTCATGAAAGAGCAGTGCAGCCGAGCAGGCAAAGAGAGAGCTATGGTAGAACCTGTAAAACAGTAACAGGCAGGAGAAGAGGCAGTAAAGCAAAGTGATTGTAACTTTTGAAGACCTTTAATTGGATAAGTAAATAAATACATTCATTTTGTTTGCTTCTATCATATTAACCCTTTGACTGTCATAGTCTTTTCATATGATGTTAAATATTTACTCCTCGGTATTTGACTTTATTGCAGCTATGCATTTACCACTTCACTGCAATATTCTTATTATAACATTTGATTTTTTAAGGAGAAATTCCAGCATCACGTGAACAGTCCATGAAGGAGTTTTGGGACGGAGGGTGTAGCCTATCATTAATAGTAATGAAGGAGGGGGAACCAATGTATACTTTGCAGGAGGGTGCTAGAGACCCTAGAACCAGCCCTGATATAAGCATTTCCACTTTTAAATAGCCCCTATTCTAACATGGCCTTTATATTTGTATGTCAGTCTTTATAAGTAAATGCTGCTAGTTCCATGTAGCAATGCTTCTAAAAGACCTCAAAACATTCTTATTTATAGAATCATGCGGACATTTAGACAACAGCTCATACCCAAACAGAAACACAACCACCTCTGCCAACCAGGCACACACTCATCCTACCTACACACAAAAGATTACTATATACATTATTAAACAACCTCTTGTGAAATGTTACCCTCCAATTGTACTGTCTAAATGGTGTTAAGTAATTGTTCTGTCTAAATATTTACAAATACCCTAATGTTAAATGTAACCCTCCAATTGTGATGTGTCGTGACCACCTTGATTGAGGGATAAGGTAGAATACAAATCTGTCTAAATAAATAAAATAGCCTCATCCTGTGTCACGTGTAGAATCAGTCACACAGAAGTGTCTTTAAAGGCAGGTGATGTGCAGTGACATAGAACCATCTGTTTTGCATATTGACACCAAGGAGACACTTCACTAATGCTGGGAGGGTTTATAAATGTTTCCTTTTACTCTTTATGGCTTATTAATCAGCAGCTGCCAGTCAGGAAGGATGAAGATGCCACAGACTCACCTCATCTGGATCCTGCTCCTCTGGATAAAGGGTAAGAAGAAAACTTTCATGCTGGATTTAAAACAGGGGTAAAAGAGGAGTCAAAATTTACCATAGTAACACAGTTAGTGACAGTAGATAAAGACCAGGAAGGTGACTAGAGTTATAGAGCTGTTCTTCATCTGATTCTCTTCATATATATAAATTACTATTCATTTTTACTTTAAATCCTGTTATATCTATATTTTTTGTCTTTCTTCAGATTCAAATGGGCAGATTGTGATGACTCAAACTCCAGAATCTTTGTCCGTGTCTGTGGGAGACACAGTCAGCATGAGCTGTAAAGCCAGTAGCAGTGTTAACAACTATCTAGCCTGGTACCAGCAGAAAGCCGGACAGGCTCCCAAGCCTCTGATATACGATGCTTCCAGCCGTTATACTGGGATCCCAGAGCGGTTCAGCGGCAGTGGTTATGGGACTGATTTCACCTTCACTATCAGCGGAGTTCAAGCCGACGATGCTGCAGTTTATTACTGTCAGCAGTATTGGAGCTTCCCTCTCACACAGTGCTACAGACCCGTACAAAAACCTCGCTGCAGTGTCTGGCTGTTACTGATGCCTTTTATGCAGGGTACAAAGGAAGCAAACTCTTGAAAGGAAGATTGCAGAAATAATTTTATATCCATCGATTCTCTATTTTTACTATTATCCACTTATTTATAAACTGTGAGAACAGCTTTCTATGAGTTCTGCAGGTAAGGAAAGAGACATCTAGGGCCATGTGTTTGAAAGTACAGTAGTATTTTTTATGTCTTGGTGAATGTGGCGTCTCACAAACTATGTAAAGCTCTATAAAAGAAGCAGATCCCATGAATAAGCTGTCGAAAGTAGGCATGCCCATTGAATTCAGTTTGATAAGAGGAGCCTAAAGAAGGTTCTGTCAGAGCAAGATTTAGGGCAGGTTTCTGCCTTTCACTGTGACCAACTGAGATGTTTCCCTGATGCAAATGGTGGGATTGTGCCATCGAACCATAGATGCATGCTACGGACTACATCGGGAACTGGGAATTGGCACAAGAGCTGAAACATGTTCTGAGCCCGACAACACACAAGTTGCTTCATCTGTATAAACACTGTTTATATGAACCTAATTGGAGATGCTGAAAGAAATGTTTAAGTCACTCTGGTTCCAGACTACTGCTGAGTGTGTATGAGAACCAGAGGTGCGCTCTTATTTTATAGTGGGTCCAGCAGAAATTTTCAGACCCTATATTCAGTGGCATTAACACAGAATGTCACTGAATATTCACAGCTGCCACCTCTACACACATGTCGGAAGCGTTCAGGGGTGGGGCGGAGTGAAGGCAGCACCGCTCACTAACTGCACATCAGCTCAATATCGCTGCTGCTGCCCGGTTAGCAAAATGCAGTGAAGAGCAATGCAAGAAACCCTCCCCTAACTTTCACTGTGTATCGCTGGCAGGACAGTGCCTCAGTGTCGCTTCTGCCCGGTTAGTGCAGAGAGTTCACTCCAATACCACCTACACAAATGCTATCTTGCCCTCCCCCCCTGCTCCACCACGACAACGCTCCCGCCCACACCGAACTCAGTGTGAGGCAGTTCTTGGCCAACAAACAGATCACAGCTCTCAACCACCCTCCTTATTCCCCAGATCTCACACCATGCAACTTCTGGCTCTTCCCTAGGCTGAAGACCGTGCTCAAAGAAACTAATTTTGCCTCTGTAGAAGAGATCAAGGCCACTGCGATGAGGGAGCTGAGGGACCTCGAGGAGGACTCTACCGAGTGCTTCCGTACGTGGCAGAAGCGAATGCAGAAGTGCATTAACTCTGGGGGTGGGGGGGATTACTTTGCAGGCGACAATGCGCAATTTCTCTGTAGATTTTGTAATAAAACATTTATGGGACAGTCTCGTTTCTTTTTTGTCACACATACATCACTCCAGTACCACTTGGACTGCCAGGAAGTGGATTTGCCTAAGTTTGCTTCCAACAGCCAATAAACAATCTGAGGGGAGCATGATATGGTAACTGGTAATTGTGAAGTTTGCTTATTTGTCTTCCCTAAGATATTATTGTAGTCATGATGGTACTTCCAAGGCAAATCTGTAAAAGACCTCATCTTGATGTTAGTTCCTGATATGCTTATGTTTATACAATTTTTTGATATACCGCCCAGGCTGAAGGACACCAGTATTCACCATTAGCAGGTACTGGATACATTCCCTCGTCCCCAAAGGGCTCACAATCTATATGTACCTGAGGAATATTTTCAAGCAGAGCTGCAGTCATTTAACTATCCATAATAGCTGTTCCCCTACAGTGTTAGCTGAACTCCTATGCACTCCCAAAGACAGCCCTCATTCTCTAATTGACACTTTGTTACTGCAAATGGATAATAATTGTGTCTCTCTTTATAATCTGCCCTGGAAGTCAGGTACATTATTAAACTAGGGAGCTCTACTATAAATTAATGTTGTTCCCATGTGACATAGATAGTATACATTTTTGCTTTAATATATTAATATCTCTTAAGGATTTTTTCCCTTTTTTAATTTGATAACCACTATGCAGTTACATGATAGCATCGAGTTCCCTAAGTATTGTCACGTGCCCCTTTTCCAGTTTCTACACATTACTGCTGGCAATACAAGATCTTTTTCCTCGATCTGGGGTGGCTATAGATGGCGAGTTTGCTGTAGCATGGGCACAATGTTTTTAGGCTTCCCTGCTTATTTTAGTGATTTAGATACAGGGCTGCAGTGCAGTACCAAGGACTGTGCGAGGAGTGTGGCTTCCCGGGGCACAGATATATGGAAGAGACACTGATATCATCACTGGAGCTTCTAGGAAGCTCAAAAAGAGTGTGTTCCTGCATGTGACTGGGGAGATAGCACCAGATTCAGCCCATACCTAGCCCTGTGTGAGCGGTGCGGCCATACAGGGTGCAGAGGCTTAAGGAGAGCATTTTAGCTTTCTTCCGTTGCCTGCCACAGCCACTTTCTCTTCTCTCAGTGGCAGCAGGCAATGGAAGAAAGCTAAAATGTGCCCCTTAAGCCTTCCACCAGCATGCTAAGCAGATCCTTCCTTCCATGCAGGGAGGGAAAGATCTGCTTAGCATGCCAGCGATTTGCACATCGGGTGCGCCTCTTCCCTCCCACCGTGGGGGGGGGGGTCCCGCGCCCGATGTGCAAGTTGTACAGGTTGCAATCTTCCCTCGGTACTGCCCTGGCTGTGGCAGTAAGCTATATCATTGCTCCTATCTAATTGCACTATAATCTCTATGGAGCCCTTTTCGTTAGGAGCACGGTGCTGTTGCACCTAATATGCCGATAACGCCGATGCACAAATCAGTAGCATATTAGGGCACAATCATGGTCTTAACTACTGGAGGGATAGAAAGAAAGCTCCCGACAGTTAATGCAGCGCATGCAGCCCTACCGCAGCACGATATAGGGCAGTTGTTCTTTCCTCAACCTATAGAGGTGGCTGTATCTGCACCCACATTACTTGCTTGCCATTTTTCAGATAAGCTATCAACATACTTCGGTGGGAGGTGGAAGGGGTCTGGCTCTAGCAAACTTTGTTATATTGCTGGTGATTTTCATTCCTGTTTCCTTTTTGGTGTCTGTTCTGCAGTTTTATGTAAATGCTAACTGGATATTTTGTCTTGCAAATCTATTGATTCTTGCTGTAGAGATCTACTCCAAAGATGTTTTTTTTTTGGGGTATCTTCTTGTGCCAGAAGTTTTGTCTCTGATAGTAAACTTAGACTACTGGAGGGTGAAGTTTCACTTCAGGGAAACCTCTGACGTCAGTAGTAGGGTATTTTTGGGAGCGCGGTGATCCCCTGTTGATTGAGCATGCACAGTGTTTTTTGAGAAGCAATGTTGAAGTGCTAGTTTGGCTGCTGTCTATTGTGAGTGGTAATTCTCCTGTTTTAAATGTTGGTTGGGTTTGGGAGTTCGCTTTTGTTTCAGTTTTTTTAAGCACAAGTTTGATTTTGAATATTTGTTTCTTGTTTTTATAGTAATTTCCCCTGATGCAGCGAGATTACTCGCGAAACGTATGAGAGCTCTGCAGTGACGTCGGGGAAGCAGCCTGCTATCAACTCCCATTATTTTTCAAAGCTACGTGTTTCTTCTTTGGGTGTTGATGCGGTTTGCTTTTGGACATTGTTTAGGAGTTGCTGTGAAAGTGGAGGTCGGTGGCAGCAGGTCCTTGATGTTATTGGGCTTATGTTTGGCGATAGGATCTTGACTTGTTTCTTGATCACATTTGCCATTGCCCGTAGAAGCTGAGACCTTGCTGGCCGCGTGTATATTTTCACATTTTATATTTATATTTTTGTGAATGGAAACAATCATTTTTGTGTTTACAATTAGGAAACAAGTTGTGTTTTAATAGAGTGAGTTTTTTTGATTTATAGAAATTCTGTGAAAACATATCTAAGTATACTATCAGAGACATATACCAAACTTAATGCAGATCCAGACTTCACATATATCTTGCAAAGATAGGGTACTACATGATTCAGCATTGTGGATTTGGTGGACAAGCCTGCTTGACTCCTAAAGATACAAGGCCCATTTTGCTGAAGTCCAGTGACTAGTTCATGTCCGTTTTAATACATGGCAACTGGCAGCTGAGATCATTAATGTGTGGGCATGCCAGGTACTGCTTGTTAAATCACACAATACTCAGTCATCTGAAGATGGGATGGGGAAAGGGCGGAGTGTGGTACATTACTGCAAATACCAGAACTATTGCCACTCACTCAGTGGCAATGTGGGTTTTTTTTTGTCATGAGTTCACCTTACGATATCTCTTTGGGAGTTGTTAGATGGACCTGCCTTACTGGAATGTAATTAGTGCTCGTGTCCAAGCTTGAACTGACGAGGACATGCTGGTCACACTCCTGACAGCTAACATGGAGACTTTGCACTTAACATGCATTGGTTTTGCATGTCACATAGTAACATAGTAAATGACGGCAGATAAAGACCAGCACGGTCCATCCAGTCTGCCCAGCAATATGGCAGGAGTATGTCTTTAGGGAGTAGGTGCACCCCTTCCCATGTCTTTGTTTAGGGGTGCAATCACTGCTCCTCCTCCATCGCTCCATATAGGACACCCCTATTTGTTGAGAAATTAGATGGTTCAGTTTAATTTGATTTTATCCTGTTGCTGTAAAGTGATCCACTGTGGCTGTCCCAGGCCACTTTGAATTTCGTCACTGTGTTTGCCCCCACCACTTTCATCGGGAGTGCATTCCAAGCATCCACCACCCTTTCAGTGAAAAAGTATTTCCTGACATTGCCTTTCAATTTACCACCTTGCAGCTTCATGTCATGCCCTCTAGTTTTACAGCTTCCCATCTCTGGAAGAGGTTTGTTTGTTCATTGTATCCCTTAAAGTATTTAAAGGTCTGAATCATATCTCCCCTGTCCCGCCTCTCCTCCAAAGTGTACATGTTTAGGTCTTCAAGTCTCTTCTCATAAGGCTTCTGACGCAGGCTCCAAATCATTTTGGTCGCCTTCCTCTGAACAGCTTCCAGTCTTTTTACATCCTTTGCAAGATACGGTCTCCAAAACTGAACACAGTATTCCAAGTGAGGCCTCACCAGAGACCTATACAGTGCCACTAGTACCCCTTCCTTTCTGCTGGTAATACTTCTTTAAATGCAGCCCAACATCCTCCTGGCTTTTGCCACTGCCTTGTCGCACTGTTTTGCCACCTTGAGATCTACAGAAATAATCACACCGAGGTCTTTCTCCTGCTCGTGCACATCAACCTCTCGCCCCCTATTGTGTACATTTCCCTTTGATTTCTGCTACTCAAGTGTATGACAGTGCACTTCTTCACATTAAATCTTAATTGTCAAGCATTAGACCATTCTTCCAGCTTTTGTAGATCTTTCCTCATGTTAAGCACTCTCTCGGGGGAGTCCACTCTGTTGCAAATTTTCGTGTTATCTGCAAAAAGACAGACCTTTCATTCAGACCTTCAGCAATATCACTCACAAATACATTGAACAGTGCCGGGCCCAGGACTGAACCCTGAGGCACCCCGCTAATCACCTTCCTTTCATCTGAGTGAGCTACATTTACCATCACCTTCTGTTGTCTGTCAGTCAACCAATTTCTGATCCAGTTTACCACCTTGGGACCCATCCCCAAACTACTGAGTTTATTGATAAGCCTCCTATGAGGGACAGTATCAAAGGTTTTGCTGAAATCCAGGTAGATTACATCCATCGCATGTCCTTGATCAAGTTCTCTGGTCACACAGTCGAAGATCTCAATCAGATTTGTTTGGCAAGATTGTCCCTCGGTAAAACCATGTTGCCTTGGATCTTGTAACCTGCTGGTTTTGAGAAAGTTCACTATTCGCTCTTTCAGGAGTGCCTCCATTACTTTTCCCGCCACCGAGGTAAAGCTCACGGGCCTGTAGTTTAACACTTCTTCCCTGTCACCACTATTGTGAAGAGGTACCACATCCGCCCTTCTCAAGTCCTGAGGAACCTCTCCTGTTTCCAAGGATCTGTTGAAAACATCCTTTAACGGCCCTGCAAGAACCTCTCTGAGCTCTTTCAGTATCCTGGGATGTATCCCATCCGGTCCCATGGCCTTGTCCACTTTCAGTTTTGCAAGTTGTTCTAACACCTCATCTTCTCTGAATGGTGTGGTATCTACTTCATTCCCATTTTTATATTTGGGAGTCACAGGTGGTCCTTCTCCAGGATTTTCTTTAGTAAAAACGGAGCAGAAGTATTTGTTTAGTAATTTCGCTTTATCAATGTCATTTTCCACGAGTCCGTTCCCAGCACTTCTGAGTCCTGCAGTTCCACCTCTGATCTTCCTTTCCCGAATATACCTGAAAATGTTTTGTCACCGCACTTAATATCTTTAGCCATCTTTTCCTCTGCCTGTGATTTTGCTATCCTTATTTTTCTTTTTGTCTCCTTGAGTTTGATCCTGTATTCATTTCTGTGTTCCTCTGTTTGCAAGCTTTTGAATTTTGCGAAAGCTGTGGTTTTTGCCCTTATTTTAGCAGCCACTTCTTTGGAAAACCAAATAGGTTTCCTTCTCCTCTTGTTTTTATTTACTTTTCTTACATATTTATCTGTTGCCCCTTTCATTGCCCCTTTTAGTTTAGCCCATTGCAATTCCACTTCCCTTATCCCCTTCCACCCTGTCAGCTCCTCATTTAGGTACTTGGCCATTTTATTGAAGTCAGTGTTTTTGAAGTTTAGGACTTTGAGCTTGCTATGATTGGACTGCACCTTGGCTTTTATCTCAAACCACACTGTGTGATAATCGCTGCTGCTCACAGGGGCACCCACCCAGACATTCGATATGCTATCATCGTTGGTGAGCACCAAATCCAGCGCTGAGCTTTCCCTGGTTGGTTCTATCATCATTTGTCTAAGTAATGCATCTTGGATAGCGTCCACAATTTTTTTGCTTCTTTCCAGATTTTCAGAAGGAGTAATCCAATCCACATCAGGTAGATTAAAGTCACCCAGTATGATAGCTTCCCCCTTTTTTGCTATCTTGGCAATATCTATAATCAATTCGTTATCTATCTCTTCAATTTGATTCGGAGGTCTGTAGACTACAGCAGTATGGATGACAGTGCCATCTCCTCTTTCCAAAACGATCCAGAGCGCTTCTTCTTTTCCCCATGCCCTCTGCATTTCAGTAGCTTTAATATTGCTTTTGACATTCAAGGCTACTCCTCCCCCTTTTCCATTTTCTCTGTCTCTTCTGAATAGATTATAGCCAGCTATGGCTATATCCCAATCATGTGATTTATTAAACCATTTTCTGTAATGGCCACAATGTCCAAATCCTTTTCCACCATTAGGGCTTCCAGGTCCGGAACTTTGTTGGCGAGGCTTCGAGCATTTGTGCTCATTGCTTTCCAGCATTTAACTGGCTTGTATGTGTTTTGCATTGAATTTGTTCTACCCACTTCTTCCCAGTTGCTTTTGATGTGTGGTTTAAAAGTGTGGTTGTTTCTGTTCTTACTCTGCTTTTGCAGGGGGTGACGTCCAGATCTTGACCTTCCCCATCCGTCGCCAGGGGCGGTTCAACTATTAGGCCAACTGAGGCGATGGCCTCAGGTGGCAGTTTTTAGGGGGTGGCACTGATTTGCCGCTCCCTAGAAACTGCCTAGGGTAGAACCACCAAACAGCAGGATCATTAAATATCAAAGAAAGCAGCCGCGGGAACATTTCTCTGTTCCCACGGCTCTGCTTTCAAACTGCTGTCTGCTGAGTACTGAGTCGCGTGGAGCTGGCAGGGTGGAGGGCTCAAGGTCATGCTTCCACTGCCCTTTCGCTTCTGGCAGAAGCAAAAGGGTGGCGGAAGAGATGACCTTGGGCCCCGCAGGCTTCACACGACTCAGCACTCAGCAGACAGCAGTTTGAAAGCAGAGCCGTGGGAATGGAGAAATGTTCCCGTGGCTGCTTTCTTTGATTTTTAATAAAGAACGGTGAGGAGAGGAGGGAACGGAGCAGGGTAGTGGGGGGGGGCCCTGAAATGGGAGCAGACAAGGGGAGGGGGGCCTGGAGGAGAGCAGACAAGGGGAGGGAGGGCCTGGAAGAGAGCAGAGAAGGGGAGGGAGGGCCTGGAAGAGAGTAGACAAAGGGGGGGCCTGGAAGAGAGCAGACAAGGGGGGGCCTAGAAGGGGAGAAGACAAGGGGAGGGAGGGGGGCCTGGAAGAGAGCAGACAAGGGGAGTGATGGGGGGCCTGGAAGAGAGAAGACAAGGGGGGGGGCCTGGAAGAGAGCAGACAGGGAGGCCTGGAAGAGAGCAGAAGGGGGGGGGGCTGGAAGAGAACAGACAGGGGGGCCTGGAGGAGAGCAGACAAGGGGGGACCTGGAAGGGGAGCAGACAAGGGGAGGAGGGGGGGCCTGGAAGGGGAGCAGACAAGGGGAGGGGTGGGGCCTGGAAGGGGAGCAGACCGGGGGGGAGCTGGAGAAGAGCAGTCAAGGGGGGGCTGGAGGAGAGCAGACAAGGGGGGGAGGGAGGGAGGGCCTGGAGGAGAGCAGACAAGGGGCCTGGAGGAGAGCAGACAACGGGAGGGAGGGAGGGCCTGGAGGAGAGAAGACAAGGGGAGGGGGGGCCTGGAAGGGGAGCAGACAAGGGGGGGGGCTGGAGGAGAGCAGACAAGGGGCTGGGGCTGGAGGAGAGCAGACAAGAGGAGGGGGGCCTGGAGGAGAGCAGACAAGGAGAAGGGGGCCTGGAGGAGAGCAGACAAGGGGAGGGAGGGAGGGAGGGCCTGCAGGAGAGCAGACAAGGGGCCTAGAGGAGAGCAGACAAGGGGGGGGGGAGGGAGGGAGGGAGGGCCTGGAGGAGAGCAGACAAGGGGAGGGAGGGAGGGAGGGGGATCCTGGAAGAGAGCAGACAAGGGGGGGAGCTGGAGGGGAGCTGACACTCAGGGATGGCACTGGAAGGCTGATGGACAGGGAGAGTGGGAGCTGGCATGGGAGGGGGCACTGAAACTGGTGGCGGTACTGGGAAGGCAAGGGGGTTGTTACTGGGAGGGGAGGCTGTATAGGGAGCTGATACTAGGGAGAGTTACTGGGACTGAAAAAAGGCTGATGGAAGAAAATGAAGAAAGCAAAAGGAGAGACAAGAAATGGCAGATGGACTATAGACCATAGAAAAAGAGCTAAGAGAAGACAGAGGAAAACGGAAACCTCAGATCGGAATCAGCATGATCAAAAATCATGAGACAACAAAGGTAGAAAAAATAATTTTATTTTCAGTTTAGTGATTGGACTTTGTGCTATCTATATTTCACACAGTATGGGAACTGCATCTCTTATCTGGTGTGGCACCGCATGTGGAGTCTGGCTTCTTGGGGTTTCATTTTAATTTTTGTCTACATATTTTTATTTTTGCTTTAGGTTGTGGTCACTTATTCTGTACTTGGTGAGGGTCTGTGTTCTGAGTGTGTGACCAAGGCCAGGTGTTCTGTTAACATGGGGTTTGTACGTAAGGATCTGTACTATAGTAATTTGACTTGTTCGGCTTTTCAAATAGGTGTATGGATGTTTTGGGGCCCATTGCAGTGTTTATAGTGCTGCTTTTTACTTGGTAGGCCCCTTATGGTATGAGTTTTGGAAATGTCTGCTGGTAAGGTATGGTAGATTTTGACCTTGCAGATCTTAGTGACTTTAGTAGGGTTTTATATTAGTTCCCAATATGCCTGGTACTGGAGAATGTTTGTTGGTGAGATGACCAGAATCAGATTTGTTTTTTAAATATATTGAGTTCTGTGGGTGAATGTCCTACCTCTGCTCTGCACCCATTGTTGAGGAGGGGGTTCTGTGAATGCAAAATGTATGTTCAAAAAGAAAAAGCAAGCACCGCAATGCAGTTTATAACAAAATACAAATTAATTATAATTTGGAGTTATAAACTGCTGTGGTTCTCGCTCTTTCTTTTAGTTCCTTGGTGTGTGAACATCTTGCATTTGCTCCACATTATCTAAATGACTTTTTGATTTGGTTCCGTCCCTGACTGGAGTTTTGGCTCAATCCCTGATTGGAGTTTTGAGAAAGATCCCCATCCTGGTGGGGGGGCGCATGCTGGGAGGGGGGCGCGCTGGGGGGGGGGGTGCGCCATCTCATCCCTCGCCTCAGGCAGCAGATTGCCTTTAGCCGCCCCTGTCCATCACTCCCTTCTTCTAGTTTAAATGCAAATCGACATACTGCCTGAATTTTTCACGTAGGATTCTTTTCCCTGCAACAGAGAAGTGTAGTCTTTCAGCACAGTATAGTCTTTTGTTGGTCCATGTGTTTTCCCAGTAGCCAATAAATCTGAATCCTTCTCATTTGCACCAGGTCTGAAGCCATGTATTAAAGCTGTTAATATGATTTAGCCTTTTTACCCCCTTACCTAGAACAGGTAGAACTTCTGAGAATGCAACAGTGTTAACAATGGGCTTGAGTTTTTCTCCCAGAGATTGGAAGTTCTTTTGGGCTGTAGAGGCACTGTTTCTAGCCAGGACTTAGTAAAAGGATCCCTTAGTTGCTCATATATCTATCAATGTCCTCCCAGATATACAGTAACTATGCTTATGAAGTGTATTCACTTACTGGAGCTACTAGGGGGAAAATGGAGTTACTAACAATTATATCCCTGACCTATTGAATCAAAGATTACAGACAGCAAGCTTTCTGAGAGAACTATTAATTATTTTTATTCATTTTATTTGTGTTTTTTATATGTTTTCCACAGAGTGGAGGAGTACTCTAGTGGTTAGAGCAATTCCCTAATACCCAGAAGATCAAGGGCTCAATTCCCACTGACCTTTGTGACCTTGGACAAGTGACTTTACCCTCCATTGCCTCAGAAGAAAAGGCCTGCCAATGTACTTATTGTAATACATTGCCAAACCCCCCCCCCCCCCAGAGCTTTTATTGCTGTTTCAACCAACCAGCGAAAGTTAAGTGTTTTATACCTTTAAAAATAAAAAGGAGAAGTCGCAGTGGTGCATAGAATGTCCACTATTCACTGTGTCGACTAGCTCCAACAAAAGTAGTTTTTCTTATGGGTTAAATATATGTAGGAATCTTTTTGGTGTAGGTATAAAAAAAAACAGAAGCAACTGGGTTGCCAGAAATCCACACTGGCTTGATAGTACTAAAATATACATATATATATATATACATACATACATACATAATCTCATCAAAGTAGTTTACAGAAAAACAAAAGTTAAAGTGCACTTACACAATTTACTATGAGCATTAAATTTGGGATAGATGGGGGGCGCTCGTGAGCCTAACGAGATGGCCACGATTCTGTGAGGCTCCTCAGCCTCATCTTCCAATCTCCTTTTATACTACTGCAAATGGGCAGTTATTAACCAGAAAATGCTACGAATAATAGCGCTGAGATAACAGACAGATGTACTCATCTTCATTCACCTCCGTTTAGATGATTCTCCATCCAGCTTTTACATTTTCTGATGTCCTATGGAGCTGTGTGGGGCTCGGGGAAATGAACAGCTCAAGCAGGAGCTCTACAATGAACTACCTCTCTACAGGATCGTGAACCTGTCTGGGTGCCTCTTCCACCCCCTCCGACTGCCTAACATGTACAGAGCTACATAATCAGGTCTGCTTGCCGATTAACTCCTGAGGTAATGAAATGCAGGGGTGAGTACTAACGTGGCATAGTGTGACTCAAAGTGACTGCTGATGAAGTTAAAGACAATCGTATAAACAAAGCGTGCAGATGCAAGTATCTCCCTCCGGGGGACTAATAAAGTGATTTAGACCCTCCCGATGCCTGTTCTGATGGTTAACGGAGGCTTTGAGTAATGAGGGGCACGCCATTATAGTCATAACTTTGGAATGCAGTGTGGAACGCAGGAGGGGCTCCAGTTTCGGTGGGAAAATTGTTGTGCAGCTCTTCTGTAACGCCGAGGGAGGCTGATGGAATACAGGACGCTTTGCTGGCAAGAGGGGCTGGAAAGCATTTGGGTGGTCCCTAAGATGGCCGCCGTTTGCTGGAACGCATCGGTGGAACGCATCAGGTGACAGGCAAGATGGTCGCCAACATTTAAAGAGATCTGCAGGACCGCGGTAGATTCTGCTGTGACGGAGAGGCTCCTGTTTCTGCGGTGAGAAGAGAAGCTCTGCGGATCTGACCTCAAGGAGCAGGCTCAAGTGACAAAGATCTTCTGGGTTGTTGCAGCAGTGCATCTGTCCCTCGTGTCTTTGGAAAGCAGCTAGATTAGTCCTTTCACAATCATCACTGTCATATGTTTTAGCCAGGAGCTCCCCCGTCTAGCTCTTTAAAGTACTGCCGGCCTGATATTTCTTCTCAAATCAAATCCTATTAATACCAGTGATAATATAGGTGTGTTCTCTGTCCTACAGGCCGGCTGGTGTTGCTGACATTGGCCACAAAGGATGAGAGGGGGATTAAGGAGCTGCAATTAGCTGTAATTAGTAGTATTCGTAAGTACGTCTGAATTTTGGGAGCAGTCAAATCAGCTTTGGTCACAATTCCTTACCAGATCTGCAACTTCAGCTCAGGAGAGCACACTGCACCTGTTCAGACAATATATATCTTCACTGAGCAAGATTTAACTGGTGATCCATGGTGCCCTATCTCTGGGATGATCGCACGTGCACAGTGAAGCTTCCCCAAGCCATCGTGGATCCCTGAAGGTCCTGGAAAGTCTTGACGGAGCGTGGGACACGGCTGGTAAGCCTGTAACAGGAATAGGTGGCACACAGTGTGTAGGTATAAAAGGGGTGACAGAAAGGTTGAGCCAGGGCATATGATGATGGCCACTTCAAAGTCCTATGTGTCAACTCTATCTAAGTTTGCTAGATCCTCGGACTCTCCCTCAACAAATTCTTCATCCATATCAGAGGGAGTTTCCACCTCCAAGAACAACCCGACAGGGCCACAGTCTCTGGTCACGAAAGCAGATTTTTTGGAGATTCTAAAGGAGCTTAAGCTCTTCTGGCAGGATTTCACTAAGACAGTGAATGATATTCAAGCAGATCTCAAATCACTTGATGACAGGGTTACACAAACCGAGATAAATATAGGGGAGCAAATGGACTCAACGGTGGCGTTTCAGTCCAAAATTATAAAATTGGATCAACTCACAAAAGATCTTAAGGAGAGGCAAGATGAACTAGAAAATCATCAGAGACATAATAACGTCAGAGTGTTTGGGCTGGCCGAACAAACTGGAGGGCTGGAGAACACCACGGCTCTAATGCAAGAACTTTATGCCTTTTGTGTGCCGAATGCTTCTAATCCTGTCCTGCTGGAAAGAGCTCACCATAGTTACAGGGCCCGAAGAGCCTCTAATGCTCAACCTTGTGCAATTATCACCTGTTTCAGCTTCTTTGAAGATAAAGTGGCCCTAATGAGAAGTTTAAGGGGCAAAAGATCTGTGGTCTTTAAAGGTCAAGAGATTCAGATATACCAGGAGCATTCTCAATATACCTTGGAGCGACGGAGAAGTTTCAAGCCCTTAACTCAGGCATTGCAGAAGCAGAAAATTCCTTACAGATGGGGATTTCCCTTCACTTTAATGTTTGACTGGAATAATTGTGCTAAAAATATCTCGGATCTGTCAGCAGCAATGAAGTTTTTGGATCTCATACAACAGGGGGAATGGCCACTATGTCAGAGAAGTACGAATGGAGAGTGGGAGATGTCTTTGCCAAAGAGACACAAAGTTCCTAGATCTTGCAAGTCGTCCAGCTCAGATCTTGAATCAAATCTTCAGAAAGAGATGGATACGTCAGCACCTACATAAATTTGATCTGTTTGTCATTCTAGGATTGGGGCTTATGCCGGTGGTTGCTGACCTCTTCTAGTGTTGGTCAGATTTTGCCTTACCAATACTAGATGGGAGTTAGCGGCGGTTTTGTAGCAACTAGGTGACAGAGGTATTGGAGGGGGTGGAGGGGGTGGAGGGGGCCGGTTTTGGATGGGACTGGGAGAGATGGAAATTGTACGGAGGAAGTTTTCATGTAGTGTAGAGTCGAAGAAAAAAATAGGGAGGCATTTTACTGGAAAATATGTATTCAGCTTAATAGGATGGGGGATGGGAGGATGGTGGGGAGGTTTTCATAAACCTGATAACTGTGCCTTCTACGGAGACACTAGCAGTGTCACCAACATTGCGAAGTTTATATGTCTGGTTTACTTCCTGCATATATAGGAATGTTTGGGGGGAGGGGGGAGGGAGGTAGGGTGGGATGGGGGGAGGGGGGTTCTCTCATCCTTGCAATAGACAACTGATTTGGGGAATTTGGGATAATCTTTATGATCAGCAGTGTTTGTTAGGATGGCATGCTGGCAGATTGTGGGGAATGGGGATGGCGGCTCAGAGTATAGGGAAGATAGTAAAATGGCTTAATTTCACAATTGGGAATGGTTAAGGCTATTTCATGGAATGTGCATGGACTTAATAATCCCTGTAAACGTAGGAGGGTTCTGAACCAGTTGTGTCAGGAGAAAGCTGAGATAATCTTTCTTCAAGAAACACACTTTTCCCTGCAAGACCACTTTAATTCTGCTAGAAGTAGGTTTCCACAAATACACTTTGCCAATGTTTCCTCTAGGAGAAGAGGGGTAGCTATTTTATTTTCTTCTACCTGTCCCTTTCAACTTATAAATCAATTTACAGATCCGGAGGGTCGCTTTCTGATTTTGGTTGGCTCGAAACACAGGATCACCTTAACTTTAGCGAATGTTTATCTACCTCCAGCTTTGGTGGGGAGTTCTTTACGAGATCTTTCTGAGGCTCTCCAGCAACTTCGTCAAGGAGAACTGCTCATAGGAATTGTGTGTGGTCTCAGCTAGGTAGATCCGGGGTTCGGGTGTTGAGGCTTCTCTTCTTCCGATGAAATTACTGGAGGAATGGGTTTCACATTTTGATCTTTGTGATGTTTGGTGATATATACATATTTCAGAAAGAGACTATACTTTTTATTCCAGCATACACAATTGTTACTCTTGCATTGACATGTGGTTCTTGTCACATCCAGGGATTTCGGGGTTGACTCGGACATCCATTGGAACCATGGGCCCATCGGATCATGCGATCATTACTATTGTGATCGGTTTAAGGAAGACAGAAACTCCACCACGCAGATGGTCCTTACATCGGGGACTACTGATCAAGCACAGGTTTGCCTCAGAGGTTTGGAAAGGTTGGGAGGAGTTTTTAGCCTTTAATGATACTCCTGATATATCCAGAGCTCTTTTGTGGGAGGCCGGGAAGGCGGTTCTATGGAGGCAGCTTATCTCTTTGTCAAGCGCCTTTAAAAAGAAATTGGAGTCTAAACAGGAGGACCTACGTCGGGAGATTGCTGATTTGGAAAAAAAGCATAAATGAGGAGGGGTTTCTAGAGTATGGAAAGTGTTGACTAAACGTAGGGGGGAACTAACGGCTCTTGAATCCGACCGCATTGCCTCGCTTTTCATGCAAACAAGGCAGAGATTTTATGAACAGGGGAATAAGGCAGGGAAGCTGTTGATGTGGCAACTGAAGTGTCAACGTCAACATCATAAAATAGGAGCGATTAAAACCCCTCAAGGTCAGGTTATGAATGGGTCTAGGGACATAGCAACAATTTTTGCGAAGTTCTATGAGGAGTTATATACTAGTGGGACATCAGCAACAATGGCGGATATTCGAGATTGGTTGCAGGAAGCTTCTCTTCCACAGCTTTCACCGGAAGGAAAGGAACATTTGGACCAGCCCGTTACCCTTCAGGAGGTTCTGCTAGTAATGAAGAACCTAAAATCGACAAAGGCGACGGGACCGGATTTCTTACCGGCAGAGTTGTATAAGGTGTTTCCTGATTTATTTGCCCCGATCCTGCTGACAGTTTTCAATGCGATTCTTTCCAAGAAAACTCTTCCGGCATCCTTCTACCAGGCGAATATTGTAGTGATTCCCAAAGCAGACAAAGATCCAATGCAATGCTGTAACTACCGACCGATATCTTTGTTGAATCTAGACTACAAAATTTTTTACCAAGGTACTTGCAAATCGATTAGCTACTTTAATTCCGGACGTTGTCCATCCAAATCAAACGGGATTTATAAAAAATAGGTATGGTTTTGAGAATATGCAAAGGTTACTTAATGTGTTACAGGGCCTTAGATCTAAAGTAGGGCCTTATGGTATCCTCTCGCTGGACGCCGAGAAAGCTTTCGAAAAATTGGAATGGCCATATCTTTTACAGGTCCTCCAGGAGTTTGGCTTTGGGGTCTCATTTCGCACGTGGATCACTGCTCTATATGCTGGCCCTCAAACCTCAGTATTAATAAATGGTTTCATCTCCCCTTCCTTTTTATTAGGTAGGGGCAAAAGGCAAGAATGCCCGCTTTCTCCTTTGCTGTTTGCCCTCGTGATGGAGCCTTTAGCGGCTCATATTCAAGTACGAGCAGAGGAATTGGGTATCCGTCTGGGATCAGAATGGCATTCTATCTCGTTATATGCAGATGGCACGCTGATCTATTTTCCTTCCAAGCCCCTTCCTACAGTGATAAGCATTTTAGATAGCTTCTCGCGAGTATCCGGATTTACAGTAAATATGCAGAAGTCAACATTACTTAATTGTTTATCCCGATCCTCGGCTGGATCTTCTTCTAACCGGGGAGAGTTCCCAGTGGTGTATCACTTCCGATACCTAGGTATTATAATACACAGGGAGGTTACAATGTTGTATAATCTGAACTATCTACCCCTCCTCAAAATGATAAGACGCAATATGGAATGTTGGGTTGAAGGCTCGACCTCCTGGTTAGGTCAGATAAATGCTTACAAAATGCTGGTATTACCTAAGCTGCTTTTTCTTTTCATGCAACTACCCATTTCTCTCCCTAGTGCTTTCTTTAAGAATCTCCGGCAGGCGATACTGCACTTTCTTTGGAGGGGAAAATGCCCTTTAATCAGTTGGCAGATTCTGACACTACCAAAATGGTCTGGGGGGCTAGGGTTGTCTGACCCAGAAATGTCTGCAATCATTACTGCTTTGGAGAATTAATGCCGATGCAGAATGGGCTTCTCTGGAAAAAGATTGGATGAAACCAATTCCGTTAGAAGCGGTGCCTTTTCTCAGTGAATCCTTGGAGGTAGCAAAGGTCCGAACACACCTTTTCATTGGACCTTGCTGGGTGGCTTGGTGAAAGATTTGTCGGCAGCTCGGAATACCTGCATCTCAGTCACCTTACATAATCTTAGGTGCTTTGGGGTTTGCCAGAAGCCTAAAAAGAGAGGTTAAGCCATAATTTGCCTTGACAAAATTTTCCTCTTTGTATGATGGATCACACCCTCTAAGAGGAGACTAGAGGAATGCTTTGGGTTTCTTCTTTCACAGTTCCAGTTTATTCAATTATATCATTGTTTGGACACCCAGTTCTTGGAGTCGGATTTGGTAAGACGCCCTAAACGATGGGAACAAGACCTCTTTGATTCTAGGCGACTTCCTGCTTTCATTGCAAGGCTGTATCGGAATATCGCAGAAGAATTACCCGTTCTCTCTACTTTGATGCTTCCTCAGAGGAGATGGGAGGCGACTCTGCCGGGGAAGGGGCAAGATTTCTGGCTCGAGGTATATCATTACTCGCATTCGTGTTCTATTTGGCTTGGGTTAATTCATACCCAACTGAGAATTCTGTATCGTCTTTCAATAACGCTGACAAATCTATATCACTGGAAGAGAGCTGATGATCCTCTTTGTTGGCGGTTGTGTGGCCGAAGAGGAGACTTTGCTCACATGTGGTGGCATTATCCATGTATTCAAGGTTATTGGAAGAAGGTAGTGGACCATATAACTGGTAGTCTACAGGTAACTTTCCCCTATGATATGGAGACTTGCCTCTTGGGGGTTCTCCCTGAATTTGATGGTAGCTCCTCTCTTAGGAGTTTGGCTCAGATACTTTTACTAGTGGCCAGATCGGTCATAGCTCATTTCTGGAAGCACAGTAGAGCGGCGTCCTTTGCAGAATGGAGTTTGAAAAGCTGGGAATTGAACCGGTTGGAAAAAATCACAGCTTCAGTACGTGGACACTCCTTCCAGGGGGAGGAACTTTGGAGTTTAGTTCTTCGGGATGACAATTGAGGGGTTGATGCTCCAGATTATTTCTCCAGTAGTTATGCGAAAGAAGTCTATCTTTTTTCTCCAGCCTCTATTTTCTACGGATGTTTGGAGTTTCAGTTGAGCCAAAGTAGTGGATTTTGCTTGGTCCAGAGTTGCATTCAAATTCCTTGTTGCAGTATATTAGGTAGTTGTTGTCTGCTAATTTTTGCCTTTTGCTTGCTTTTTTCTTTCTTTCTTCCTCTCTTCTTCTTCTTTCTTTCTTTCTTGGATGGGTCAGAGGGGTAGGAGAGGGGGGGTGGATAGAAGGGGGAGGGGAGGTCAAAAAACTTGAGTAGGGGTTGTTGAGCCATGGACCCCCCAAGTGTCTCATATTGCTTAGTTTCTCCATAAATCAGAGGGAGAGAAGGTTTGGGTTTTGTTTTGTTTTATGCACTAAATGATGAGGTGTAATTACCTCTGGTATCCTATTAACTAAAGATGAGGTTGCCTTACATTGGCTAATTCTGTAAAGCTGACATTTGGTTAAATTAAGGTGTCTAGTAAGATACTGGGTGATGTGCCCGGTCTGGTTATGGGATGTTGCTTGATTAGAGAGGCACTGCATAGATGCATAATGATATGTCTTTGGATCCCTTCCCTCTTATTATTATTATTATTATCTTGTTGGACACGCTGGGGGAAGATATATGATATGTTATGCATGTTATGTTATGTTATGTATCTCTCTGTATGTTATGGTTTGATGGATTGATTGTATACTATTTGAAACTGCTCAATAAAAATTTATTACACAAAAAAATTAGGATAGATAAGACTTAACATCATAAAGTTATTGAAACTATGTACAATAAATGTGTTACATTGTTGTTTTATAAAGTATGCATTTCCATACTGTTATGGTATTGCCTATCAGATTCCTGGTTTCAATTTTATGTTGGGTCAGTATAAGTTCCTTCAGTCATAGCTGCAAAATACTCAGTGAATAAGAATGTCTTTATTTGTTTTCTAAATGCATAAACATAGAAACACAATGGCAGAAAAAGACCACATGGCCTATCTAATCTGTCCTTCTCTATCAACTACTACAATAGTCCCATGCTTTTTTGAATTCAGATATTGTGTTCTTCTTTACCACCTCCACTGGGAGACTATTCCACGCATCTGCCACTCTTTCAGTAAAGAAATATTTCCACATATTACTTCTGAGTCTATCCCCTTTCAATCTCATCCTACGTCCCCTTGTAGTGGAGCTTGCTTTCAATTGAAAGAGGTTCTCCTCCTGTGCATTTATGCCATGGAGATATTTAAATGCCTCTATCATATCTCCTTTATCCCGCCTTTCCTCTAAAGTATTCATATTAAGATCCTTAAGTCTGTCCTCATATGCTTTATAATGAAGACCACTAACCATTTTAATAGTCACCCTCGGCACCGATTACAACCTGTTTATAGCCTTTTGAAGGTGCGGTCTCCAGAATTGCACACAATACTCCAAATGAGGTCACAAGAAAGATTTATGTAGAGGCATTCCTTTTTTCTGCTTGCCATCCTCTCCCTATGCACCCAAGCATCCTTCTAGCTTTTGCCGTCACCTTTTCTACCTGTTTAGCTACTTGGTCCTGCTCTTCTATTGTAGACAGAAGTATTTCACCCCCTACATTGTACTGCTCCCTTGGATTTTTGAAGCACAAATGCATGACCCTGCATTTTTTAGCATTAAACTTCAGCTGCCAAATTCTAGACCATTCTTCAAACTTAGCTAGATCCCTCCTCATGTTATCTAGTCATTCCTGGGTGTCTACTCTATTGCAGCTTTTGGTATCATCCGCTATATCACTTACAAAGATGTTAAAAAGAATCGGACCAAGGACAGATCCCTGGGGCACACCACTGGTATCCTCCCTCTCCTCAGAGTGAGCTCCATTTACCTGTACACTTTGTTGCCTCCCACTCAACCAATTTCTAACCCATTCAGTAACTTTCGGGTCCACACCTAGGGTGCTCAGTTTGTTGATAAGTCGCCTGTGCGGAATGGTGTCAAAGGCTTTACTGAAATCCAAGTACACCACATCTAAGGCTCTCCCTTGATCCAACTTCTTGGTCACCCAGTCAAAAAAATCAATCAGATTTTTCTGACAAGACCTGCCTCTGGTGAATACATGCTGCCTCCTATCCTGTCATCCACTGGACTCCAGAAACCTCATTATTTTCTCTTTGAGCAGTGTTTCCAATAATTTACTCACCACAACTAGCTAAACTAAAAGTAGACAATGCAATGGGTCTGGATAGGATACAACCGAGAATACTGAAGTTACTTGGGGATGTTCTAGCGGCTCCACTGAATGACCTTTTCAATGCCAGACTAACCGGCCTGTAGTTTTCAACAACATCCTTGTTTCTGCTTTTGTGTAAAGGGAAAACATGTGCCTCTCTCCAGTTCTCTAGCACCATTTCCAACTCCAAAGAGGCATTGAAAAGGTCATTCAGTGGAGCCGCTAGAACATCCCCAAGTAACTTCAGTATTCTCGGTTGTATCCTATCCAGACCCATTGCATTGTCTACTTTTAGTTTAGCTAGTTCCACATGAACACAGTCTTCTGAAAATCATTCAAGATCCCTGTCACTTCTATTACTATTTATGGGTGTTTTCTGAGGTCCTGCTCCTGGCCCTTTATTTGTGAACACAGAACAGAAATATTTGTTAAGCAATTCTGCTTTATCCTCATCAGCTCCTATATATTCCTCCCCTTCACCCTTGAGTTAGACATTACCACTTTTTCCCTTCCTCCTTTCACTAACATATCTGAAAGATGTCTTTTCCCCACCCCCCATTTTATTGCAGTGGCTATTCTTCTTTTTATCTTTGCTTTCCTGACTACTTTGCTAGCTTCTATATGTTTTTCCAAATATAGATGCATGTCTTCCTCTCTCTGTGATCTCTTGTATTTCATGAACGCCTTCCTCTTTTTTTTTCACCTTTCCAGCTGCTTCTATTGAGAACCATAGCGGCCTCCTTTTCCTTTTATCTATCTAAGAAAAAGGTTGGTTGCCCTTAAAATATCCCCTTTCAGTTTTGCCCAGTGGGTATCTACATCCCCCAGCTGTTCCCATCCCACTAACGACTCCTTGAGGTATTAGCCCATGTTGGCAAAATTAGTTTTCCTAAAGTCTAAGACCCTCGCTTTTGAATAGATTTTATCAGCCCTAGTCCTAATACTGAACCACACCATCTGGTGATCTCTGGATGCAAGATGATCTCCCACTATAACATCAGAAACACTTTCCCCTTTGGTGAGCACCAAGTCCAGTATGGCCCCTTCACGTGTAAGTTCTGCTACCAGTTGCCTGAATAGTTCTCCCTGTAGAAAGTCCAGGATCTTCTTACTTCTAGGGGACACCACAGAAGGGATGTGCCAAACAACATCTGCCATATTGACATCACCTGTCAATAGCACTACTCGTTTCCTGGCAATGCTGTGTATGTCTTCTATTAAATCTCCGTCCACTTCTCCCTGTAAGAGGAGTCTGTATATCACACCAATGCAAATTCAGATGTTGAGACTTTAATGGAACAGGCTGACTTGGATTTAGTGACGATTACAGAGACATGGTTCACAGACAACCATGACTGGGAAATAATTATACCACTCCTCCTCCACTTTCTTCTACCCTATCAGGAAGGATAGGATAGAAGAAAGGGGAGGAGGAGTGGCACTATATGTAAAAAACAAAATTAAAGCTATAGAATTACAGAATTTAAAGGGGAGAGAGGAGGCACTGTGGGTTAAACTAGAAAGAGGGAATCTTCTTCGATCTTATTTTAGAAATTTCAGTGAGCAGTTTTTGGGCTCTAATGTCCGCATTTTCCCTGATCTTGCTAGGGATACCCAGCTGAGGAGAAAGAAATTCTTGGGTACTTTCCCTTGGTGGGACTTTTTTGTTGAAATTTTCTGCTAGATGTCATGTTTCCTATAAAGAGAAAATATATTTGTTTTTTGAGCCCCGCTAGCTGCTGGAGTTTCTTGTGGCTAGGGAGTATTCTGTGTTTGTTCTTGCTTCCCATATGGCTGACACATAAGTCTCGCACTGTCATGATATGCTTATTTTTCCTAAGTTGATAAAACTCTTCCTGGTACCTCCTCTTTTTAAATAATTGTGGGCTAATTTAGGCTAATGTTTACTGTTCCTCGTTAATAGCTTATGCTTGCTATTATTAATGTTACTTGTTTGCCATTTTGCTTTCATTCATTCTTTTCTTGAATGTATTGGTATATTCAATAAATATATTAAACACACAAAAAAACCCCACATCTGTAATATAGTTCAAGATTGGGCATCTCAAGTCCTCCTGAGGTTTGGGATGGATCAAGATTAACCACCCTATCCTCGACTGGCAACACTGCCAAATAAAAGAAGTAAACAGCCGGTGCAATTTATTGAAAAAAGAACGTGGGATCAAAATAGGGAGTTGGGTAAAGAGAAAGAGAATCTTAGACAGGTGGTCTAGTACCAGATGTGGCTAAAATGCATAGTAACAAGGCAGATTTAAATTCACTGAAAAGCCTGAGATGCTGGAGAACTTTTGCAGAAGGTCCACGATGACAGGCAAAGAGGTTCCCATATAAAGATTAAGGTGTCATTGACATACAGAGAAATGATATGACTGTGCCCCTCAGTGTGATACCCCATGTAGAAGACTGCCGCCGCAGGTGTGCAGCCAAGGGTTCTATGGCCAGAGCGAATAAGAACGGGGGAAGTGGACATCCCTGTCTGGTGCCTCTCCCTAACTCAAAGGATGGAGAGAGAAAACCGTTCACTAACATTGATGCCATGGGGGCAGTGTACAATGCCTTGATCTGGCCTCGGAAGGAAGGTCCAAAACCAAACTGTTACAAGCTGGTTAATAAGTAAGACCATTCAACTTTATCAAACGCCTTCTCAGCTTCAAGGGCTAATACAGCAAACTCTCCAGGGACATCCCGCAAACTGGACATCACATTGATCAACCGACAGACATTTTCAAAGCCATACCAGTAAGTAATAAAACCCATTTGATCCAGGTGCACAGGTAACTGCCTGTCCAGGCGAGCAGATAATATTTTTGTAAAGAGTTTGTAATCTATATTAAGGAGAGATATCGGTCAATAACTACTGCAGCACAGTGGGTCCTTACCCTCTTTTGGAATCATGGTTTGATAAAAGGAAGTAGGAAGTCAACACTGAGGCAGTTATTCATTAAACATCCGGTGAGCATAGGAGCAATGAGGTCAGGGAGAGCTCTATAAAGTTCTGCTGGAAAGAAATCAGGGCCTGCGGCTTTGGCAGTTTTTAGTGTCTGGATAGCCCATTGAACTTCCGCGAGAGTTATTGAGCCCTCCAAGGCAGCACAGGCCGCGGGTGACAAACGTGGGAGTTCTGCCTCACACAGCCATTGTTGAATACATGAGATTGGTTCACGCAACTGAGATGTATAAAACTCCTTAAAATCACACAAAGAGATGTGCTGTATCTGATGACTTTCATACCAGCTCCTGCTTCGGAGAAGTAATGGCCATTATCCTGTTTCTTTTTTTTTTTTTTTTAAATTCTTTATTTTCGTTTTATAACAACAAAGGAAAAGGAAGACATACAGCTAAAAGACAGATACATAAAGTGTAATACATACACCAAAGTAAACCCCTACCACCCCCCTCCCCCCTGCTTCTTCTCTAGAAAACTAATCAGTCCCGAAGCGGGCGTGTACTTACATTATTGTGTTACAAAACCTAACGGCGATCTGAAACATGATGAGTGCACATTATACAGGCATGTTGGAGCAATGAGCAGATTGTACATAATCATTAAGCATCTGCCATTTAGACAAGCGAGAGTGAGGTTGGGCATGGGGAATAGCTCTCCGAGGTATCTGCTCATATTTACTATATAAGCAGACGAGGTTCCACCATTCATTGACAGTAAGTCGAGAGCTATCCTTCCAATTCCTCGTGATTAAGCATATGGCTATACCCAGCATGAAATCAAGGAGAAAGCGACCCTTCTTAGGAAGAGAGGGGACCTCCGCCACAGAGCGGAGTCCCACAATCTTCCAAGAGAGAGGTTCGTGAAGGTGTAAGATAAATTGAATACAACCCCAGACCCGCCCCCAATAAACCTGTAGTTGAGGACATTCATAAATAACATGAGCGAAGGTTCCCACAGCAGTATGGCAAGACCAACACTGGTCCCTAGCATTTGTGTTCCATTTGGCTATTTTTTCTGGGGTATAAAAGCATCTGTGTGCAAAAAAGAAGAGAGTTTGGGTAACAGAGGCAGACCGGGAAACCCGCACTACTTTGCTCCAGAAAACGCTCCATTGCACAGGGGTTAAAGTGGTTTGCAGTTCGCGCTCCCAGGCTTGTTGGGCTCTAAAAGTGGCCGTGTCTGTACCCTGACATAATATTTTATAAAAGTTAGAGGCTACCCCATGAGTACTACTAATAGAGTGAACTATCTCCAATAGCCCGTCCTCAGAAGGGGCAGAGGGCGGTATGATTCGAGCACTTTGGAGGCAGTGTTGAAGCTGCATCAATTGAAAGTAGTGTTTCGCAGGTAACGCAAATTCCTTTTGTAAATCAGAAAAGGTTTTCCAACGAGCTGCAGAGAAAAGCTGTTGGGGTGTCCAGATCCCCCTTGAGTACCAGGGTTTCCATGCTATCGTTCTATTTAGGACTTGAATTCTGGGGTTATTCCATAGCGGGAGTCCGTCCTGAGGACATACGTTCGGGCCCAATGATAGAATGAGAGTGTTAAAGGCCGCAAGAGTATCGACAATCATTGGTGGATGGCGGGTGTCTACTGGATAGGACATACCGGGGAGATGGGTCAACGGAATTGGGCTACTAAGCTCCTCTTCTATGTCAAGCCAAACTGGTCTGCTGTCTGTTGAGGCACCTAGCCATCGGGCACCTTGCTTAAGTAGGAAGGCTTGATGATATCTAAGGAAATCAGGAAATCTGGTACCCCCTCTTTCCTTTGCAGACTGTAGTTTTTGTTTGGCTATCCTTGGTGGCTTGCCCTGCCAGAGATAACGGACGAGAAGGCCCTCAATATCTTTATAAGTATGTAGCGGGAGTAAGCATGGCAGCATTTCTAAAATGTAGTTCACTTTGGGGACTATCATCATTTTCACAGTTTCTAAGCGGCCCCACCATGTAAGAGATAAGGGAGGCCAACGATTCGTGAGCTCACGGACTTTGGAGACTACCTCTTTGGCATTGAAACTGATAGTGTCTTCTAAAGGAGAACAGTAATGGACCCCAAGATACTTCACCATGCGGGATTGCCAAAGGAAGGGAAAGGCCTGCATGTCAGCCTCATGTACCCAGCGGTTCAGTGGGAATGCTACAGATTTGGTCCAGTTAATTTTATAGCCCGATAATTGTGAGTATCCGTCAATCAGATCCAAGACAGCTGGAACCGAATCGAGGGATACGAAAAGCATAAGGTCATCTGCATATGCAGAAAGTTTAATCTCCCTATGACTGAAGGGGACACCTCGAATACGTGCGGACTGTCTAATAAGGAGGGCTAGGGGTTCAAGAGCTAGATCAAAGAGCATTGGTGATAGGGGGCAACCTTGACGCGTGCCTCTTTGGAGATTAAATGGCTGAGACTTGATAGCATTTACACAAATACTGGCGACGGGTTGAGTATACATGACTTGGAGATATCGGAGGAAGCCCTCCCCAAATCCATACCATCGGAGAACTGCAAATAAGAAGGGCCATTCTAGGCGGTCAAAGGCTTTTTCGGCATCCAGGGAAAGACCCACCCATGGATGATCTAGATTGGCAGCACTGGATAGCACATGGCACAAGGTCCGAGCATTGTCAGCAGTTGATCTGCCGGGTATAAAACCGCATTGGTCAGGGTGAATTAGGGTGGCCATCCTGTCAGATAGCCGGGTGGCCAAGATCGTTGCGAAGATCTTATAATCGGCATTAAGTAGGGAGATTGGACGGTAGTTGGCGGTTAGTAGCGGGTCTCTGCCTTCTTTTTCAAATACTACCACATTAGCTGCAGAAAAGGATCCCAAAGAGGATGTATCTACTGCAAGGGCAGTAAAATAGAGTTTTAAATAGGGAACTAAATCTGCACTGAACGTTCTGTAGAATTCGGTCGGGAGACCATCGGGCCCTGCGGCACGGTCCGAGGCTGTTCGTTTTAGGGCAGATTGGATCTCTGAAGTAGAGAAGGGTTCATCCATCGCATCCCTATCATCTTCAGAGAGGGTCGGCCGCTGAATGCCAGAAAGCAATCGCTCGAATGTCTCTGACGAGAACTCACATTCAGATTGATATAGGCGGGTATAGAAATCCCGAAAGAGCTCTACAATGTCGGAGTCTGTGGTCACTATGCCCCCTCCCTGTGGAGCTCGAAGGGCCGCTACGCGTTTGGCTTCTTTTTGACCTTTCAAGGCGTTGGCTAAGAGTCGACCGGCTCGGTTATTTTCACGATAATATGTCCCTCGCTGAAGCTCAATACTCTTAGAAGCTTCAGTAGAGAGGATTGAATTATATTGAAAACGGAGACGCTGTAATCGAATTAATACACATGGATCAGTACGTGAAGTTAGAACTCGTTCGCCTGCTTTTATTTGTTGGTCTAGTATGAGTAGCTGCTGTTTGCGTTGTTTTCGCAGGCGGATTTGATAGCTAGTGATCGTTGCTCGAATGGCCGCTTTGAAGCCCTCCCACCAAGCCCAATTCGCAGTATCCTGGGGTAGATTAAAATGGAAGTAATCCTGTATGGCTGCTCGAATTTCTAACTGGAACTCTGGCTGAGTTAACAGGGCTCTATCAAAGAACCAGGCCCCCGAATTCCCTTGGGGTGCAGTGGTGTGTAATTGAAAGGAAATGGCAGCATGATCTGAAATATGTTGGGAGTGAATCTTTGCAGTGTCCACCTGAGGAACTAACAGTTTTGATATTAGAAAGAAGTCTATGCGAGACTGGGATTTATGAGGGGAAGAGAAGAAGGTGAAGTCAAGCTCATTGGGGTGTAGTAGCCTCCATAGATCAACTAAAGCAAGATCTTTGATCAGGGAGGTAAGCGTGGTGTGACTCTTGGGGGGACCACTTGTCCTAGGCGGCTGTTTGTCAATCAGGGGATCAAGGACTAGATTGAAATCCCCCCCAATTATCAATGAAGTATTAGCAGAGGCCTGCGCAACCTGAGCAATGGTAGCAAAAAAGGCAGGATCATCCACATTAGGAGCGTAAAGGCATATACATGTAACTTCAAGGCTACCTATCTTGAGGTGAACTCTGGACCATCTACCTTCTGTATCTGAGCTAGTCGCAATAATAGTAGCATGCAAAGATTTCCTAACCAGTATGGCGACCCCACATTTCTTAGAAACGGCTGGGGAATAGGCGGCCACCATGTAAGGTTTAATATTGAGTTTAAGAGTTTCCTTCGAATTTAAATGCGTTTCTTGGAGAAAGATCAGATCCGCAGCTTCCTGACTTAGGTAGCTTAGGATTTTCTTCCGTTTTATCGGATTATTGATTCCTTTTACGTTCAATGAGAAAATCTTACATGGTGCCATCAATCAGTAATAGACATTTTAGGTAAGGGCGCTTGAAAACATACAACGTAATCAGAATCTGTGCAACAATGACATAATCACCGAGTATTCTGGCTAATACACCCCATATTGAAAAGTATGTATCATAGTATCTTAGAGAAGAAGCAAAACCCCCAAAGAATATGGCGACCATATGTCTGCGGGAGGAGGCCCTAGAGAGGAAATAGAAAGACATGAAAAAAAAGAAAAGAAACACCAGAGTCCATAATTAACACTGTCTCTGATACTCATCGAGGCTACTGTGGGCAGATGGAGTCGGGTCCCAGATATCATCAAAAGTGAGGCAACAAACTGCCCTCGCCAGACTCTTTGCTGGGCTGCGGCAGATCCAATATGGCAGGTGCAGCGGATATGAGAATACTTGCAGGAATATTCTGGAAGTCAGCGCATCAAGTCGGCTTCTTTGGAATCCAAAAACTCCGCTAGTAGATCAGGGTCCTCAAATGTTCTTGTCTGATTGTGAAGCGTGACTCGGAGCTTGGCCGGGTACATCAGGCCATAGCGTGCTTGTAGTTGTTGAAGCCTCGGCCGGAATTCCATAAAGCGCTTTCGGCGGTCGACCGTGGGTTTAGCCAAGTCGGGATAGAAGGAGATCTTGTGGCTCTCAAACTCCATATGGCCCTTTGCCCGAGAGGCATTTAGAATTTGCTCAACGTGTTGATATCTCAAAAGTCGAAAAATGATAGGCCGCGGGGTCTTCCTGTTGAGCGTTATGCTTGTGGGTACACGATGAGCGCGATCGATCTCCAAATCTTTGGTAAAGGTGACTTGGAGCAGGGAAGGGAGGATTTTGCATAAAAACTCTTTCATGTCTCCCGATTCCGCTCCCTCCGGTATGCCCACAAGTCGTATGTTGTTGCGGCGCGCTCTATTATTGCCATCTTCCACTTCTTTCTGCAAGGCCTGCACCTGACGTTCAACTTTGTCGAGTTTGGACAACCGGGCCGCATGGGAGTCCAATATGCTCTCCATTTTGTCCTGACGCGAAGAAAGCCCTTCTAGCTTGCTTTGCAGCACACCAAAATCTTCCCGCAGCGCTCGGAGTGCTTCACCGTTTGACTGCACGAGGTTTTTGACCCCTCTAATCTCTGCGAGGATTTCCTGCTGCATTTCGGGGCCCTCGCGCAAGGCCAGCCCCTTCTGCGGGGACGGAGGTTCAGTTTTGGAACGTTTGCCGTGAGAAGCCGCTGGAGATCCAAATTCCAGGAGCGTGGGTTTGGTCCCCGCCATCTCACCAATGTGCCCCGGCAAGATCAGAGTAGAAGTTCCAAGTATGTACGGTGTTAATTCAGGATTCTGAGTAGGCCTCTCGGGAGCCTCAGCGTTATGCGACCATCCCGCTGGACATCAGGCTCCGCGCCCCCGCCATTATCCTGTTTCTAACGTTGGTGTTTCAGCTGCCATAATAAAAGCCGGCCTACCTTATTACTATGTTTATAATATCATTGTCGCATCCTCAGGATTTGTGAGGCGATGTTTTCTGTCTCCAAAGTAGTTAGCTCCCCTCTGAGGAGAATGCCAAATCAATGCCAAACTGAGGAATTGCCTCCCTGCCGGTGATGAGTTTCTAAATGTTAAATCGCTGCTCGCAGTACTTCTTATTTTCATTTTTCTCAAAGCAATCACTAAATAAATCAACTAGAATCTCAGCACCTACTTTACCTGCTTCCCACACTGTGAAGATGGATGTATCCCCAAGGTCATATAAGCGAAGATGTTCTCATCAACCCTCCCTAACCACCTTTAAGAAACCCAGGTTTTTAAGTAGGTGTCTGGATAGATTCCATAGATGTGGGGGCAATTCCCCATCCACTATTTTCCACTCCAAAGAAAGTTGATAGTGATCTGAAGGTCCAAGCAGGCTTATCTCTACCTTGGTAACTGATGGCAATTGAGACCGTGAAATTAGCCACTGATCAATGCGCGAATAAGTTAAATGAGCTGTTGAGAAAAAAGTATAATCGCATTTGCCAGGATGGAGCGTGTACCAGGTCTCACACAGGTCCCAATCCGCCAAAAGAGTTGCAAGGTGAGGGGGTTGTAAGGTATGATATGATAGAAGTCTATAAATTAATGAATGGAG
The DNA here is from genome assembly GCA_033557465.1 of Ichthyophis bannanicus. Classification (NCBI taxonomy): domain Eukaryota; kingdom Metazoa; phylum Chordata; class Amphibia; order Gymnophiona; family Ichthyophiidae; genus Ichthyophis; species Ichthyophis bannanicus. Next base: position 1,316,264,897 of record CM066032.1, read on the forward strand.
TGGAACGGGTAAACGTAGATCGATTGTTTACTTTATCAGAATATAGAAAGACTAGGGGACATGCAATGAAACTACAGGGTAAGCTATTTAAGACTAATAAGAGAAAATATTTTTTCACTCAACGTGTAATCAAACTCTGGAATTTGTTACCGGAGGATGTAGTAAAGGCTGTTAGTGTAGCTGGATTTTAAAAAGGTGTGGACAAGTTCCTGGAGGAAAGGTCCATAAACCATCATTAAAAAGGGACCCAGGATATCAATGTTTGACCCAATACAAGCATTGTGGAACCTGTGTCTTTTGGGGGAACTGCTAGGTACGTATGACCTAGATTGGCCACTGTTGGAAACAGGATATTGGGCTTGATGGACCTTGGTCTGACCCAGTATGGGTCTTGAAGGACTACAAAAGGGGACTGTTACTTCTGGAGAGAGATCTGCAATTGTGAGTATATACTTCTGGGAATTTTGTGAAAGGAATTCTTTGTATTAAAGCTAATTAATCTGTGAACCCACTATTTTTTGTTAAATCAGTCAGGGCCTAGTAGCAGCAGTTTAAGTTTAAATTTAAAACACAGAAGAGAACTTTCTGGTTACATTTCATACCCAGCAGAGAGCTTGTAGTTTTCATTTAATAGTCACTCAGGGCCTAGCATCAGCAAAGTACTTTTAGTTTAAATTTAAAACACAGAAGAGAGCTTTCTAGTTAAATTTAGAACCCAGCAGAGAGCTTGTAGTTTAAATTTCATAATAAGTTAGAGCCTAGCAGCAGCAAAGAGCTATAATTTAAATCAAATAAAAATAAAGATTAGCACAAAAGGCAAAACAGGGTCAGTACTCTTTGAAGAGCAAATAAAGGGGTATGTTTACTAAACCATCTTAATGTGCGCTCTGCCACGTTATCGCGCGATAAGGTACCTTATCGTGCGATAACGCGTGCAGCGGCGCAAACGAGCGCTGAAGGCGGAGAAAGGCTCCCGGAGGGCGGAGGAAGGCTCCCCAGGGGCAGAGAGAAGGGGTCAGTGGGTGGAGAGTGGGAGGGGAGAGGCTCCCCGCACACTAACACTGTGAAATCCGAGGCTGAAAACTAACGCCAGTGAAACCCTCGCGTTAGAGCTGATTTAAAGGGAAGAGAAACCATTTTTGTCAGCAATGTACAGCAAAACCAGGGAAACCTACAAAAAAGTGATAAGTGTGATACATGTGCACAGAACAAAAGTGCAAATAAACATTGAAAATTACCCCAACAAAATATAAAAAAAACATAAGCAAGCTGGGCAATAGTGATATTAATGGGAAACATCAAAAAACACTCCCAAGAAAGCTCCAAAAAAAAGATATGAATTTTGGAAGGGTTTACGCTCCGTCCCCATACAAGGTGAATGATCTCACAGTGAAATAGCGCTGATCAGGGTTTCCCTCTCCATTGGACAGGTTTCCTATTGTGTGCACATGTTCCACAACAGCAGGGCAGGCATGTCGGAATGGGCAACTGGACAGATGCTGGGAAAGGGGACACAGGGGGCTGCAGACGGCACATGCTGTACTGCAGCTGGAAAAGATATATAGCCCTCCAAATCTGTTAAGAGATGCTTGATCACAATCTACCGCTATCAAACATAATTCCCACTAAAAACTTAGAGTATAGAAAGAACTCATGGTCTCAGACTCAGAATGGCACCACTTCAGGGTAATTTTTCAGCTTATTGAAGAGTTTGTGCTCTATTGCATCAACGACCACAGCAGTTCTAAATCAAAGTTGTAGTTCGAAGCAGTTCATGTCAGTAATCAAAATTTCTCTTAATGTTTTTCAAATCCAAAGCTCTAAAGAGATAAAACTTATCTCAAATCAATGTGCTTATCCTTAGAGTCACGAACATCCCTAATGCCACCATTCAGGTACCATCTTCGCGTTTCAATTCTTCATCAGGGGGTTTGTGTGTTCGCAATTCAGCACTATCTATGGATAGAGCATATAGTTTTCTCAATCATATCTTTTTATTCACTTAGCATTATTCACACATTAAAAATAGACAGAGATTATGTGCTCTTACCATTAATTTATCTGTCAAGAAACCCCCTGATGAAGAATTGAAACGCGAAGACGGTACCTGAATGGTGGCGTTGGGGATGTTCGTTTAGACTGGAATGCTTCGGTCTTTACTGAGGAAGATGTAGGGATGTTACCCATGACTGAAGTGGTATTTAAAGGTGCGGAAGAATTTAAGGAAATATCGATACATCGGGAAGATGTATTACAACTATTAGATAAACTGAAGAGTAGCAAATCACCTAGGCCGGATGGTATACATCCAAGGGTGTTGAAAGAACTGAAATATGAGATTGCAGACCTGCTATTAGTAATCTGTGAATTTTCATTAAAATTATCTGTAATACCTGAAGATTGGTGTATCTGGACTTTCAGAAAGCCTTTGACAAGGTCCCTCATCAGAGACTTTTGGCAAAACTAAAGAGTCATGGGATAGGAGGCAGTGTACTACTGTGGATCAAGAACTGGTTAAAAGATAGAAAGCAGAGGGTTGGGCTAAATGGCCAATTTTCCCAACGGAGAAAAGTGAATAGTGGTGTACCCCTGGAAAGTGGAATAACGAGTGAGGTTATCAAATTTGCAGATGACACAAAACTATTTAAAGTTGTTAAAACCCAAGAGGATTGTGGAAAATTGCAAGAGGATCTTGATAAATTGGAAGACTGGGCATCAAAATGGCAGATGAAATTTAATGTGGACAAGTGCAAAGTTATGCACCTAGGGAAGAACACCCAAACTATGGTTACACGATGCAAGGTTCCACATTAGGAACCAACACCCAGGAAAAAGATTTAGGCATCATTGTGGATAGCATGTTAAAACCCTCGGCCCAGTGTGCAGCGGCAGCCAAGAGAGCAAATAGAATGCTAGGTATCATAAGGAAAGGAATGGAAAATAAAACAAAAGATATTATAATGCCTCTATATCGTTCCATGGTGAGACCGCACCTTGAATATTGTGTGCAATTCTGGTTGCCGTATCTTAAAAAGGATATAGCGTTATTAGAAAAGGTTCAGAGAAGAGCCACCAAAATGGTAAAGGGGATGGAAGGATACTCCTATGAAGAAAGGCTAAAAAGGTTAGGGCTCTTTAACCTGGAAAAGAGACGGCTGAGGGGAGATATGATAGAAGTCTATAAATTAATGAACGGAGTGGAACAGGTAAACTTAGAGCGATTGTTTACCTTATCAGAATATAGAAAGACTAGGGGACATGCAATAAAGCTACAGGGTAAACTATTTAAAACTAATAAAAGAAAATATTTATTCACTCAACGTGTAATCAAACTCTGGAATTTGTTACCGGAGGATGTAGTAAAGGCTGTTAGTGTAGCTGGGTTTAAAAAAGGTTTGGACAAGTACCTGGAGGAAAGGTCCATAAACCATTATTAAGAAGGGGCCCAGGATATCAATGCTTGACCCAGTACAAGCATTGCAGAACCTGTGTCTTTTTGGGGAAAGTACTAGGTATGTATGACCTAGATTGGCCACTGTTGGAAACAGGATACTGGGCTTGATGGATCTTGGTCTGACCCAGTATGGCATATCTTATGTTCTTATATCTTATGTTCTTATGGTAGCAGAATTTTCTTGTCCCTTTCTATCAAGTTCCGAGAAAAGATAATTAAAATCGCCCTCCATAAAATCTCCCATTGCAAATACAATTTTAGATCTCTCGATAGGGCTTGTAGCACACCCACAATCTCTGTCGAGAGAACATAGACATTAACCAATGTTATTAAGGACTCATATATAAAACCAAAAAGTATCATGTATCATCCAGAAGGGTCCATAAATTGGGTGGTCAATGAAAAAAGACAAGTGTGGGAGAATATGGTAAGCACCCTATGCTTATGTGATGTAAAACTAGTATCAAAAACCTGTGGATACTTTGAAGAGATTAACCGTAGATGATCTTGCGCAGCCAAATGTGTCTCTTGTAGAAAAAGTACATCAGCTCAAGAGCTACATACCTGATTGAATACTCGCTTCCATTTAATAGGGTGGTAAAGCACTCGGACATTCCAGGAAATAATTTTAGGCATCAAACATGAGTAACACAAATGTGAACTCTCTCTGAGGTGTCGGGCCAGAGGGTGCCACTGCTAAAGAAAAAAGAGAAATCACAGTCTCGCAAAAAGATCTCCACCACTCCATCCTCACACCAACATTGTCCTCTCCCCTGTATGCTCCATCCAAAGAGACATCCCCAATTCTTCCCTCTCCCATGCCCCAACCCCTCCTCCCTCCCTTCAAGGCCCTGCAGCCCTAAGCCATAAGGGTAGCAATAGTTTACTGAAAAATACACAAAAGAATAAGGAGCAAAGCACCTGAGAAACCTAAGGGGTATAAGAATGAGACCACTCGGCCACCGCTTACCCAAGATCCCACCTCCTGAACTATCCTCCACACCCCCATTCCCCCCCTAGTGTTTACATCCTCACCAGGGAAATACCCTCCCCTCTTCTCTCATCCCTCCCTTCAGCCCAGTCCCCCAAAGACCTACAGTAGCTGATGGCAAATGTATGAATGACCATTGAGATCACTAGGGAAACAAGAACCCCTCAACCTCCCCCTCTTTTACCATTAATGAAGACTTGTACAGGGGAGTTCACCAGAACTACAAAGAACAGAACCGAGAGTAAACATAGTAAAAATACTACTGCAGTAGAATCAGCAACACAGCACAGAAGTGCAATATCAATCAGGTCACTTTATTCTGAGTGTCTTACATTTAGGCCTCAAATTGGCGATGAGACCGGGGTACTTTATGTCTTTTTGGACTCTCTGTGGTCATTATGCTGGCGCAGTGTACGACAGTCCTCATTTTGTATCAGATCTAAAAAGTCCAAACAAGCTAAGAGTTCTATAATCTTGTGGGCCATGTTGTTCCATTCGAAAAGAAGCACAAAGGGGAATCCCCATCTGTAATGAAGAGCTTTTTTCTAAAGAATCGTGTTAGAAGTTTAAAAATTCAGCGGCGCTCCAATGTATACTGGGATAAATCCTGATATGTCTGAATGTCGTGTTCACAGAAGGGTACCACACGTTTATGGTATAGATTGCTAAGCAAACTTACTTTATCCATGAAAAAAGAGAAACAGGTCACAATGGGATGAGGTCGAGCACTTCCCTGTGACCAGAATCCAGCAACACGGTGTGCGCACTCCAACCTCACCAGGCTTAGTCCCCCTGGGACACAGCAAGAGTAAATTTCTTTGACAAGCAGTATTGTATTCTCCTGGCCACCAGAAGCTCCTCAACTCTTAAGATCTGTATATTATTGTGGCGTTACCTGTTCTTTAATTCATCATGTCAGACTTTAATGTCCCTCATGAGTTGATCTACTTTATTTATTATGGACTGAATTTGTTCCCTGATGTTTATTTCATTTTGTGGAACTCAATCATCTAGAGCTTTCATATCCGATCATAGATCTGTAATGGCTGTGGAAAAATCTAATCATAATGACCGAAGCTCATGGATGACCTGCATAAGGTCTGCCTTGGTAGCAGGTGAGGAAGCCTCAGCCTCTTGGTGAGCATGAGGACTCGGGGGTGAGACTCTATCCCTGGGAGGACTCTCGACGCCCGATTTGTCATTCTTTCTTGAGAACTTGGACAGCGTAGCAGCATATGTATTTGGAGGACATGATGAAAGGTCGAGAGTATACACCCCCACACTCCATGCAAGACTAGAATAGATGCCAAGAAAAATACCCCAGACACCACAAAAATCAGGTGGTTGTCTTCACCATTGAGGAAAAATTGGAACTGGACTGCAGTGCATGCAATGACCACCAGATGACGCTCCTATCCCACAGTAGGTGAGAATACAGAAGATGCGAGGAGGAGGGAGAAGACAAATGTTGCCAGCAGCTCAGAATCTCAGCATCTACAGCTCGGACGCAGGTGCTGAACACACCTCACTTCACAAGAATTGCACAATACAGAAGGCAGAGGATCCACTCAGGCAGACATAAATCATGCGAGAAGAGTCCAGAACCAACTACTCATACCTTGGAAGAAAAGAGATGATCCAGGCAGCGGAATCACACTTCCAGCGATAGCATCAGAGCGTGAGAGGAAGTAGGGACACACAACTCTGGAAACATTAATTCTCCCGCCAACAGTGAAATGCTTCTGCGTGTCACCATGTGTTTAAACACATAAGGCAGGAGATGATGGTGACTAGGAAGATCTAGTTGACAAGTGTCAGGAAATGTGAGGAAGACACTTACTTCATTACACCTCAGCTGTGGAAAAGCCTGCCAGGACAAACCGCTCCATCAGATGCTTCTAAGCCTTTTATCCTGTTCAGTAGGATCAGCATCAGCAGCAGCGAGGGGCCAGGCAACAAATCAGAAGCCGGGTGACAGCAACAGAGGGAGGCAGCAACCAGGGAGAGCACTGTAACCACTAAGGATAGCAGCCACAGAGGCAGTGATCATGTTCCCGGCACAATCAAGGTCGGTAATGCCGAGGGTTACATTTCAAGCCGCACAGAAAGGAGCTGTTTAACCCTGGACAGAGTCCCGGTTAGATGATAAGGGGCTCTGCATTCACAGCGATCGGATAGTTCTTCCCTAAGACGGGAGCCATCAGGTAATCAAGTGGAGCTCAATCGGGTTAGGGCTTGTTGGCAGGGATGATGTTTAGCGCAGCAGCTTTTGATTTGGGATCCACTGTGCAGGAGCAACTTCAAATTGCGGCCATTTCTCTGCAGACTCCCTAGAACTCCCCACCTCAGTATTTGTTGCCTTGAAATGTTGACTGGACTCTGGGACTCTCATAGGCACTTTAAGACCACAGCTCTCACCTTCCCACTGGCGGACACTGTGGCATTTGTAGAGGTTTGTTTATATAGACACAGACAAACATATGCATACTGACAGACAGACCAACAGACGTCTTCGAGACTCCACAATAGGCGCTATTGCTAGGCTGAAACAACCTAGTCTCAGTCCTTTAGCCAGAGTCCAGAGACCACAACTCTGCAGAATCTGACACATGTACCAGGTAAATCCAGCAGCCAGTGTTAGCATTAAGCCTTGGCTCAGATTTCCTCTCCTTGTACTCTGAAGGACTGTGATAGCCACCTCCACAGCGTCCCCAGCCGTGACTGTTCCAGAGAGCAGTATCCAGGTTTGAAATCCTAATGTGCTGTATAGCAGGGACAAGCACCACTGTAGATCCACAGGTCAGTATCTTATTTTTTTGTAATTCATCAGCCCAGAATGCTCTCTGTTTTCATCTGTCTGTTTCACTGTCTTGCCACCAGAAGGTCTGAGTATCTGATCTGCAAATCTCTTTCAATCATCTGTAAACCTGAATTAACAAAAGCACAGAAAGATAAAGTGACTTATCTAAGATTCTACGTTAGGTTAATGGCAAGAAAAAGAATTAAGAGCTGCTCTAAACAGTCCTACAAAAAATCAGGATAAACTGGGCTGTAGTTTAAAAAATGGATTCTCTGCACAGTATTAATGGCACTAAATAGTAACCCGTAGCAGGGAAATCACAAAACCAGTCACACAGAAGTGTCTTTAAATGCAGGTGATGTGCAGTGACATAGAACCATCTGTTTTGCATATTCACACCCAGGAGACACTTCACTAATGCTGGGAGGGTTTATAACTGTTCCCTTTTACTCTTTATGGTTTATTAATCAGCAGCTGCCAGTCCGGAAGGATGAAGATGTCACAGATTCACCTCATCTGGATCCTGCTCCTCTGGATAAAAGGTAAGAAGAAAACATTCATGCTGGATTTAAAACAGGGATAAAAGATGAGTGGAAAATTACTACCAGTAGATAAAGACCAGTATGGTCCATCAAGTCTATCCAGCAAGGTGACTAGAGTTATAGAGCTGTTCTTCATCTGATTCTCTTCATTTATATCAATTACTATTCATTTTGACTTTAAATCCTGTTATAAAATATTTTATACATATATATTTTGTCTTTCTTCAGATTCAAATGGGCAGATTGTGATGACTCAGACTCCAGAATTCCTGTCAGTCTCTGTGAGAGACACAGTCACTATGAGCTGTAAAGCCAGTAGTAATATTGGCAACTGGGTAGCCTGGTACCAGCAGAAACCCGGACAGGCTCCCAAGCTTCTGATATACGATGCTTCCAGCCGTTATACTGGGATCCCAGAGCGGTTCAGCGGCAGTGGATATGGGACTGATTTCACTGTCACTATCAGTGGAGTTCAAGCCGACGATACTGCAGTTTATTACTGTCAGCACTATAGCAGCTTCCCTCTCACACAGTGCTACAGACCCGTACAAAAACCTCGCTGCAGTGTCTGGCTGTTACTGATGCCTTTTTCATGCCACATGTGGCAACTAATGCAGGGTACAAACGAAGCAAACTCTTTAAAGGAAGATTGCAGAAATCATTTTATATCCATTCTTTCTTTATTTGTACTATTATCCAGACATTTATAAACTGTGAGAACAGCTTTCTATAAGTTGTGCAGGTAAGGAAAAAGACATCTAGGTCCATGCGCTTAAAAGTACAGTAGTATTTTGTATGTCTTGGTGAATGTGGCGCCTTTCACAAACTGCAGTATGTAGAGCTCTATAAAGAATCATATGCCGGGAATAAACTGTTGAAATTAGGCATGTCCATTGAATTCAGTTTGATAAGACAAACCTAAAGAAGGTTTTGTCAGAGCAAGATTTAGGGCTGTCCACTTTGACCAACTGATTTGTTTCCCTTATGCAAATGATGGGATTGTGCCAGGCTGGCTGCTGGCAGAGAGTGAAAAGCCATTTTTTGGGGGGCAGTAAATAGCGAGGGGTTTTGAAGTCCATGTGATGTTTTTTGTTGCCCATAAAAATGACTTTTCAAATTCCAGTTTTCACTCTTTGCAGCACCTGAGCTTTAACATAACGGGACCACCCCCCCCCCCCCCCCCACCATCCTGCAGTCACTTCGGCCATTCGCAGCCAATAAAAAGGCCTCTGGCTCTTTCAAGGATGGCCCCACCTCCTCTGTAGATCTCAACCAGGCCTACAAATCACTGCAGCCACCCCACAGGAACCCTCCTGATACCTTCAGCGAGCTCTAGGCCCCTGTAGCTCCTGACCAGTCCCAGCAGTGCGGCCCTGAGATGGCTAAGGCAATCTTGGCCCCCAGTCGATCTTTCGTCCCTGGCTGGCAGCCTCAGCTCACTTCCAGCCTTCAACCGCTTCTAGCTCTCTGCCCTCCCCCCACCCCTGGAGCCCTGAACGCATTGGCTGCAGTCCCGGCAGCTCAAACCATTGCTAGAGCTGTTCCGCAGCTGCCGATTGAGTTCCAATTTCTTTTTTTCAAAATTTTAATAATGCTCTAGCCCAGCCCAAATGCAGTCCCTGCCACTTCCAATCACAAATGCAGTCACATTTTTTTTTCTTTCAATTTTTTAAATTCATTTTCTGGCATTGTTGCCTTCATTGTAGCCATGGGGCCACTTCTAATTATTTATTTTGTATTTTTTTTAAATATTTATGAATTTTACAATAAATTCAAGGATAAATGAATGCACTCGAAGAAAAGAGAAGCAGTCTGCAATACAAAAAGGAAAAGACATCAAACATCCTATGAGAAATAGCAAAACTAAAGACTGCCAGACTTTAGGAAAACTGATGAAAGTAAGATGGCTGATGCGTGTTAGCCGCTGCTCCTACCGCGGTTAGCTTTATTGCCTGTTTTTTCAAGATGCCACGTAAACAGAAGGCCAAAAGCTGGACCGACTTGGCGGTTTCGGATGCAGCGTTTAAGGGTCCTCTAGATTCTTTCTTGAGGCCCACTGGTGCAGTAGAGATTCGGGTGCTTGGCTCGTTGGGGGCGTCGGGAGCGGAAGACGGCTTACCGCGCCCCTCTGAGCTCCAGGTCATGCTCAGCCCGGAAGTGCAGACTCCCCCGATTCAGCCAGCAGTGTTTGCCACAGGTGCGGTGGAGAAGGAGCCCCGTGGTGTCGGGAGAATCAGCGCTGATGTGCTAATGAGTACTCCAGCATTGAATACCGCTGCAGCAGCTGCTCCATCGACTGCGGAGCCTGTCGGCGTAGTGGAGAGCCCAGCTGTGATTGGAGTTGCTACCCCTTTGGATGTTGTAGCTGGCTCGGAGATTCTATCACCTACTGCTATTGACATACGGATTTCTAATCCTGTGAAGTCTGTTTTATGTCGCCCAGCAGTAATAACTTTGGACTCTCTTTGGGAAGGGCTTCAGGCTTTGGAGCATTCTTTTTCTTCTCAATTTGGAGCCCTACAGAGCGCACTAGCCTTGATGACACAATCAGCTGATCAGCAGTAGCAGGACATGGCTGGTATATCTTCCAAGGTTGCCCAGTTGGAGGTTAAAGTGGAGGGCGCAGCAACCTTATCAGGTACTATTTCTAAGGATGTACTTTCTATCCATGGAAAGATTGAGATGCTAGAGAACTCTGTCCGTAAACAGAATCTGCGTTTGTTGAATTTCCCTCGAGTTCCAGCTGTGATGCCAAAGGATTTATTCAATACCTATGTTACATTGGTTTTGAAACTCCCTGCGGAGTCTGTTCCTCCCTTGGCTAGGATTTTCTATCTTCCAACAGCCAAGCGCAAGGTCCATGGAGTTTCCTCGCCTGTACGTTCTCCGCCATCGGACTCTTTGCACTTAACTGGGTTTCTGGAAACTACAGATCCGGCCTTCGTTCCGAGGGCTACCCTACTTCTTACTGTGGCATTGGAACCTGATCGTGATATGCTTGTGAGGTTGTATTTCAAGGCTAGGAATGAGCCCTTTATGGGGGCGACAATTAAGATGTTTCCTGATGTCTCTAAAGCCACTCAGAAGCGCCGGCAGCAGTTTTTGTTACTGAGGCCTCGGGTTTTGCAGCTGGGAGGATTGTTTTTTCTGCGCTACCCATGTAGGTGTGTAATTAAGTATCAAGGTGTTAGTTATACTTTTTTTGAGCCAGCACATTTAACTCAGTTTGTTGTCAGTAGGGATGTGCCTCCATCCTAGCTGCTGGGCTTCTCATGGTCCCCCCTTTGGGTTATGGGGGATGGGGATTACGGTCCGTTAGTAATTAATTCTGCACCAGGTTTGTGTCTTATTTCATATTTTTCCTTTTTGTCTTGCGAATTGTGTCTTGCTTTCTCACTTATTTTGTGGGCTAGTGAATTGTTGTTTAGATTATTGTTAAGATAGAGGAGTTTTCCCCTATCTTTTTCTTTTTTGCATTGTATTTCTTAATACTGTATTCTTTTCTGTAACAAGTAATTTTTTCTTGTGTAAAATTAAAAAATTGCATAAATAAAAATATATTTAAAAAAAAAGACTGTGACCCACTAGCCCACAACTAGGAGGAGAGTGGAAGAAAAACACAAACCATACCAAATCTGAAGGAAAAAGAAAAAACCACCAGCAAGGATCAGACCAGCAATTATTCAGTTATAGCAGCATTCCCTGTCTCTACCTCAGCAACCCACCGGGCGCTCAAGAACACAGATAGTTGAGAAGGGTCATAAAAAATATAGGAAACTGCCTGTAATCTAACAGAACATTTACAAGGAAATTTAAAAAAAAAACCGTACCCCCCCAACTGCTGCATACCTGGACGAAACAATAGAAACTCTTGCCTATGTCTCTGGGTTTCTTTACATAGGTCAGGATAAACCCGAACCTGAAACCCTCTAAACTTAATCAAACGTTTCCAAAAGAACATCTTCAAAAAACAATCCCTATCATGGGATAATGAAAAGGTCACCAAAAGAGTAAAAGAACTGCAGGCTTCTTTGCCCAATTTCTCCAATAATGTGGAGACATCAAGCGAGTCAGCCTGCTGAACCCCTGGAATGGCCCCCTCCCCTAAAGATCTCCGTCCAGTTGGAAGATAATACAACCTAGTAACAGGGGGATGTGACTCAATAGGGGCACCAAACACTTCCACCATATACCTTTTAAACATATCTCTTGCATTAACATATAATGATTTAGGAAAATTAACAAGTCTTAGGTTTTGACATCTGGAAAAATTCTCGAAATGTTCCAATCAAGTCCTTTACCCCATAGCGTCTTTAACCAAAGCAGCTTCAGAATTCTCAATACATTCATCTCTCGCCTCCAATGAGGAAACAATCCCCCGCAACTCCAGGAAATCTCCTGTCTTGCTGCATAGAAATAACATTGGACTGAACTTGAGCCAAGAGAGATTGTACCTGATGGGATAAAGAATCGCCCAACTGCTGAATTGCTGACCAAATCGATTCCAAGGTAAAGATGGCAGGTCGTGGTAGGAGAAAAACCGAAGAGCCAGACGTCATGTCCAAAGTCGGGACCAAGGCACCCGAGGATTCTGCTGCAGAAGATATTCCTCCCGGGACCTCCAAGTCCGCGGCTGGAAGCATGTGGATCTGGGAGCTGGAGCAATGACCCGGAAGAAGTCTTACTTCCCCCGTTAACAGCTCAGAGGGCTGCCCTTGATGATCCGATAATGCACCAACAGTAGAAGCAGTTAACGGAACCACGTCCTCCGAACTAGATGACTCCAGGACCAGGATCTTGGCCACACGGTGCTGGTCTGGTGAGAATTGACCAAACCCCAAACTGCTCAACGAGCTTCCTAGCTCCGATGGGCAGACAGCCAGGGGCAACGTCACTGGTATACTACTGGCCTGATGTGGTGCACGAACAAGAAAGGAATCCAAAGGACTCGAGGAAATCAGAGGTAAAGCCGAGGGGGCCTCAGAGAGCTTCTTGCCACCTCTAGCTTTCCTTTTCCCCATAAGCAGAGCGCAACACCTACACACACCTCACAGTGGCCATCTTGAAACCACTCTCTAGCATCTACTTTGTAAATTTAAACATAGCCACTTCAGCCCCTTCAGTCCCAACTTTATTTATTTTAAAACTGTTGCCAGCATTCTACATTTTTATTAACTCTGTCATGCTGTTTCACCACTAATGCTACAAAACATTGTAGCCACCTCAGCCAGCAACCAAGCCCAGGGGCATCCTGTGGAGCCCAGGTAAATTATTAATCAAGCTTTATTTTAAATTCTGGTTACACAGACTTGATTTAATAAAAAAGTGGGGAAAGTAGTGTAGGGGGTGAGCGCAGGGGGGAGAGAGTCTGGGAATGGAAACAGAGAGTTGGGGGATGGAGGAGGGACACAGGAGAGGGTTAGAGAGGGGGAGAGGGAAGAGTGCAAGTGGTCAGAGGGTGAAGCACTGCACCCCACCCCCGCACCTCACACACACACACACACACACATACACACACACACACACAAACACAAACACACAAACACACACACACACACACACAAACACACACACACACAAACACACACACACACACACAAACACAAACACACAAACACACACACACACAAACACAAACACACACACACACACACACACAAACACACACACACACACACACACACACAAACACACACACAAACACACACACACACACACACACACACACACACACACACACACACACACACACACACACACACACACACACACACACATACACACACACATACACATACACACATACACACACACACAAACACACACGTGTAGCTTCAAGGCCAGAGGTGGTGGTGGGAGATGGAGAAGGAGGAGTGGGGTCACTTCCTTCTGTTGGTACTGAGCAGTGGCCCATTAGTAAATCAGGCCCTAAAATCTAAAAAAGTAATTGTGATACATCTTTTTTTTGGGTACTGTGACCTAGATTTCAATGACTGGCTCCTTGATTTTTAGGCCAGCTTCTAGATTCCAAGAAAACATGTCAAGGCATGCTTTAAGTGGACAGCGGCGCTTCCTGCATTGCGATGGCGATTGGTTCTCTGAATGGTGGAGCGGTGCAGGGCAGGAAGTTCACACTGATGTGATTTGAGAGATCAGTGTGAGCTTCCTGTACCTACAGCGCCACCTTTCAGAGAGCCGATCGCAGGTGCAGGAAGCTGTTGAGCCGCGGTGGTCTGGAGGAGCACAAATTGCACAATGGGTTAGAGGATGCAGGCGGCAGCCTGATAGGGCCTTAAAGGAGAGAAATACAGGATAGGGGAAGGCCAAGGAAAGGGGGTATGAGAGAGAAGGATTATGAGAATGAGAAAGAGAAACAGACTGTGGGAAGGCTGGGAGATTATGTGACAGAGAGACTGCAGGAAGCCTGTGAGGATGGTCATGAGAGAGAGACACACACACAGCCTCTGACACTCTGCATTACAGACACACACACACAGCCCCTGACACCCCCATGACATACACACATGACCGCAGCCCCTGAAACACGCCTTGACACACACACATACACCCTTGCATGAAGCCCTTGAGGCTCCGCATGCCATACACACACATTAAGCCCTCAACACTCCCATGACACACGCAGCCGCAGTACTCTCTATGACACATGCACCTCACACGTATCTACGCATCCTCCAACACACCCCAATGACACATGTCGCATACACAGAGATGCTGAGCTATGAGGGGATTTCAGAGATGCTGGGCTCTGAGACGTGGACAGTGAGAGGAATTTGCTGGACTCTTGAGAGGTGGACAGTGAGGGTGAGGGATGGACAGAGATGTAGATGCTAGACTGTGAAGAGTGGGCAGAAGGTGAAAATTGAGTGGATAGAAGGGTAGCAAGTAAGACATGGAGGAAGGATCATTATGTCAGCAACAGACATAGAGAGGGAATGGAAGAAGACGGAAGGAGCAAGGAGAAATGCAAATGCACAGCAGACACTGGAAAGGGGGTTGAGAGAAGACAGAAGAGAAACTGGGCATAGGATTGAAATACAAAATGACCAGGCAACAGCGGTAGAAAAAAAGTACTTTATTTTGAATTTATGAACTGGGATATGTTAGCTTTGGGAAATGTGCATTGCCGAAGTCTGTGTTTGTGTTCAGTACTATATACATGGCAGTGTGTTTCTGCTGTGCTATGTATTAGAAATTAATTTTTAAAAAATTCAAAAATATATTTGATATATATTGGAGTGGAGGAGTGGCCTAGTGGTTTGGGCAAGGTACTTCAGGCTGGAAGGTCGGGGGTTCAAATCCCACTAGAGGACAGCAACCTTGGGCCAGAAGGACTGTGGTTTCTAGTCCCACAGGTGCTCCTTGTGGTCTTGGACAAGCCACTTAACCCTCCATATTCCATGTTCCCTGTAAAATAGTTATCTCCAAGTTATAATGCCCTGTTCAATGTAATTTCAGTTTGTTCAATGTAAACCGCACTGATGCAGAACAGCGTGGTATATAAGAGAATGTAAATTTAAAAAAATAAAAATAACTGGGTAATGTAGCTGAATTCAAGATTAACACAGTGAATGTAAAGGGGGTGGGGCAGGAGAGGGGTAGGGGCATGGCAAGGAGAGGCATGGAGTGAAGGTGTCAGGTTTTTAACTTTCAAAATGTTAGCCTGCGCCTTTGCCATCTGCAGGTTTTTTGTGGGTGGGGCAGGGGCGGGGCTTGAGCAGGCATGGGCGGAGCATGGCTAGCCAGAGGTGTTCGGGTTTTTCTCATTCAGAAAGTTGGCATCCCTAATTCTTCTGCACCATCACTGGCACCACCCCAGGATTTTTGCTTGGTTAATAATTATGTAAAAACCATTAAAAAAGTAAAATGTCTATCTTCCTGGGTTTTGATTTATGTTCCATTCTAACGACTCATGTCTTATGGCATTATATTGTTAGAGTAACCTCATTTGTGTATTGGAATGGAATATAAGAAATTCCAGTTCCCTTTTTCTGTCTCAGTTTTGGCCTGTGATGGGGTCTATAGATTATCAATAGTTCCCTTTAAAACAGTCTGTAGCCCAGAGTTCAGGGCTGGAAGGGTGTGACTCATAGGGAGATGTTAAAACCCAGCAGGCTGCAGGAGGAAGGCAAGTTAGAGTTAGAGCTTCTACCAAGGCAAGCTGTGGTAGGAGCTTTAACTGGGGCCTGCGAAAGGGCCAGGAGAACCAACTTGTGAAGAAGCTGGGACAGAAATAAAGTTAATTTTGTTTTCCCCGAGCTGCGTTAGCTAACCGGGCTATGGTGATATTCAGCTGCTGCCCGGTTAGGTAAAGTTAACCCAGCCTTTTTCTGCCTAATTGTAACCACTTAAAGATAAGTGGCCCGTAGCTGAATTTATGCCACTGACCGGTTATCTTTAGTGCCCCCAGAACCCCCTGATGCTACATGGTAGCTACGGGGCATCTAGTGGTGTTAGAGAGGGATATTCAACAGCACAAACCGGCTATATGCCGCTGACTATCCCACTCAGAGCATCTTAATCGCTATGAATAAACTCTCCAGTAGGCACAAAAAAATTCAATACCAAGACAACTTTCAAATAAATTTTATAAAGGAGCACAGAGAACAAACTAATGCATTTGTCTGATCTTAACAGCTGAGCACAATTACGTAGCTTAAATTTCTGCTCTGCTCAGTTGACCTTTTTGTGTCTCATCCACAGGATGGCGGTATAAGATTAATTATAGATTTATGATAGTGCACCAGCGATGTTTCCTGTAAGCTGCTGAACACAAATTTTTAACTGCTGTACAGAGCTCACCTTCCATCACTGCCGACTTCTGCCCTGCAGCTCACCACATTGCCTGTCACTTCAGGGTGTGGGACGGGAAACAGATGCTCAGGTCCTGTGGCACTCCCAGCCCCCGTGGCTTCCCTCAGAGCGGTGCAGCACACCCCCACCCACTGGGCCCACACTTCCGAGGCAGCACGGCAATGGAAGCCATTGGCTCTTCTCTCCCGGGCTGGATTAAGATGGAGGAGGAGCTATCCAAGAGGATGGAATACAGACGGGAAGCATGGAAAAAACTTTCCGATTAAGCACTGATGTTGCACGATTGGTCACACCTTATGGTTAGCACCTGAGATGTAGCCTTCACATTGTGAACTTCAATACTGTAACTATGCAGACTTGATGGGTCAATTGGTCTTCTGCCATCATCAATTATGTTGTGAGCATAAATCAATGGCGGGGGGGGGGGAGATCTTCAAAGGCATTTGCATGATTTGCAGACGTGCAAACCGTGTAAATACCGTTCTGCAAGATGTTCTACTGGTGCTGCTGAAACATGTTCCGATGCTAACCAGTTTGCATCGGGATGTGCCGGGGGCAGTGGGGAGCAGCACCCATTGCTAATCTGGCAGCAGTGATATTGTGCCACGGCCCAGTTAGTGACATGTGGTGGAAGTCAGGCACAGGAAACACTGGTCTAAATTTGGCCGCAGAAGCTAACCAGGCATTGGCTGAATATTGCCGCTCCTCGCTTCACTTTGTGCCAATCCCGGCAGCCCAGATATTGAAAGCTAGAGCCCAGATATGTCCCCGGCGTTGAGCATCTGGGTTTAATGTTCAGTGCCTGCAGCTAGCCAATTTAGCCACGGCACTGAATATCGGTCTCAATACTTGTATTCATAAGAACATAAGATAACATAAGATATGCCATACTGGGTCAGACCAAGATCCATCAAGCCCAGTATTCTGTTTCCAACAGTGGCCAATCTAGGTTATACGTACCTAGCAGTTTCCCCAAGGGACACAGGTTCCACAATGCTTGTATTGGTTCAAGCATTGATATCCTGGGTCCCTTCTTAATAATGGTTTATGGACCTTTCCTCCAGGAACTTGTCCAAACCTTTTTTAAACCCAGCTACACTAACAGCCTTTACTACATCCTCCGGTAACAAATTCCAGAGTTTGATTACACATTGAGTGAAAAAATATTTTCTTTTATTAGTCTTAAATAGTTTACCCTGTAGCTTCGTTGCGTGTCCCCTAGTCTTTCTATATTCTGATAAGGTAAACAATCGATCTACGTTTACCCGTTCCACTCCGTTCATTAATTTATAGACTTCTATCATATCTCCCCTCAGCCATCTCTTTTCCAGGTTAAAGAGCCCCATATTCATAGAACTTGACAACTACATTTTCATCATAAGTTCTCCAAGTTTTGAGTTTGGATGAAATAAGCCTAACTTGACAGTCATTCAACTAATAGATGGTGAGTGAATCTTATTAGAGCTTAAAAAACATTTTCTAGCTAATGTGAGATCAGTTGGTAATCACTTCCAGATTTTAGTTGGACATTATGATGGGAATATTCAGCAGCGACAGCTAAATCTGCTAACTGCGTTAATGCCTTTGAATATTGGGCCCCCTGATACTATTCAGTCTGCTAACTGGGTGTCACTGCTTGATTTCAGAAAAGCCCTGGACATGCGGAGTCCCATCTAAGGGGTATGTTTACAAAGCAGCAGTAGCAGTCTCTGTGCAATATCGGAATTCAATGGGGCTGCAGCTCTGATATCGCACAGAGGCCGCCACCTCTGCTTTGTAAATATATCCCTAAGCGTAGACCTGCTTCAGGCTTGTTTGGGAGTAAAGATGGAAGTGTTCCATCATCCCCAGACTCAGCACAATTTCATTAATAGTAGTAGTGGTATTTGAAACCGCAGCTTCCCTGTTCCTAGCCTGCTGTTCTGACCATTAAGCTATTCTAGATGGCTGGGCTAGGAAATATTATTATGGGGATGTCTATGTGGACCCCCCCCTCCCCCAGCTGTCCATATCTGGTACATCCACATTTGTGAAGTGACGTCTGCACCTAGAGAAAGAAGTCACTTTAGCTCTAATCAATGCTGTTTTTGAAAACGAAAGGTGCTGCTACTCACATACAGGGCCGTCTTTAGTGGGTGGGTGACTTCCATGGCTCTGTCTCCATAGAAGCCGCATGCTCACTTTAGCCACAATCTGAACTAGAAACCCCAAGAATCCTGACTTTGTTTGCAGCGCAAAACTGAAACAATAAAAACAGAAAAACATTTCCTATGGTACCACTGTAAAAGATGTAAGAGATCTGCATATTCCCATTCCCAGTCCTGACGTTAAACAAAAGTTGTGCCTCATGGGTCCCCCATTCTGAACACCTCCCCCCCCCCCCCCCACATACAAACACACATGCACAAAAAGAGGTTTGGTGACTCCTGTATGCCACATTCCAGCTCCAAACAAGTACACAAAATGTAGACTTGCTAACTGACTCCATATTCACCCTACAGTACTGAACAGATCCAGGACCAGGTTTACCCCATAGCTTGCACAGATGGATCAACCCTGTCGTGCGGATCTCCAATGGTTCCAAAGTGGTCTATATGGACCCCCAAGGATCAATTTTGACTTGCAGGGGGTCCATGTCAGTGAGAAAAAAATTTGGGGGTGCACAAGATGTAAATGGGGGGTCCAAGTGAGTAGACTCCATTTAGGAAGATCATCATCAACATTCAGGCGTTCCTTAATGTCTTATTACACCTAACATAGATTGTGTGTACTTATAATAGACATAGAAATTAATTATATATATATATAAATTAAATTTCATAATATTGTTTAAGTACCTGTCGTATAAAGACGATACGACCAATTGGTAAAATTTAATATACCTCCTTATGACAGGAGACAAAACTAGCAGAGGAAAGGAGGCTTCATATACAAAGGAAACATGGAGAAGCATATCATTCCAAAGTTCTCCAGCGATATTGAGATGGCTGAAACTCTCCAAAATAAAAACAATGAGGTTAAAAAGGGTCAACTCCTTTTTAAAAGCATAAATATAAAAATTGATAGAATAAATAATGTATGGGTTCAACAATTGTTTTTAAACCTTTTTCCATTTCAAAGGGACGGAGCAGTGAAGCGACTCCCGAGTACGTCAGTACCTATCTGCTTTGTGGTGTGCTACGTTCATGTGCAAGTTTTTACAAGTTTTCATACCAGCAGCAACGCATCGCGCGCGTACGTGCAGTGAATAACACTTGTCCAGACTTGTACCAAAGCTTTGCACAGACTTGTTTGATTCATCAATTATAAATAAGTGTTAGAGACAAACACTGTTCATTTGTTTTATGAGTTTTGAGAAGAAAAGTGGTTTTAAAATACGTTCAAAAATATAAATAGGTACAAGTCAAAGTGAATCAAAATCATCATCTTTAGGAGTGCCTAAGAAAAATAAGTACGAAATTTTATACATATTTTTGTAGTAGCTCTGATTGCGTAGAGCCGTAGATGCTGATCACGACTTTAGGTAAAGTCGATATTTCCTAAATTCCTAAAAAATATTTGTGTGCTGTCTGGGCAGGAATCAGTCTTGAATTGCTCTGTCTTATATTTAAATAGCTTCATTTTTGTCGACAGATAATTTCTACCCAACATGGCCCAGGCTAAAAAGAAATGCCCTTAGGCGGGGAACAGAAAAAGAAATGACCCAGAAATATCAAGGAACAACACTCAACAGTCGCTGCAAGCTTTCTCAAGCTTTTCAGCCCTCGGTTCCAACAGGAAAGGGTAAGCTTCACTGACTGCAACCATTATCCACAAGCTTCGACCAAGACAACAACTACAAACACTGACAACAGCTTACACAAAATACTAAGGGGTATGTTTACTAAAGCACGGTAACGTAGCAGTGGCTACGTTACCAGATGTAACGTTAACGCGCATTAACGTCTCCGGCCGCGGTAACTCCCTCAGAGGGTGGAGAGAGGGCGGAGAGAAGGGGTCAATGGGCGGGGAGTAGGCGGGGAGATCCTCCTGCTACACTAACGCGGGGACATGAAGGGCCGAACATTACCGCGATTGAAAACCTGTCGGTAGATGCACATTTGCAGGAGAGAGAAACATTTAGGTGTCAGCAATGTACAGCACAAGCAGGGAGCCCAAAAAAAGTGATAGTAGTAATCCATTTGCATCAACAGCATAGTGCCAAAGTATGAAAGGCCAATATGGTGATGGTACAAATGGGGCAGAGGGGGCTGCAAGCGGGACATGCAGTGGGGGCAACTGGAGCACAGGGTAGACTAGGCCGTCGCCTAGGTGTCACATAGGAACACAGAAAGTGGAAATCAGCAAGACAGCATCTGACCAAGGCCAAACATGTCCAGTAGTCTGTGTTCCACAGTGTCCCATCCAGGGGACATTACCCAGCAGGTACCACAAAGGTCACACAGATACTACCATGGCTGTAATAGGGCAATCAGTGCACATCAGGGGACCACTCTAACAAGGGTCCACAGACCTTCCCCATGATGTGTCCCAAACAGTTTGTAAACCCAGCTAAATTAACACCCTTTACTGCAGCCCCCAGTAAGGCACTGCATGATGTGAGCACACGTTCTCTGAAACATATATACACCCAGTAGTCCAAACTGGGTACAGAGTACCTGAGTTGCATGTCCTAGCCTGTCCACAGTCTGCTGTCATAACACAATCTACCTAAATCTACCTGGTCTACCCTAGCCAATAGTTGCTAGAGAAAAAACCTGACATCCCCCCAGATATCTCTCCCCCATGTGGAAGAGACATAGCATTGGTAGGCAGTGATGGGTGGATGTGTGGATGTCCATGTATGCCTCCCCATCCCAGATCCCGCACCCTAGGCACCCACCTACCTGCACAGTGGATGGCCTGGGACTGCGCACTACCAGCACCGACAGCATATTGGCATGTCAACTTGGCAGGGGGGTGTGTGTTTTGATACTGGAGGGGGCAGTGGACCTAGGCCATGCCCTGTTCCAGTACGTGGTGTGCAATGCAACAGTAAAAGGTATGTCTGATGAAAAGTAAAGGTAGCCCCAGGGACTGTTGTGCTTCTGTGGCAACAGTGTGGTGCAGTACACACAGCCAGTGTGTCCTGAAGCAAAAGGTCACAGTTTCAGGTCCCAGCTGTGGATTCCTCAAAGCATATCCCCCCATATTTTACCCTACAATGCAGACACAACATCAAAATGTGCAATCCTCAAAGCAGCGGCCAACAGGGATACAAACACCCACTTACACAGGCTCCACTATCCAAAGCTTCATGGAGAGTCAAGGTGTTGGCTCCAGCACAGAGCTACAGTTATCCCCAGAGCACTACCGCTAGCTCCTGCACACCTTAGCAATGCTGGCACTGTGATCAGGACCAGTGTGGTGGGCAGAGCTGCAAACCACCCCTATCTCTGCACAATGCTGCAATAGGAGTGTGGTGTGTGTGTGTATGTCTATCCATTGTTTTGTGGCTGCCCACTCCTCACTGGGCCCACAATGCTTACACTGTTTCCAGCGTCAGCCTGCAAATGTGCATAATGAGGAGCAAGATACTGTGGGTATGGCCCAGACAGAGCGGACAGGGCAGGATGCATCTGCACAGGGTGTAGGGCAATGGCTGGGACATTGTAGTGCCAAACCATCACCTACATGGACAAGGTGGCCACATCACTTCTTGCTGGGAGGACACTCTCACTCTGACTGAGCAGTGACCATGGCATGGCTATGTTCCCACATAGTACTACACAGCATTTGTTTCATGTAATATGTTTCCTGTTTCTGGGGGCTCAATCACTGAGGTACCTGCTGGGTGTCTGTGCCATACAGCCCAGGTCTGGGTAAGCATAGTTCCTATGTGAACATGCAATATAGACTGGCTAGGGGTATGTCTGCAGTTAGTTTGTGCAAGGCTGGAACCCCTGGTGTGGTGCAGCAGGTACAGTCTGACTGTGTTTGCTGCTGGTAAATGTCAGACCATGGTTGGATTACTAAATCGAAACAGGTCAATCTTCTTGAATGACTGCTGTGTTACAACTAAGATAATACCTCATTCAATAATTCACTAATTCAATCTTGTTCAGTATTTTGCAACTGTCACCACATAGCCTCAGAACCAACCGCTAGCACTAACAAATTCTGGGAATTTTTATTCATTCTCCCAGACATGTGCCGGTTTAACATCAATTGCAAGAAAAAGGTCCACCAGTAGTAAAACCTATACTCTAATAACACTATTATTTTTTGTCGAAGCAAACTGTAGGAGGGTTGAGATGGACACCCAATCCACACCAAGCAGCTGGCTACTTTTTATCAAGTGAAGGTTCTCCTCCAAAAAAACTTTTTATTAATTCATAACGCAACATCACACTAATCTTAGTTAAGTCCTCCAAAGAATGTTGCTATAAAATGAACCAGTTGACACGACGTGCACGTTTCGGGCCGCAGCCCTGTATCAAGTGCATAAACTCGTTTTCCAAAAATGCAGCAACAAGATGAAAAAACGCCGTCAGCGTGGCTCAGATTAATCAGTCACATAGGCCGAATGGAACAACGTACTTTAAAAGAAGAACCAGCCAATGAGGGCAGGGAAACCCCACCATCAGGGGAATCCCTGTTCTAATTGGATAAGACAGCGTAGTGACGTCACAAAATACTCGACCACTCAATTTCGCGATTAAGACCATGTGGTTCGACCGTATTCATGGTGAAAATCCACTTCTGCTCCAACCGCTGGAGTTGCCGTTCCCTGTCCCCTCCTCGGGGATTGCTAGGTACATGGTCCATTATAGTCCAACGAAAATCTTCAAAGGAGTGTGAGTGTTCAATACAATGAGTCACCAGAGGTGCTGTTTCCACGCGACATCGAACTCGAGGGCGAATGGTCTTGCCCAAATAAAGCAAGCCACAAGGGCATTGCAGGAGATATATTACAAAAGAAGAAAGGCAGGTAGTATCCCACCGATGTTGATATTCCTTAGAAGTCCGCGGATGACACCATGATTGCCCGGAAAGGGTCATAGAACAGTAACTACAAGCATTAGAGGGTGTATGTCCAGATGACATGGATGGTGTTAGTACTCTATCCCGTAGTAAAGTCGTCTTAACTAAATGATCAGCAAGGTTCAGGCCCCAGGAAAAGGCTATCCGCAAAGAAGCGTTAAAACATTCATGTAACTGCAAAACTGACCAATGAGTGTGTAAAATCTGTAAAACAGCCGAACTGCGATCCGTATATGGCAAGACCCTCGTAATTGGCATACCCTCCTCCAGGGCCGGATTTACGTATACGCCATGTACGCCATGGCGTAGGGCCCACAGCCGGCAGGGGCCCACAAAAAAAGAACCAGGGTTTTTTTTTTTCAACTCAATTAAAAAAAAACCTGGTGGCTGCCGCCGCGGGGCCCCCTCTGCTGCCGCGGGGGCCCCGTCTACAAGCTGGTCGGGTCCGGTCTCTCTCCCTCCCTCCCTCACTGCAGGCTGCGAGAGACGCGAAGATAGAGCGTCTCCTCGCGTCTGTGTTAAGCCCGCAGGGGCTGATGGGATTTCCTGCAGCGAGGGAGGGAGAGAGACCCGACCCGACCCGACCCGACCGGACCGGACCCGACCAGCTTGTAGACGGGGCCCCCGACTTCTGCTCAGTTCTGCAAGCACTCATTTTCCTACACCTGGACTACTATAACCTTATCTTGCAAGGTCTACCTAAATGTACACTATAGCAATTGCAACTTGCCTTAAATACCGCCCCAAGGATGCTGAACAAAGCATCCAATACTGAACACTTCACCTTGGAGCAATCATCCACATATCTACAATCTCTCATTGAAAAAACGCCAGACACCAGAGCCAGAAGACCAAACACCCTTAACATACTACATACCACTTCAAAAATTACTAAGACTAACCACGCAACTTCTAAGCAAACATTCTCACTTGTTGGCCCCGACCATCTGGAATGCACTGCCAAATAACCTACTTGCCTCAAATGACCGGGCAGATTTCAGAAAAAAAAGCTAAAACTACACCCCCTCATTGGATACTTTACAGACTTGACTTAATCACTCAAACTGAATGGACCTTCACTTGGACACTTAAACCTCCAGCTTAACCACTCAATCTGAATGAATCTCCACAACTTAAGAAACTCAACCCACCCTCCCCCCATAATTACCCATTCAATTGAATGTATTATAGTTTTGATGTCACAATGTTCTGCTCTTTTATAATGTCATGTTAGCACAGTTCTATGTAAAACCCTGTTGGCCCCATTGTTAATATTTAAACTGCTTAGAATTGGAGATATAGCGGTACAGAAAAACTGTTAAATAAATAAATAAATAAGATAAACCCTAGTTTTGCAGTCTATTAGGAGCTTTACTCTTAGGGAAGTGAGAGGGCAGCTGCCAGGTTCCATTTCACTAAGAGGCACATTTCACAATGGGATGTCCAAGTGCAATATGGGACTTCAAAGACAGGAATGTCTGAAAAAAAAGCAGGCACATGCAAGTTCAGACACGATTTTGGAAACATGGATGTGCCCTATATGCACATGTAGCAAACATCTATATAGATATCCCCAGGATAGCAATTCAGCACCAAAATGTTTAATAGCATGATGGTTAAAGTAGTGGCTTAAGAACAAAGTGATCAGGATTCAAATCCCAGTATAGGCCTTTGCAATGTAAGGCTAGTTTCCTAATTCTCCATGCTCACTAGCTCTGCCTGTAGATGTCCTTAATGTTTCAGAGATTGAACAAAGATGTGTAAGCACCTTGACATGCCCCTATGCATCCTGCATCTGTGGGATGGCTATGGAGATGTGATTTGACATCCAAATCATGACTAAGGGGGATGTTTACTAAAGTCCGCAAATTTGCGTGCCGCAAAATAGCGCACGGCAACGCGGCATTGAAACGCGCAAAAACGCATTTAAACGCCCCGCACACATGCGTGTCACCCCCGCACAGGTACGCGGCACACTAACGGGCCCCGTGCAAGTGCGGGCCCGCAAATGTCCGATAGAGGCGTGGAACGGCTAAAGGAGGGCGGAGGAAGGCTCCGGAGGGGCGGAGGGACGGGGTCAATGGGTGGAGAGTGGGAGGGGAGAGGCTCCCCGCACAGTATCGGGCCCGAATTTTCATATACAAAATAGCGCGAGTGAAACACTCGCGGTAGAGGGCATTTAAAGGGAAGAGAAACCATTTACGTCAGCAATGTACAGGAAAACCGGGGAAACCTAAAAAACGTGAGCAGTGTGAAATATGTGCACAGAACAAAATTGCAAATAGAACCCGAAAATGACCACAACAAAGATATTAAAAATAGAAATCCAGCTGGGTAACAGTTATATTGATGGGCAAATATACAAAACACACCCAGCAAAGCTCCAGAAAAAAGAGATGAATATTGGAAGGGTCTACGGAGCGGAGACACTTCCGAAAAACATTTCCTTTTTTGGAGCTTTCCTCGGAGTGTTTGCTATGGTTGCCCATTAATATCACTGTTGCCCAGCGTGGTGATATTGTGTCCCCCATTTCCCGTGGTCAATTCCGGGGTTTATGTGCACGTTTGCCACCAGACAGGGTGCATATGCCCACAGTATAATTGCGTAGAGCAGGGTTTGTGACTCCATCCTGCCAGGCTTACTACCTCCAGGGGCTGCATTGTCTCAGTGGCCATAGTGTGGTGCAGCAGACAGAGTCAGTACCTCTAGAGCCAGAGGGTCAGGGGTTCAAAGCCCAGCTGGGGCACTTGCCAGCCCAGTTTCTATATTTTACCCACCACTAAACACAGATAGTGCAGACACCCCTGTATTGCAGGGGACAGAAGCATGGGGAAAACACCCATATTTTAACCAAGAACGCGCACACACCACAACAATGGGCATTACCCACAGCCAAGTACCCCAAATGCAGTCCCGTACTGCCACATTCCAATCAGGTCACCTGCTTTGTATGGGAGCATGTTGGCGGACGAGTACATGTGGTTCAGGGGGCAGTGGCTGCTAGCGACAGAAGACAGAGGCCTAGCCATGTGCAGGCTGCCACCGTCCACTGCAACAGACTGCAACAGACAGGCCCTGTCAGATCCACAGTCATGGACATTCCAGGGAATCCACCCAATCTGTAGCTACATGGTGGTGCAGTGCACACAGACACTGCATGCAAGAGCAGAAGGCCACAGGTTCAAAGCCCAACTGGGGCAACTGCCAATCTTGCCCACATATTTTTCCCCCAAGTAAACAGTGATAGTAAGGGCACACCTTTCCTGGCGAGGACATATGCAATGGCAATACGTCTATCTTTTACCCCACGGAGCACAGACACCAAGAACAGGGGCAGTACCTAGAGCAGAATCACGCAAATGCAGTCCTGGTGGGGCACGCACCAGTCAGGTTCCATGATGCCACTCATACAAATGCCTGTGCTGTATATCTATGCACCACCCCCATGGCATGTAGATGTAGCTCATGCATATTCATGAGGGACAGCAGGAAAACCCGAACAGTGTGATGCAAACCTGGACTGGAGTTGGGAATCTGTGCTGTAAAGCAGCAGCCATCAAGGGCAGACACACCCACACCCACACCCACAGGCCCCATTGGCCAATGTCTCCTGGAAAGGCAGAACATTGGACCCTGCATGCAGCACCCAAAACTAGCACTTGCATAACTTACCAATGTCACCCTGCACCTGAGGTATACGGTACACAGCTCTGAGACGTTTGCTAGGAGCACAGGCAGATAGATATCCATACGTTACGTACATACTGCTAGTTGACCCCATCCAAACAATCTGTTAGGTGTTTGCGGGGTGTGCTCCAGGCCTGGCCTCTGACGGTGTTTACCACCCTGGGGAGTGACCACCAGCTGTAATGCGTACCATATCCATGCCTTGCCGTGCTCAGGACCGGTTTGGTGGGCAAGGCTAATTACCCCCTCAATCGTAGCACCATGATGGCATAGGTGTGGAAGTGTGTGTCTGTCTATACAGTGGGTGTTGGCTGCAAGCCCCTTCCACAGCCCACACTGCCAGCACTGTTGCCAGTATTGGCCAGCCAATGTGCATAATGAGGTGCAAGGTACCATGGGTATAGCCAGGACAGGGTGGCCTGGCCAGGATGCATCTGCACCGGGCATAGGGCATTGGCTGGGACATTGTAGTGTCCGGCCACCACCTACACAGACAGGGTGGCCAAAGCATGTCCTTCTGGGTGATCACGCTCACCCTGACTGTGCAGTGACCACAGCATGGCTAGGCACCCCCATAGTGCTGTATAGTAGTTCTCTCATGTGATAGATATGGGTTTCTATTTGGGGCCCAGTCACTGATCTATTTGCTTGCTGTGTATGCAGGCAGCCCAGTTCTGGGTGCATGTATCTCCATTGTGAACATGCACTATGGACTAACCAGCAGACTGCTTGTAGCTGGTATGTGTCTTGCTGGATTGGCTTGCAGAGTGCAGTGGCTGTTGGCTTGCTGCAGGGGAATATCTGGTGGTGGAGTGCAGCTTACCATAGCCTGGGCTTATGTCTGTCTGCTATTGTGTCATGGCTGGGTATGGGGGGGGGGGGGGGTGTTGGTGTTGGTGTTGGTCAGCAGGACTGGGGTTGCTGTTGCCCTCTACTGCCACCTTTGCAGGGAGGTAGAGTGTGGATCTCTTGATGGGGGACCATGTTTGCCAATGGGGGCTGTGCCTGACTGTGGCAGGCAGGGATATCCATGGTGTTTGTGCAGAAACTAGCTATCTTACACATTAACACTGCTTTGGAACTCCCGCTTGGCCTCCATCAGCCATGGAAGGTGTTGTGGACCTGGTCCAGGGCGCCTCATTGCACACTCAGGGTGAGCACAGTACCCGCACGATGTAACGGTGTGTGGCTACTCTGTGCCAGTAAAACACCCGGTCAGTGCCCCCTACTAGGCCAAGGTGCTGTGTGGGTGCACCTGGTCACTTCCCCCAACAGGGCCGAGGTGCTGTGGGGGTGCATTCCCCATCTTGTGTCCATCTGTGGACAGCTAATTTGCATGTGCAGTGCATCATGGGTACGGGTGGCCTACCCTATCCGGTTTACACCAGCAGACTGTCTATGAGGTGACGTGTAGGCTATCTGCAGCCAGCCAAGGGCTTGCTTACAGCTATGGAGCTGTAGCCCAATGGTTACGTCACTGCCTGTGCAGCCAGAGGTCATGGGTTCAAACCCACAGTGGGGCCCTTTGATAGGGATGTCCACAGCTTTATTTTTATTTACTGTAATATGTCTATGCCGGCAAGACCACCCTCAGCTTATTATACCCATTAGGTGCCTCTGAGGGTGCTTTATAGGGCGCCCTGTAGGCCACCTTATGGTTGCCATCCATATAGGGTGCACTATACATTATCCTGTGTCGCAACATACATGGTGCCCTATAGGGGACATTCAAGGGTGCCTTGGCAAACAGTGCACTGTAACATGTGCCTTATGGGCCGCCGTATGTTAACATGCTGGGAGAGTGCGTTTGCTAGTAGTGGTAACAAAATAAAATTATCATGCCTCCTACAGCACTCCACAACATAATACATACTGCCTCAGCAAGCATTTTTCACTGGGCATTGTGAGGGGTTGAACCCCTGATCCCTGCACCATTGGTCAGTGTTTTAACCATTGTGCTGTGGCCCTGTTCCTGTGCTTGTGCATCAGCGCGCCGCTTTGTGCCTATCAGTGCGCTGCCTTCTGCCGCCCGAGGACCAGTGCGCCGCCTTATGCCGCCCAAAAGGAACTGTGCGCCGCCTTATGCCGCCCAAAAAGAACTGTGCGCCGCCTTATGCCGTTCCAAATTAATTTGCCTCCTAAAACAATTTTACCCATTGCAGTTGCTGCCTCAGCTAGCCTTTTTCCTTGCGCACAATGGGGGATTGAACCCATGGCCCTTGCACCATTGGTCAGTGTCTTCACCGATGTACTACGGCTCTGTTGTTTTCTATACCCAACGGCGCGCCACTTTGCCTTTCCACACGCTAATGTCGACCCCCGCACATTAGCGCGACGCGCACACGTCCGGTTGCTTACTCCCGTTTTTTTTCTTTTTTCAGCCTGATCCGCCCACTCCTTATATGGCACAGGCACACTACCGCGGCCCCGCACGATAAGAATGTTTAGTAAACATCCCCCTAAATCTTTTTAAATGACCCTCTAATGCTCCAGCTGTCTTATCTTGCAACTATTAGACCATGTAGAGAAAGCTAATACACTTCACCCTCCTCAGTCAGGTTTCAGACCAGGTCACAGCACTGAAACTATGTTAGCATCCTTACTTAGCAGCATGTTTGCTAAAGTGCAGGGTTTAGCGTGGGGTTAATGCACACTTGGGCAGTGTGTTAGCGAGGAGTGTGCAGCCCAAAAGTGACCATGCTAAAAATGATGCTCTACCTGAGCAGCGCGCGAAGAGGCGGGGTTAAGGAGCAGAATGGATGGAGAGAGCACGGAGACACAGCATGAGGCTGGGGCAGGCATGCTGTTCACGTGCTAGCTACAGAAGCATGCCACTACCACATGCCTCTGACCAGGAGCTAGTTGTACACACCATGACCACGTGTTCCGAATGTGCAGTTTGTATGTGAGTGATAGGACATATGAAAGGTGAAAGCAGGGAAAACACATAAGAAAACATTGGGTGAATAGGAGATGTTAGCAGAAGATATAGGCACCAGCCTGGGCCTCCTCTTTGGAGGGGCAGCATGGTGCAGATGCCATGGCAGTGGACCATAGCAGCCAGACACCTACAAAACCAGAGCCCGCAGGTAAGGAGTGACCCGGCTGGGATCGTGGGCACACAACCACAGAAACAGCTGTCTAGACAGACTGCTATGCATGTCTGCATATACAATGGATAATTGTCAGAGGGCTGCTTGTGTTATATGTGTGGGGGGGGGGGGAGGGAGGGGTATCAGGAGATAGGGCCTGTGCTCTGTGATTCAAGCAGTACTTGTCACATAGCCAAAGTTGGAGCCAGCAGAGTGCGGGGGGGGGGGGGGGGGCCGCATGCGTCAAAAGGCGCTCTCCGACCCCTAATTCCCCTTCATGGGAGGGCATATAGCAGTGCATACATTCACCTGGGGGACTATGCCACTACTGTAGGCATGTTCCTGTGGACAGATGAACCCTCATCCTGACCAAAGATGGATGTGGCTGAGGCCTACTGGCTCTGAGTAACTATGCAACATTTGTAGTACTGAACATGGGCTTCCTGTATTGGAGCTCACTGATTGGGCATTTCTTTGTAGTTAACATGCTCAGTGCTTGAGATGTTCCATGGAACTGGAGAGGTCCTATGGTCCTTTGCTTTCCTGACAGCTGGGATGTCCCAGCCTAGTTTATCCACCTTCATGGGGCTTCTACCAGTTGGGGGGAAGCATGGGAGCCCTCTCTTCCTGTTGAAGATAGCAAGCCATGGGGGTGGGTGTCCCTAGACTTAGTGGGATAGGGTGGCTGACTGGCTGGCTGCTCAGATTATGTGTTTGCCCCTTTCCCCATTTTCTGTATCCTCATTGTGTTTGGGATCCTAATCTACTAGCTCTAGGGCAATCTCCCTTACCCCACATTGTGGACACACTGCACAATGGCTAGGAGCATAACCGGCCGAATAAAAGGAAATGTCTTTCCCGCACACTAAAGGCCTTGTATTATGTTCCCTGCAGCCTAGATAAACAGGCATCCTGGCTGCCTCAGAGTGAGTAAGGTTCACATATCCATCCACATGATGGACACTGCAAACACCCTGTCTGATCCGATAGCAGGCCCCCAGCATCTTGAGATGCCATATTTGCAACCTATTTCCCACAGTTAGAAGTGCAGCATGGACTGTCAGCATGTAGGGTTGCCAATTGGCTCCAGATGCGCCCGACAGGTTCAATCTAGTCCTGGGTTTACCTCATTGCATGAAGGGATATGTAGTTCTGATTTCTCCATTGCACTCCATAAGAAAAGGAAAACTACAAGTAGCTGCATGCAATGGGGTAAACCCAGGACTGGATTAAGCCTGTCGGGTGCATCTGGAGCCAGTTGGCAACCCTATCAGCATGTGATTGTTTTCTGATTTGCATTCTACTTAAGCCCATTGCTTTGATCTGTGCAAGCATTTGTGTTCATTCCCAGTCATCCCTCTCTATTCTGCAGTGGCCTGTTGCTACTGTCCTGTAGGTGGAGGTTGGGGCACGGTTATTACTGTCTTCTGTGGTTCTGTAGCCCACTGTTGCCGTAACAACACATTTCTAGCTTATAATTGCAGGGTGCGCGTTGCGAGTGTGTTTACTGTGTGCATGTGCTATAGCCGCACATTCACAACTACCATGATACTGATGCACCTAGAGTAACAAGACATCTCTACTGTGGCCACACCCTTGCATCTACCATAGCCTCTGTGCCCCAGGGTGATAAAAACATGCGCTATTTGCACGTTAGCCTTGTGCTACCAGCAGACTTTTAGTAAGCAGGCCCCTTAGCAAAGTCC
>CM066032.1:1316302024-1316448982 GCA_033557465.1 Ichthyophis bannanicus
TGAATTCTTTATACTAATTGTTTAGTAGTTATTTAAATAAGAATAAAGAAAATTGTAACAAGGCAGCACATAAGAATAGAGTAATGTCAACAAAACACACTGTGATGGTAGCAAAATTGTCTGCACTTAAAACAGCCACATACATGTGCACAAACATTGAGCATATAAGAGCGAGGTTAGACACAAAGTAAAGCAAAGTAATGTGCAAAAAATGTTGTACAGGTATGTATGTAAGAATAGAAAACGCAAACCGCACCATTGCAATACATGAAGACAAACACCCGATGGTGTGAAAATAAAATTCTAATAAATGAGATCCGACACTGTGGTAATAACTAGCAAATTTTTATTTCAAAGTTTAGTAAAAACACGATATTTGTCAACACAGTTTAGATTTTAAAGTCATTCTTGGGTCAATCAATCTCCTGGTGGGCCCGTTTCTTCTTCCCCCGAATGCTTCTCTTGGTGCGCTGCTTGGCGTATTTTTCATCTGGGGTTTCCCGCAGCAGCAACCAGCAGAAATCAGCCATCATAGTGGTGTTCCATCTTCCTTGGTACCTTCTCTCTGCGTCCTTGATGTCCTGGTGAA
The DNA here is from genome assembly GCA_033557465.1 of Ichthyophis bannanicus. Taxonomy (NCBI): domain Eukaryota; kingdom Metazoa; phylum Chordata; class Amphibia; order Gymnophiona; family Ichthyophiidae; genus Ichthyophis; species Ichthyophis bannanicus. Next base: position 1,316,302,614 of record CM066032.1, read on the forward strand.
ACCTTTCACCTTGTTCTTCACTGTATGCCTCCAAGTTTTCGGGAAAGTAGTTCACATGGGAGTGGAAGAAATGGACTTTCAGGCTCATGTTACAGCCTTGTTCTTTGAAGGCATTGAGCATCCTGGCAACAATATCCTTATAGTTCTCATCCCGCCTGTTCCCCAAGAATTTGAGAACAACATCCTTGAAGGAATCCCAGGCTTCTTTTTCCTTCTCAGACATCGTTTCAGCGAATGCTCCATCTGAAATGAGTTTCCTTATATCAGGGCCAACAAACACTCCTTCCTTTAGCTTTGCTTCAGAAAGTCGGGGGAACTTTGAGCAAAGGTACCGAAAGCACTCACCATCTTTTGGAAGGGACTTGATGAATTGCTTAATGAGACCCAACTTAATGTGGAGAGGTGGTAATAGAATTTTATCACGAGGTACCAAGCTCTCATGAAGAACATTTTTCTCACCGGGTCTCAAATACTCCCGAATTGGCCAGTCTTTTTTCCCCCAGTGTAGGTCGCGGGCCCGGCTATCCCACAAGCAAAGGAAGCAGGGATATTTGGTGAAACCGGATTGCTGCCCTAATAGCATGGATAGAATTTTAAAGTCTCCACAAATCATCCACTTATGCTCATCATAACGAATCTTCTGAAGAATCAGGGCCAAATTCTCGTATTTTTCTTGGAGAATAACAGAGTGAGCAATAGGAACTGAAGCGAATGTGTTGCCATTATGAAGAAGAACACCTTTTATGCTGTCTTTTGATGAATCAATGAACAGCCGCCATTCAGCAGGATCATACTTGAGTTTAAACTTTTCCATCACTCCGTATATATCGTTGCAAAATACCAAATCTTCCTCTTTGCTGAAATACTTCAAAAATTGTGTCTCGCGGTTGCGGTACCAATAAAAAGTTGTTCCTGGTGACAATAGATTTTTCTGTTTAAGCCGAGAACCTAGCAGTTGGGCAGCATCTTTTGGGAGTCCTAAATCCCGGACTAAATCATTCAATTCAGCTTGAGAGAAAAGTTCAGGTTTCGGATCTGGTTCAGTTTCAAACTCGGAAGTACTGGACTCATCGGGAAAAGCCATCTGATGAGTCTCATCATGATCAGAACCGTCCACACAAATATGATCCAAAGATTTTGGTGGTTCAGGCACAGGTACTTCGTTGCTATGAGGCATAGGCCTAATTGCTGAGGGAAGGTTGGGGTAACTTATTACGTTCTTATTTTTTAAGTTGTATCCCTTCACAATGCAAGAGCAAAAATAGCAGTCACTGCTGTGGTCTCTTTGTTCACGCCACATCATAGGTATTCCGAAACGAAATGCTTGTTTTTTACCTTTCATCCATAAGCGTAGATCTTCCTCACATGTCTTGCACACTTTGTGAGGAGCCCACGGTTTGTCTTGATCGCCTAACTTCAAACCGAAATAGGCGAAATATACTTTTTTAATAAATGCAGAAATGTTCCTCTGCCGCTTTTTCACGGTATATTCCCCACAAATAAAACAAAAACTGTCCGGAGAGTTGACGCAACCTCTGGCTCTGTGAGCCATCACAAATACACAGCACTGCAAACTACAACTGTAGTGAACCACTTCGGAATAAAGCTGGATTACGACTGAGCAAACAAAGGTAATAATGAACTTGCAAGAAACTGAAATTTGACAGGAACGTTCATGTCGCAACCACCGTGTTTGAGCGAGCGAACGAGGCGAGGCGAACAGGAAAGAACACGCGCCAGCGCGAGTACTGGATTTAGCCCCCCGCCTCCCAGTTGTCCTGTTAATGTATAAAATGAATACAAAACACTCTAAAATATCATGAGGGAGTGTTTCTAGTTAGTTAACCATTACAACCTCTATTTTGGGCCAAGAAAATAAACTGCAGTCGGCTAAAAAGAAATTATGTGAACATTCCTTATATGGGTAAGAAATCTAATTTTGCAAGAAAACGTGACGTGATGGAACATTTTGGCTATTTTTCCTGGATTCAGCACCCCAAAATCTATAGGAATCAGTTGCAACACTGGAGGCAGTTTTTTGGTAGTGTACCTGTGTAATTATTATCCTGGTGAAAAAAATGACATTTATTTTATTTATTTATTTGTTTGTTTTTATATACCGCGCTTTTTCTGAGCAGTGCGGTTTACTTATAACACATGAACAATAAACTGGTTTACATATAACACATAAACAATAAACTGGTTTAAATAGAACAGGTTACATAGAACAAATTTACATCAGATTGGCATCAACATGAGCAGATTTATAGCAAATTTGGCATTAACATGAACGGTTAACAGTGAATATTGGATTGCAATTTACATTAGCTTGACATTTCCACGGGATCTGTTATAAGGCTAGTTTAGGGTAGCTGGTTATAAGCTATTTGGAATAGGTATGTCTTTAATGCCTTCCTAAAAGATGTAAGGTCTGAGATGGCTCGTATCACTGGGGGTAAGTGTGTTCCATTGAATTGGTGTGAATAGAGAAAATGCACGATTCTTGGTCGATTGGGTACCAGATCTTATTGCTGAGGGGATGACGAGAGTGTTTACCATGCATGATCTCCTAGTTCTGGTCTCCGGCGTCCATTGTATGAGCTTTGAGAGAGAGGTTGCAGACATTCCGTGAAGGGCCTTGAAGATCAGGCGGCTTGCTATGGGTAGCCAGTGAAGCTTTGTAGATCAGGCGGCTTGCTATGGGTAGCCAGTGAAGCTGAAACAGTAGAGGAGAGCAGTATGCAAAATATTATTAAAAGAGTGTCATAATCATTTGAAAAACAAAGGGAGGCATGCAAAATTAAATTAGAAATCTTTCAAATATTAAAAAAGTACCCAACATGACAGTGTTTCAGTAATATTCCTGCAACAAGGTTACGAATCATAAGTAATGGGACATGTTTACTAAAGTGTGGTAGCCGGGAGCATGGGTTATAGCATGTGACCAACACATGTTTGGCTGTGTATTAGCTGGGAGCACGCGGCCATAAGGCTCCCTTGCTAAATTCACTGAAGTACCCGAGCAGCGTGTAGAAGAGGCGGGATTAGGGTAGAGTTGGGGTGGAAAGTGAGCGGGTGCAGCTGCGCACAACTAGTGTGGCTGCAGTAGGTTAGTTGTGGGGTTTCAAATGCACTGCTAGCATGGATGCAACTATTGCCTGCCTCCTACAGTTGGTAGGTGTTCCCACTGTGCCATGGATGTTCCACCTACCCAAACAATGCCAAAGAACCTTCCCCCTGCATATCCCCAGGCACAGAAAATATTTTGGGTTCTACTAGGCAGTCGCCTAGAGTGATGATCTCCAAGATAGCATACCATAAATCCTGATATCCACATACACCCAAAGAGCCTGCTGCTAAAACAGACCCCTGCTGGGAGGGTGGGCATACATACATCTATAAAGAGCACAAGAGTGTTTCCAAACTACATCATCCAAAGAGGCACTTGCACAAGATCACTGTGGCTAGGAAGTGGAACACGGGGCAGAATGCAGCCCCACTAATCCCAAACCCCCTGCACTGGCACGCATACAACAAAGGCAGAGCTGTACCTGTGCTCCCCAACCCCGTGTCTTCATCGGATGCAGATACATGCAGAGGCCAGAGTGGCAAACAGTTGGCAGGGAGAATGGGCCTGTTACACCAGCAGCCCCCCTCCATCTATCCACATGTCAGCACAGCCATGATTGTGTGGACAGCACTGCTGAACATGCATCTGAAAGTAGGTCATGGCCTCAGCTGAGCCACATAGTCAGGGTAGAGATGGCTGAAGACAGGCAGTGGGGTATGCAAATATGAGATGCACACGATGACAAATGGAAGGATGGTCACATGATTTCAGTCCGACCTTCACCTCCCTTGTGTGGAAGACCACATAGCAGTGCATTTTTCACCTGGGGAGCTATGCTGCTGAGATGACCTCTGTTTCTGGGAGCCATGGCCCTCATGCTGACTCTAGGGGGTTCTCGTATTCCTTTCACTGAACATAAGCTTGATTGATGTTCATTCACTCCTCCGCCCTCCTTGTTTAGGGGATGAGGCAGTCCACAGATTTGGGGAGCCTGGGTGGGGCCCCAATTGCATGTGGGGCTTCATTTCCCATGGAGGTAGTGTGCTCTGGCTCGGGTTGCCTGTCTCCCTAGGGATAGGTAGGGTGTCTTGTGTTATCTTGCCCCTCCTCCTGGCTTAAGGTTACCCTGAAATGTCCCTGATTTTAGAATTGTGTTCCCAACTCCCACCTCTTTGGCTGCCTCCTGTCCCCGATTCCAGCAATGGGGACAGAAAGGTTAGAAAAAAATGGTGTTTTCAATTTAATGATTTGAATATGTTCGTTTTTAGAATTTACAGCCATTATCTTTATTTTTTGCATAGGACTGGTAAAATGCATTCACTGTTTCTATTTCTCTGTCAATTTGTCTGCTTGGAAGTGATATTGTTGCTGTCATGGATGGGAGAGGGCAAGGTAATGACTCCTCTTCTCTCCTTCACACCTTGTTGCTCAAATCTAGAACAAAGGTATCCCTCCTCTCAACACTCCCCACCCACCCCCCACCCCCATTGAATTTTGGGCCCTTCCTTTTTACATGGACTAGGGATCCTGTTTCTCCACAGTCCCTTCAAACTGTGCCATTCTTCCTGTTGTAAAGCACAAAGATAATGAACCAAGCCCAGATTAAACTCCTTCCACCTCTGTCAAAGCAAATTTTTTGTTGGAACAGGCTGGAGGCAGCTAGAATTGGAATCGAGCCACACCAGACAGCCGGTTCCTTTTCAATCAATTTTAAAAATAATCTCAACACTTATCTATTTATGGCTTTCCAGTGAAATTCTTGACCAAGTCCAAAGCCAGTGAACAATCACGCTGGCATACTATGTTCTTCAGAGGTAATTTCAAGCAGCATATCCACGACGTGCACGTTTTGGACCCTTAGCCCTGTGTCAAGTGTTCACCGACTCGCTAACAGAAACCGCCAAGAAGTCACCGACTTGGGTTTCAAACACCGGAAATAAGAGGTGGTACAAACTGATAGGCTGACAGCAACTGACAATCATCCAGGAGCACCAATCCACCAAATGGGAGACCCCACTCATCTCGGGGAATCCCTTCGTGTCATTAGTGACATCACAGCAAGCTTGACCATTCCACTTCCCTATTCAATCCAGACCGGTGAACAGCGTTCAATTCAAAAATCAAATGTTGTTCTCGTTTTTGCAACAGAGCTAGACGGTTACCCCCCCTGGGGTTTGGCGGAACATGATCCAGAATTGTCCAAGATATATCCTCCATGAACTGATGATGTTGTGCCACACAGTGTTCAACAATGGGTGCTGATAAGACCTGTTGTCGAACCCTAGAAGCATGTTCACTAAGTCTAGTTTTTATTGTCCGTGAAGTTCTGCCGATATAAATCAATGAATAAGTGCACTGTAGCACATAGACCACATGAGGTCGCCCAATGTCTTGTAAATATGTGCTGTCACCTGAATCGGGACCCCGCAGGTTAAGGCAGGGTATGGAGCCGAGGCCTTGTAATTAACCAGCCTGGAATAAGGTACAGAGAGCTTTGCTTGGCACTCTGGGAGTTGTAGTTTTTTGGCTAGTCAAAAGAACGAGTTGTGGACACGAGATAAGGCTTAAGACAGTTTTTATTCCCCTTCTGGGAGGATTCTTTTGGTGGTAAAAATGAAGGTAGACTGTCCCACTTTGGGCACAAAGTAAAGAAACAAAAATTGCTTATCTTCAGCTTTCTTAATCACATAACACAAGGGTATTTCAAACAGTACTTCTCAAGCAAACAAAAAGCTTTTCTTTGCTGCTTCAATACTTAGCCACTTTCAAGCAAACAAAACCTTTTCTTTGTTGCTTTAGTGCTTATCACGTTTTCACAGCTTGTTCACCGCAGAGAGGAAATCTCATCAGTTATCGTGAGCGTACAGTCCATGTGTTCATTAACAGTTTGGTCCCCTTGTACTTCACATTGCATATCCTCAAGTTCTGCGTCTAACAATTCCTCCTTTGCACAGCTAGGAACGTTACTGAACAGTCTCTCCCTGTTATATGGAGATTCTCTTTCTCCCTCCATGAGACTGTGTGTCAGGCTATTACCATATTCACTGGAGTGTTTGGCCTGGGAGCCCTTCCACTGCTGATAACCACAGGGTAAGTTATAACATTCACTTCTCCCTCTATTAGTAGAAATCAGCTTACCTCCTGGCTCACTCTGATTCAGGCTCCTTGGTGCAGCTGCAGTTACTGGAGTAAAACCAAATGGAAGCTTTCCACGGGCTTTGCCTTTCAACTTTCCCCCAGATATAACAATATCCTCAGGCAAAAAGACTTTACCTTTTCTGTGCCTGTTATTCTGGTAAGTGGCTTTTCCTGCCTTCCTCAAGCTGGCTTCCACATTGAATTCTCTGTTACCTTCTGGATAACCTTTGCTGAGCTCTGACGTCTCTGTGCACTGCTTGTAATAACAGTCACCTGGGCTCTCTCTCTCTGCCTGGGAATAAAACCTTTCAGCTTTTACAGCTCTCTCACCGGCTTCACTCCAACCCAAGCTTTCCCCAGCACGTCTTTGGCTCCTTGAATTCTCAAAGCTGCTTGTTCCTGTGTTCCTTCCTGTTTCCTTTCTCTTCACTCTCTGCACACTCTGCACACCTTGCGCTCCTTGCACACCTCTCGCTCCTTGCACACCTCTCGCTCCTTGCACACTTCTCCTAACCCCACGTGCACTGGGTTTATCTGTGTGTGTGTGAACTCCACCCACTCCCAGCTGGCTTTCATCACCTAATGATCCCTCAGCCTTTCTGCTGCTTGGGCATGTTTCTGTAGCTCGTGACTCAGTTTGTTTGTGTTGCCTATAGCAACTTCCTGACATGTGCTTCCCTGCAGTGTCAGTGTCAGTGTCAGTTTCATTACTTGCATTTCTGCCTATTTCCATGGGCTCTACTAGATCCACACTGTGACAGTGCCCAGTACCGGGATGTATCCATTCTACTCCTGTGATTGAAGTAGCACAAAATGTGCAAGCCGCACATATAGAATGGCCCCGGAGTTCCATATCCGGACACATCGGGCGATCAATTGGAGTGGCTGACCGGACCAATCTGTCCTGTAAAAATTTGTGTTCTATGTGTGGCACAACATCATCGGTTGATGGAGGATATATCTTGGACAATTCTGGATCATGTTCCGCCAAACCCCGGGGGGGGGGGGGGGTAACCGTCTAACTCTGTTGCAAAAACGAGAACAACAGTTGATTTTTGAATTGAACGCTGTTCACCCGTCTGGATTGAATAGGGAAGTGGAATGGTCAAGCTAGCTGTGATGTCACTAATGACACGAAGGGACTCCCCGAGATGAGTGGGGTCTCCCATTTGGTGGATTGGTGCTCCTGGATGATTGTCAGTTGCTGTCAGCCTATCAGTTTGTACCACCTCTTATTTACGGTATTTGAAACCCAAGTTGGTGACTTCTTGGCGGTTTCTGTTAGCGAGTCGGTGAACACTTGACACAGGGCTAAGGGCCCGAAACGTGCGCGTCGTGGATATGCTGCTTGAAATTACCGCTGAAGAACATAGTATGCCAGCGTGATTGTTCACTGGCTTTGGACTTGATCAAGAATTTCACTGGAAAGCCATAATTAGATAAGTGTTTCGATTATTTTTAAAATTGATTGAAAAGGAACCGGCTGTCTGGTGTGGCTCGATTCCAATTCTAGCTGCCTCCAGCCTGTTCCAACAAAAGATTTGCTTTGACAGAGGTGGAAGGAGTTTAATCTAGGTTTGGTTTATTATCTTTGTGCTTTACTTTTCACCAAAACTGGGGTTTTCATTATTGATTCTTCTTGTTGTGGCAATTGATCTCTCTCCTGGTTCTCAAGACCTCCCTGGCATTCACCAGTAAAAGCAGGTGCTTTCCCAAGACGTCTACTATAGGGATCCTTTGACCCGAACTCCTAAGCCTCCCTAAAACCACTTTCAGTTGAGACACGGCCCAGCACTCATCTTGGGCTTACACACATTATCACCGCTACCAGATGGTACCTCTGTGCCTTACTTCTTTTTCTGCACCCACTCACTGGTGTAACTTTGACCGTAGGCTAACCTGACGCATCAGAAGAGACCACAGCCACTTCCACCACTCTGCACATGCCATGACTCCCCAGCATACTGTGACCTGCCACAGGTAGAGATCCGCAGTCCCAATGTTTCCATGAGACTGTGGTGCATGGAAGAGGGCTTTAGATTTGATAGAAACTGATCAACATTCTGGGGAGGATAGAGCCTTTCCGAAAGGGCGGGCTCCTCTTTAAAGGGGTGGAACCAGGCTGCTGCCATTATTCTTTAAAAAGGAGATAAAGTAGCTTTTAAATTAGATAATGGGGAAAAAAACGATGGGCACCCAAAAGAGCATGGTTCATAATGATTTATCTTTGAAGGATACTAACAAAAAAGAGAAGTTAGGGAATACTGATAGAGAGGTTGCAATAAAGGAAAAAGTAGCCCAGGTGCCTTTAAGTAAAGAACACGGAATTGAAAGATTCCTAATTACTCCTGTCAGCTAATGAGGATGTTGTTAATATGGACAAAAACATACTTTGAAATGTCTGTATACAAATGTTAGAAGTCTGAAAATAAGATGGAAGAGTTAGAATACATAGCACTGAATGAAGAGGCAGATATAATAAGCATTTGAGAATAACCAATGAGACACTGTGAAAATAATACAAATTGTATCACAATAATAGGGTAAATCAAATTGGTGGAGGGGTGATGCCAGGTCCGGCACTATCCATTAGGTGAACTAGGCAGTCGCCTAGAGTGTCAGCCATGCAGGCGTGCCTTGATACTGCTGTTGCCCCTTTCCAGGACCTGCAGCGGCGGCAATTATAGGAAACAGCCCCACAGTGCCTTACCTTAAGCTTCAGTGCCACAGGGCTGTTTACTTCTGCCCCTCTATGACTCCCGATGCCAACTTCCTGTGGAAGCAAACAGCCCAGTGGTGCTGAAGCTTAAGGTAAGGCACCACCGGACTGTTTGCTATCATTATCGCTGCTGCAGGTCCCAGAGAGTTTTATAGTTTATAGTTTATTTGGGTTAGGTATACTGCTTAAGACATGCCAACAATGCAGCTTAGAATATAAATTTAAAGGCACAGAAAGGAAAAAGAACAAGAAATGTTGACAGGAAAGAGGAGTAAAGGGATAGGAGTAGAGAGCTGTGACATGGGAGGTCAGTCCAGAAGATCTCTCCCTCAAGCCAAAGGCCTTCCTAAACAGGACGGTCTTAAGAAGGGTTTTACATTTTTTGAAGTTGTCCTCCAGGCAAACAGGGGCCAGAAGGCAATTCCAATGAGAGGGTGAAATAAAGTAGAAGGCAGAGTGCCTCATGTGCTCATTCTGAGCCTTGGAAGATGGCAAAATGACTAATCTATCCCCATGAAAGCAGCGAGGGAAGGGGGCATATGGGATCACCAAATCGACAGGTATACTGGAGCATGATTGTTTGTAAGGACTTGTGTGTTAAGGTTAGGATTTTGTGCTGGATCCGATCCAAGACAGGAAGCCAATGTAGCAGCTGATAAGCATGCAATAAATAATACCAGGAGTCAGTTCAAAGATCCAAGCCAATTTATTGTGCACAGGCTCAGAGAGTCAAGCTTCAAAAAGGACTGAGCAACATTCTTACAGAGACATACTCATTTATACATTTTTCTTCAGCTTGATACATGCAGACTTTCTATTGGTTCCAACGCCCCCTGCACCTGTCCAATCAGGGACCCTCTCTGGGCCTAACATCCTGTTCCCCCCTTCTCAGGCTATTCTAACAAAAGCTCAGTTTCTAGACATAAACACATCCCTACTACAAGGTCATTTCTAGGCTCAGAGAATGTGAGAATGCAAAACACTGGAACATATCTATCATCAGCATAAAAGAATTGAATAAGGATTAACTCAAACTTATCAAAAGCAGTTTAGAGCGGTTTAAGGCAGATCCTCAGACCTTCACTGACTTTGATCTTTTCAGCACTACTATTTCTAGGTGGGGGTGGGGACTCAGACCTGGCTTGCAGGCCTCTCATACATGTACAGGCTATTATATAGGCCATGGCCTACCACACCAATGATGCTGGATCATGAGAGTGAGTGACGTGGTCATACTTTTTTGCTTCGAACAGGCAAATCCGTAAGCAGGGATTCCTGTATAGATAATGTTGCAGTAATCCAATTGAGCAAAGACATGTTGAGGATAATGGAAATTTGAGCAGGAAGGTCAAGGAATGGGTGTAGGGCAAGAAACCAATGGAGGACTCCAAAGGAGGTTTTAGCAACCTATGTGACTTAGGCAGAGAATGATAGGTGTGAGTCAATAAGGATGCCTAGGTATCAGAAGACTGTTGAAAAGTGATGGTGGAATTGTCCAAGAGAGGCGAGAGGGTGGGAATAGGGCTGCTACCAATGATCCAAGTGGCTGTAGTTTTGTTGGCACTGAGTCAGAGGGCATTAGAGTGGAGCCAGGTGGAAATTTTGCATAGGTTTGAGTTAATGGGTATGGTCAATGAGGGTGAGGTCTGGGTGGTAAGAGTGAGTGTATCCAATGAGAAGAATGTCATCAGCTTATAAATAAAAGGATAAACCAATTATCGGGAGGAGGGTGGCTAGGGGGCTTAGAAGATGTTGAACAAAAGGGGGGAAAGAGCAGAGCCTTGTGGAACTCCACAAGTTAAAGAAATGGGGGAGGAGGTTGTTGCTAGTGGATACTTGGAAAGAGCATTCGGAAAGGAAAGAGGTGAACCATGAAACTATTTTACTGCAGAGACCGATACTGTAAAGGCCTGATAGAAGAATGTTATGCTTAACAAGGTTAAAAGCAGCCAAAAGATCTAATGATATAGTGAATGCAATTGGGTCCTGATGGAGTGCACCGCGTAGCTCACTTGGGACAGAGGTGATGATCGTTTCTGTGCTGTGGAATTTTTGAAACCAAGACTGATGCGGTTGGAAGGCAGAGGTGTGTTCAAGATGATCTCTAAACTAGGACAAAATGAAGAATTTGATTACTTTTTGGGCAAAATGGTAATTTTGAGATTGGATGGTAATTTGAGGTAATAGTTAAGTCCACATTTGGGCTTTTTGAGAAAAGGTTAATGATGGCTCTTTTCCAATCCAGAGGGATATTTATTTATTTATTTAGCTATGCTTATATACTGCTTAGTCAAAGTGGTTTACAGAGAACAAGTGAACCAACATGGCTTTATTTATTTATTTATTTTTATTTTTTATATACCGCGCTATTGAAATCAGCGCGGTTTACAGTAAAACTGAACAGAGCAACAATGCATTAAATATCACAATGTGCTTTACATAAAACAAGAAATTAAAACAAGGGGAGTTAAAACATGGATGAGGGCAAATGGCACAAAAGTAAACAAAGTTAATCAAGCATTAATTAGGTTGAATGTGATTGTGTAGATTCATTAACTGAAAAATGGTTGAAGAAAAGGAAGGTCATCAATGCCAGGAACTGAATTCCATAAAGTTGGGGCAAAAAGTGAGAATGTCCTTCTAGAGGTGGAACAGGTGGATATGGCCACCGTGGAGACTCTCCGAGATGACAGAATGGGTTATTGGCATGAGGCCCAGGCTTGGCTCAGATGGGATCTAATTTGCAAGTAGTCTTCCTGATGGTAGAAATGGTCTTATTCAACATAACTGTGTTTACTGGGGAAAATTCAGACCAAGAATGCATGGGGCACAGGACTGGGCTATTTTGGGAGGAAGGATGAAAAACTGATGGCAAGAGGAAGGTTAACTTGGAGGGAGTTGACCTTCTCAGAGAAATGTTGGGCTAAGGACTTGAAAGACGGGCCAGAGCTGGAAGGTGGGGGTGTGAAGGAATTCAGGGAGGAGAACAGGGATGCAATTATGAAAATGGTTTTGAGCAGAAGATTTCAATATATTGTCCACAATCATGCTGAGATCTTTTTTTTTGGGTGGTAATTCCTAATGTGGAACCTAGCATTGTATATCTATAGTTTAGGTTATTCTTCCTTATATGCATCATTTTGAATGTGTCCACATTAAATTTCATCTGCCATTTGAATGTCCAGTCTCCCAGTCTCACAAGGTCCTCCTATAGTCTCTCAAGATCATCATGCGATTTAACAACTCTGACCTAAATACATAAATAAAATAAACTACATGGTGTCATCTGCAAATTTAATCACCTCACTTGTTCCCAATTCTAGATGATTTATAAATATGTTAAAAAGCATTAGGCACAATGTAAATCTCAGGGTTACTCAACTATGCTTTGTCTAATGATAAAGTAGACTATTTATCCCTGCTCTCTATTGCCTGTCTCTCAACCAGATTCCAATACACAATAGGACATTGTCTCCTATGCCATAATTTTTTAACTTCCTCAGGAGTCTTTGATGAGGGCTTTGTCAAATGCTTTCTGAACATCTAAATATATTTTATCGACTGGCACATTTTTATCCACATATTTCTTTTCATTTTCAAAGAAATGGAGCAGACTGGTGAGGCAATGTGCAAGGTCCTACTTAAGGAATCACTCCCAGGAAAAGGATTTAGTTTTCATTATAGATAATTTGTAAGGAAATAATGCCTCTGTATCATTCCATACATTTCATCCAACACAGCTCTTATAGTTACCCCCCTTATGACTCCACATCTTATGCCCTTTTACTCCCATATATATATATATTGTGATGCAGCAAGGGGCACACAGCCCAGGGAAAATAAGATAAAAGAAAGACTTACCTCAGAGTCAGCTTTAGAAAGCAGCACTAGGCACCATGATTCACTGCAGCAAGGGAAATTCTTGCTACGTAGCAAACAAAAGTCCCATCAGGAACACCTGAGTGAGAGTCCCCAGGTCACGTGTAGAGCTAGGGATTATTTAGGGCAGGGTTACAGTCAGTTAGGGAGCAGAGTCAGAAGCAGGATCACCACGGGAAGCAGTAGGAGAGAGAGGAGCAGGAGGTGTGTCCCAGGTCAGCTGAGCAGAAGCCCCAGGGGATTGCTGGGAGGAAATTCTTCTCACGAGGAGTCAGGAAGTGAGTCTGTCTCCAGCTCTCGAGAAGGAAGGTTCAAGGCAAGCTGCACTAAGGGAAGACCTGCTACCAGGAATAGCTTTGGAGAGAAGCCAGGATTACCCCACTACCCAAGAGGCCAGTATTTGCCAGCTCAAGGCAGAGGTCACGGTGAGAGGGAAGTGTTGGGGGATGGGCACTCCATGCATGACTACAGCTTAAGAAATAGGTGTAAAGTTAGGAACAAACATATTCCTGTTCAACCAGCCCGGGAGGCTAGAAGCAAAGGCTATAGAGAGCCAAGCATAAAGACAAGCCCTGCAGAGAGAAGGAAACTTCCCTATAGTAACAAAGAGAAGTTTAAAGCTTATAACTGCAAAGGGCGGGGTTCTGATTACAGACATAAGAAGCAAGATGTTTCAGAGCTAATGTTCTGGGAGGCAAGCCCAGGCAGAACCAGCTACAGAGAGAGATATAGACCCAAAGGGGGAAAAGCCTCCATTGACGGTTATAGTGAAGTGTCACAAGACGCTATAGCTGAATACCATTCTCAAGAAGGGTCTGATACCAGCAGTGTGAGTAGTGCTGGGGAAATGATATGGGAAGACGCTGCTAGTCTGCAAGAGGATATTCCTATGGATTGCAGTGTCTGTGTTAAATGCAACCGTAAGATGTAAATACTGGATGAAGAGAACTCTGTGAATATAACAAGAGAATATACGTGTGTCACCACTTTTGTTGCTAAGCTTATCTGATTTAAAGTTTCTGTTTCCTTTGACAATGTCCGAGCGGGACGGGGAATAAAACCCACTTTTCATTTCAAGTTGCTCTGAAAGACTTTTTATTTACAAGGCCAGAGCAAATTACTTGTGCATACGCCCTAGGCAACCGCCTATATAGGGCTAAATAGGCCTCTAACCACAGGCCCCATCACAGGTTGGCGTAGTTTTATAGGATCCAGTCCAGGAAACAAGGAGCTACAGTGCAGAGCGACAACGCGGGACGAGCGGAGTTGGCACGCACGGAGGAGGATCCAGGTTCCAGGAGTGCGACAGCAAGCACCTTCTCAAAATAAGACCCTCCACCTTGCTCAGGTAACGGGTATTTGGGCACAGGTTGGGGAGGATCGCTGGTGAGAAGAGGAGGCTTGGGAGGAGAAATTTTTATCCTTGTTATTGTGCCGCACTTGGTTTGGTGTGTTTCTGATTTGTTTCAGGAAAGGAGATGACGACGACGATGGATGCACGGGAGGTTCTCAGGTGGATGAGCAGCCAGTTCGAGAAACAGGGAGAGCTAGCTCGGCAGAACCAGGAGCAGGCCATCGCTGCCCTGGTGGAGCAACAGAAGCCCCTGACGGACTTAATGCGGACTATCCTGAAGGAGCCTAAGAAGGACGAATCACCAGCAGCCGTTCCTATCTGTGGGGTAGGCCCACAGAGCTGTGGGATTTGGACTTTAGGACAAATGCATGCTAGTGACAATTTTGATGACTTTGTGCAAACATTTGAACGAATAGCTAGTAATGCTAAATGGCCACAAGAGCAGTTAGCCGTTAGGCTGGCCTCAGCGTTAACTGGTGAGGCTCAGGCAGCCTATAGGGCCATGCCAGCAGCTCTTGCAAGTGACTACCAAGAGGTTAAGAGAGCTGTACGGGATAGGTTGGGCTTAACCCCTACCATGTACAGACGCATGCTAAGGTCTACCCGGATTCAACCAGACGAAACACCAAAGGCACTGTATCACAGAGTGCATGGGTTGGTTGTAAAGTGGCTTGAACCCGAGGGTAAACGAATGGAGGAAGTACTTGATCTAATTGTATTAGAGCAGTTCTTTGACGCAGTACCTGAAGAGGTTAGAACATTTCTTACTCTACAGAATTGTAGAACCTCTGCTGAAGCAGCGCACCTAACGGAAAGATTCTTTGAGGCTGAACTAATCAAAGGAGCCAGCGCTAGCAGCAGGTCAGGGTTAGACAACTCTGTAAGAAATGCTAATATGTCTTTAAGGAACAAGGTGGGTTCACAGGAATCCAGGTATATAAAAGCAGAAGGTAACAAGGTCTTAAAGTGTTTTAAGTGTGGGGAAAGTGGACACTTTAAAAGGGAATGCAGGTCTCGCACAGCACTTGTTACTGGCCAGGTTCACCACACAGCTGCAGGTTTCCGAGTGGATGTAGAGATACAGGGAGTCCCAGCTAAGGCCTTGCTTGACTCGGGGGCCGACCAAAGTATGGTCTCTCGCCGTTTTTGGGGAACCATACAGGCCCAGAGGGGTTTTCCCCCGAGTCACGCCGAAGGAGTAGCCAATATCAGGTGTATCCATGGATCTTCCACTGGTTATCCGCTGTACCAGCTGAGGATACAAGGATTAGGGGTTCGGAGAAAGATTTTGGTAGCGGTAGTCCCCAAACTACCCTTTGATTTGGTGTTAGGCCGGGACTGGCCCCCATTTGGTGAAGGCCTAAAGAAAGGCCTGGTTAAGGAAAAGGAACCCCAAGGGCAACCTAAGGAAGGAGAGGAAGAAGACCAGGTCATGGGAAAAAGCAATGATGAAGGGGAAGCCCTGGTAAATGTAATTCCCCAGCCTTTATTTGCTAAAACCCCAAGGAAAGAAATTGTCCAAAAAGCACCAATAGAGGTAGTGACACCTGGTAAAAAGGGTTTTGTATTAAAGGTCTGTAAAATGTCCCCAGACGCACAGGTCCCCCAGAAAGCAACCGCCGATGCGGCTGGCTTTGATCTTTTTAGTGCTGTGGAAAGGGTGGAACCAGGTGAGGAAGAAATAGGAGTTCCTCAATTTCTTTGCGGGCTACGGAGTCGCCTCCAGAGGGCATCTCAAGCCGCGGATAAGAATCTACAGGATAGTAGAAAAACACAGAAAAAGTACTATGACAGGGGTAAAAAACCTAGACAGTTGGCCACAGGTGATAAGGTTGTGGTAATGGTCACTGATCCAGGGCCAAAATTTGAGGCCCGGTGGAAGGGTCCCTATACGGTAGTGGATCGCAAGGGTCCGGTGTCATATCTAGTCAAGAGTGACAGAGGGCGCCTTCAGACGTACCACATAAATGTTTTAAAACCATGGCATGAAAGGATGGCCACTGTTAGCAGTTTTAATATAGTACCCAAATACCGGGCAGCACACACAGGTCCCCAGAAGCCCTACGAGGAGGGTAACCCATTGTACAACAGGTATGAGGGAACACTCATGAGGCTAGGACAGATTCCGCGCTGTGTGCACAATAGTTTACCAGCACGGAATATCTTAAGAGGGGGGATATGTGATGCAGCAAGGGGCACACAGCCCAGGGAAAATAAGATAAAAGAAAGACTTACCTCAGAGTCAGCTTTAGAAAGCAGCACTAGGCACCATGATTCACTGCAGCAAGGGAAATTCTTGCTACGTAGCAAACAAAAGTCCCATCAGGAACACCTGAGTGAGAGTCCCCAGGTCACGTGTAGAGCTAGGGATTATTTAGGGCAGGGTTCCAGTCAGTTAGGGAGCAGAGTCAGAAGCAGGATCACCACGGGAAGCAGTAGGAGAGAGAGGAGCAGGAGGTGTGTCCCAGGTCAGCTGAGCAGAAGCCCCAGGGGATTGCTGGGAGGAAATTCTTCTCACGAGGAGTCAGGAAGTGAGTCTGTCTCCAGCTCTCGAGAAGGAAGGTTCAAGGCAAGCTGCACTAAGGGAAGACCTGCTACCAGGAATAGCTTTGGAGAGAAGCCAGGATTACCCCACTACCCAAGAGGCCAGTATTTGCCAGCTCAAGGCAGAGGTCACGGTGAGAGGGAAGTGTTGGGGGATGGGCACTCCATGCATGACTACAGCTTAAGAAATAGGTGTAAAGTTAGGAACAAACATATTCCTGTTCAACCAGCCCGGGAGGCTAGAAGCAAAGGCTATAGAGAGCCAAGCATAAAGACAAGCCCTGCAGAGAGAAGGAAACTTCCCTATAGTAACAAAGAGAAGTTTAAAGCTTATAACTGCAAAGGGCGGGGTTCTGATTACAGACATAAGAAGCAAGATGTTTCAGAGCTAATGTTCTGGGAGGCAAGCCCAGGCAGAACCAGCTACAGAGAGAGATATAGACCCAAAGGGGGAAAAGCCTCCATTGACGGTTATAGTGAAGTGTCACAAGACGCTATAGCTGAATACCATTCTCAAGAAGGGTCTGATACCAGCAGTGTGAGTAGTGCTGGGGAAATGATATGGGAAGACGCTGCTAGTCTGCAAGAGGATATTCCTATGGATTGCAGTGTCTGTGTTAAATGCAACCGTAAGATGTAAATACTGGATGAAGAGAACTCTGTGAATATAACAAGAGAATATACGTGTGTCACCACTTTTGTTGCTAAGCTTATCTGATTTAAAGTTTCTGTTTCCTTTGACAATGTCCGAGCGGGACGGGGAATAAAACCCACTTTTCATTTCAAGTTGCTCTGAAAGACTTTTTATTTACAAGGCCAGAGCAAATTACTTGTGCATACGCCCTAGGCAACCGCCTA
Source organism: Ichthyophis bannanicus (assembly GCA_033557465.1). Taxonomy (NCBI): domain Eukaryota; kingdom Metazoa; phylum Chordata; class Amphibia; order Gymnophiona; family Ichthyophiidae; genus Ichthyophis; species Ichthyophis bannanicus. The sequence continues at coordinate 1,316,320,176 of CM066032.1, forward strand.
TATAGGGCTAAATAGGCCTCTAACCACAGGCCCCATCACAATATATATATATATACACACATATATATATATATATATATATATATATATATATACATAGTTTATTCTGTTATGTTCTGGTTCACATTGTTAGACTTATATTATGACGTTCCTTGTAAATTATATTCTGTTAATTATACTAATATGTAGTTCCTTGTAAACAAACTTGCTTTGTTAATTGTTGTTCTCTGTAAACCGCAACTGAACTGTGGAAGATGCGGTATATAAATGTGTATAAATAAATAAATACTATGACTTCACCTTGAGTACTGTCTGTGTTTCTGGTTGACACATCTCAAAAAAGATATTGCAGAATTAGAAGAGGTACGGAGAAGGGTGACCAAAATGATAAAGGGGATGGAACGAAACCCCTATGAGGAAAGCCTAAGGAGGTTAAGGCTCTTCAGCTCTGAGAAGAGATGGCTGAGGAGAGAAATGACAAAAGTCTATAAAAATGAATGGAGTGGAATGGGTCAATGCAAATTGGTTGTTTACTCTTTCAAAGAATAGAACGACTAGGAGTAATGCAATGAAGTTACTAAGCACTACAAATTGTAGAAAATATATTTTTACTCAATGCATAAGCAAACCTTGGAATTCGTTGCTGGAGGGTGTAGTAAATACTCTTAGAGGCATGTTTAGTAAACTGCAGTAACATAGCAGTGGCTACGTTAACGCGCGTTAAGTAACGTTAACGCGCGTTAAGTAACGTTAACGCGCGTTAACTTTACCTAACGCGTGTTAACGTCACCGTCCACGATAAGTCCCACAGAGGGTGGAAAGAGGGCATAGAGAAGGGGTCAATGGGCAGGGAGTGGGTGGGGAGAGGCTCCTACACACTAATGCGGGGAACTGAAGGGCTGAATATTACCAGGACTGAAAACCTGTCCTTAGATGCACATTTGCTGGAGGGTGAAACTATTTAAGCGTCAGCAATGTACAACATAGGCAGGGAGCCCAAGAAAAGTGATAGTAGTGCTCCATTTGCAGCAAAAGCATAGTGCCCAAGTATGAAAGACCACTATGGTGATCGTGCAAATGGGGCATAGGGGGCTGCAGGCGGGACATGCAGTGGGGGCAGCTGGGGCACAGTGGACTAGGCTGGCATATAGGTGGCACATAGGAACATTGAAACTGGAAATCAGCAAGACAGCAGCTGACCAGGGCCAAACATGCCCAGTAGTCGATGTTCCACAGTGTCCCATCCAGGGGACATAACCCAGCAAGTACCCCAAAGGTCACACAGGTACCACTATGCCTGTTAGAGGGCAATCAGTACACATCTGGGGACCACTCGAACAAGGGTCCACACACCTTACCCAGAATGTGTCTCAAACACTTTGTAAACCCGGCTAACTGAACACCCATTACTGCAGCCCTTAGTAAGGCATTGCAGGGTGTAACCACATTTTGTCGGAAACATATATACACCCATTAGGCCAAACTGGGTACACCATACCTGAGGTGCATGCCCTAGCCTGTCCACAGTCGGCTATCACAGCACAATCTATCTACATCTACCCGGTCCACCCTAGCCAACAGTTGCTAGAGCACCAACCTGACATCCTCCTAGCCATCTCTCCCCCATATGGAAGGGACATAATATTGGCAGGCAGTAATGGGGGGGATGTGGATGCCCATGTATGCCTCGCCACACCAGACACTGCACCCATAGGCATTCACCTATCTGCACAGTGGATGGCCTTCGACTGCATACTACCAGCACCAACAGCATATGGTCATGTCAGCATAGCAGGGGGGTGGGAGTTTGTGATGGAGGGGCAGTAACACCTGCCTGTAGTGGACCTAGGCCATGCCCTGTACCAGTATGTGGTGTGCAGTGCAACAGAAAAGGTCTGGCTGGGGAAAGTAAAGGTAGCCTCAGGGAGTGCTGTGCTTCTGTGGCAACAGTGTGGTGCAGTGCATACAGCCTGCATGTCCCAGAGCAGAGGGTCACAAGTTCAAGTCCCAGCTGTGGACCCAGCAGAGCATGTCCCTATATTTTACCCTACAATGCAGATACAGCATCAACATGTGCAATCCCCAAAGCAGCAGCAAACAGGGGTACAAGCACCCACTCACACAGGCTCCACTATCCAAAGCTTCATAGAGAGTCAGGCTGTTTGCCCCACCACAGAGCTGAAGTTATCACCAGAGCATTACTACTACCTCCGGCACAGTTTAGCAATGTTGGCACTGTGATCAGGACCAGTGTGGCGGGCACAGTTGCCAACCACCCCTGAGTGGAGGAGTGGCCTAGTGGTTGGGGCAAGGTACTTTAGACTGGAAGGTCAGGAGTTCAAATCCCACTAGAGGACAGCAACCATGGGCCAGAAGGACTGGGGTTTCTAGTCCCACAGGTGCTCCTTGTGGTCTTGGGCAAGTCACTTAACCCTCCATAGCCCATGTTCCCTGTAAAATACTTATCTCCAAGTTATAATGCCCTGTTTAATGTAATTTCAGTTTGTTCAATGTAAACCACACTGATGCAGAATAGCACAGTATATAAGAGAATGTAAATAAATAAAATAAATCTTTGCACATGCTGCAATAGGAGTGTGTGTGTGTATATCTATCCATTGTTTTGTGGCTGCCCACACCTCACTGGGCCCACAATGTCCCACTGTTACCAGCATTAGCCTGCAAATGTGCATAATGAGGAGCAAGGTATTGTGGGTATGGCCCAGACAGGGCGGATTGGCCAGGATGCATCTGCACAGGGTGTAGGGAAATGGCTGGGACACTGTATTGCCCGACCACCACCTGCATGGACAGGGTGGCCACAGCATGTCATGCTGGGAGGTCACTCTCACTCTGACCGAGCAGTGATCATGGCATGTCTATGTTCCCACATAGTGCTCTACATTATTTTTCTCCAGTGATACCTGTGTGCTTCTAGTTCTGGGGCCCAGTTAATTTTGGCAAGGAGTACTTCAAAGTAATGGTTGGAGATCGAGTGGCGCAATTAATCTGTGAGCGCGTGGGCCTGCCTCCTCTGGAAGAAGTGTCCAGTCTGTCAACAATGACCCGTGGAACAGGTGGTTTTGGGTCGACAGGGGGCACCACTCTCCAAGGCTTAGCGGCAATTCTGGAGGAAAAAGAAGAAGAAGATTTGGGGCCACAACTCGCTGTATGTAAAAGTAACCCGGAGCCCAGAATCGATGAAGGCCTTTCCGGGGCGCAGAAGCAGGAATTTGCCCAGCTACTAACCAGATACAAGGATGTCCTCACGTCAATGCTGGGTAAGACGGACTTGATCGCCCATGAGATCATAACGCCGCCTGGTGAGATAGTACGCCAACGCCCATATAGGTTGCCGGAGGCAAAGAAGGAGGAGGTCGTGCGGCAGGTACAAGAAATGTTACAGATGGGCGTTATTGAGGAGTCACGGAGCCCATGGAACAGTCCAATTGTTTTGGTTCCCAAGCCAGACGGTTCCATGAGGTTCTGTATTGACTTCAGGAAAGTTAACTTGATATCTCGCTTCGATACCTATCCGATGCCACGGATAGAAGAACTCCTTGATCGCCTAGGCCGTGCCAAATACCTCACTACCTTGGATATGTCAAAAGGGTACTGGCAGGGGGGCGGAGCCTGATGTCCAGCGGGTAAGACGCTTCGCGCTGAAGCTCCCGAGAGGCCTACTTAGAATCCTGACTTAATACCTATACAAAATTACTATTTCGCTCCGAGCTGACCGGGGTACCTTGGGGGGGATGGCGGCCCATAAACCAGCGCGCTTGGACTTCGAGTCTCCTTCTTCTTCTCACGGAAAACACTCCAAAACAGAGGTGTCCTCCCCGCAGAAGATGGTTCCATTTCGGGAAAACCCCGAAATGCACCTGGAGATTTTAGAGGAAATACGCGGCGTGAAGGAACTGGTGCAGTCCAATGGAGAAGCGCTTAGAGCCCTGCGAGAAGACTTTGGAGTGCTCCAGGACCGACTAGATAATCTCTCATTACGGCAGGACAATATGGCGGGGGTCCTCGACTCGCACGCGGTGCGCTTGGGCACACTGGACAAGGCTGAGCGCCAGATACAAAATCTTCAAAAGGAGTTAGAAGATAGCAATAATCGAGCCCGTCGCAACAATGTGAGGCTCATTGGAATACCGGAGGGGGTGGAAGCGGGAGATATGAGAGAATTCCTGCTCAAAACTCTTCCCTCCCTGCTGAAGATCACCTTTCATAAAGAACTGGAAATCGATCGTGCACACCGTGTTCCTACTCACATGGCGCTCAACCGCACGACCCCCCGGCCTATTATCTTTCGCTTGCTACGATATCAACAAGTGGAACAAATTTTAAATGCTGCTCGGGCGAACCATCATTTGGAATTTGAAGGTCACAAAGTCTCCTTCTTCCCTGATTTGGCAAAGCCTACCGTTGACCGACGGAAGAAACTCCTTGCTTTTCGCCCTCGACTTCAACAACTACAGGCTCGCTTTGGCCTGTTGTATCCCGCGAAGCTCCGAGTGACTCTCCACAATCAAACCAGGACATTCGAAGATCCTGATCTACTATCCACATTTTTAGACTCCAAAGAAGCAGAGCAGATGCGCTAATCCAACGACTAGGACTTTTATTTACCGGCTCTGTCCGCCATTTTGAAGGGCCCGATGCGGCGGTCATAGTCAAGCACAGAGACTACCTGGACTTTCTTTCTTTCTTTCTATGACTTTATTGCCTTTGGTCTCCTATCCCTCCATGATGTGTGCCTCGGTCGGATTCGGAGCACGCACAGTCCTACAGGTTATGTGTTTTTTTTTTTTTCTCCATATCGGCCTTCTCTGGGGCTTCTCCCCGCAGACACATGGTCGCCAGTAATTTTTGGGGTTCTGTTTCTTCTCTACCGCGCTGCGGTTTTTCTTTTTTAATATGGGGCGCTTCATTGTATTATCTAAGCTTATTTTCTTTTATGCCATATGTACAGCCAGATACAGTCAATATGAGGGACATTGTGAAATTATGTGCGCTATTATGCTCAGAATTTTTCACTTGTTTAAATGGCCTTATGTAAAATCTTATCACTCAACGTAAAGGGCATTAATAGTCCAATCAAAAGAAAGAAAATCCTTAGCTATCTTAGCCATGAGCATGCTGATTTAGCGTTTCTTCAGGAAACGCACTTAAACTCTGCTGAAACACTGAAACTCAATGTTAAGCCTTACATGGTGGCTGCCTATTCTCCCGCCGTTTCCAAACGGTGCGGGGTAGCCATTCTGGTTAAGAAATCTTTGCAAGCTACTGTAATTGATACTAGCGCTGACAAGGAGAGTAGATGGGCCCGAGTACATCTTAAGGTTGGAGATAGTGAATTTACATGTATTTGCATTTATGCCCCGAATGTGGACAACCCTGCTTACTATGCTAGTATTGCGCAGTTGGCACAGGCCTCTGCCAATACTCCATTAATACTTGGTGGTGATTTTAATCAAGTGTTAGACCCTCTGATAGATAGACAGCCGCCTAGAACGAGTAGTCCACCCAAGAGTCTTGCTACCCTTACAGCTCTGATGCAAGATCTTGCGCTGGTAGATATATGGAGGTTGCTTCACCCCTCCGACTTAGAGTTCACTTTCTTTTCTGCCCCCCATCACTCCCAATCTAGAATAGATTTCTTTCTCATTTCCAAAGCACTGATTTCTCAAGTAGACACGACTAGGACTCATCCTCTCCATATTTCAGATCATGCTGCCATATCTTTATCATTACATGTTACTGCGCGGGACGATTCTCCCCGAGCTTGGTTTTTTGATAGATCCTTACTGGGTCAAAAGGATTTTCAGGTTGATATAAAGGCCGCCATCCAAGATTATTTTCATTTTAACTCACCCCATGACACAGCGAGCTGGGCTTGGTGGGAGGGCTTTAAAGCATCTATCCGCGCAACTATAACTAGCTATCAAATTCGGCAGGGGAAACAAAGAAAGCAGCAATTACTGATTCTAGAGCAGCAGATACAAGCTGGGGAGCGTCTTCTCACGTCCCGTACTGACCCATGTATTTTACTCCGTTTACAACGCTTGCGTTTTCAATACAATCAGCTTTTGTACACTGCTGCTGTTAAAAATATTGAATCACAACAAGGGCTATATTATCGGGAAAATAATCGTGCTGGCAAACTATTAGCAAATGCCCTAAAAGGTCAAAAAGAAGCCAAGCGGGTTACCGCCCTCCGCAATCCGTCGGGGGGGGGCTTGGTCACTAAAGATACCGAAATTTTAGAACTCTTTCGTGATTTTTATACTCGGCTTTATCAATCTGAATGTGATTTTGAGCCAGATGTATTTGAACGCTTACTTTCAGGGGTACAAAGACCGACCCTATCTGACGAAGATAGAGTGGCCTTGGACACACACCCTTTACTGTCTCAGAAATTCACTCTGCTATCACGAAATGTGCCTCTGGTCGCGCCGCAGGCCCAGACGGTCTCCCTGCTGAATTCTACAAAACCTTTCACGCTGACTTAGCTCCAGTTTTGAAACTTTATTTTTCTGCTCTGGCCGAGGAGGGTTCTCCTTCTGGGTCCTTTTCAATGGCCAACGTAGTAGTTTTTGAGAAAGAGGGGAGAGACCCGCAACTCACAGCTAATTATCGTCCAATTTCCCTCCTAAACGCGGACTATAAAATATTTGCCACCATTCTCTCTACCCGGCTCTCTGATAGGATGCCTACCTTAATACACCCAGATCAATGCGGTTTCATTCCGGGTAGATCAACTGCTGACAATGCTCGGACTCTATGCCATGTACTGACTACCGCAGTTAATCTTGATCGCCCATTTGTTGGCCTCTCACTTGATGCTGAGAAGGCCTTTGATCGCTTGGAGTGGCCCTTCCTGTTTGCCGTCCTCCGCTGGTACGGATTCGGGGAAGGTTTTCTCCGTTATCTTCGCACCATGTACGCACAGCCTACAGCCAGTATATGTGCCAACGCTTTAAAGTCTCAGCCTTTTCCCCTTCAACGCGGCACTCGCCAGGGATGCCCACTGTCTCCACTTCTCTTCGATCTCGCACTCGAACCCTTGGCTTTACTAATCCGGCAATCGGAGGAGATTCATGGAATCCCCTTCACCCATAGGGAAATCAAAATTTCAGCGTATGCTGATGACCTTATGCTTTTTGTCTCTGTAGACTCAGTACCGGCTGTCCTAGAGCAAATTGGTAAATACTCACAACTGTCCGGTTATAAGATAAATTGGACCAAGTCGGTAGCCTTTCCCTTAAATCCTTTGCTTCATCAGGCAGATATGCAACCCTTCCCCTTTTTATGGCAACCTCGCATGGTCAAATACCTTGGGGTTCACTATTGTTCTCCTTTGGAAGACACTATCTCCTTCAATGCCAAAGACTTAACTTCTAAAGTCCGGGCGCTTACTCACCGCTGGACTCCTTTAACACTTACCTGGTGGGGTCGATTAGACACCATAAAAATGATGATTGTTCCGAAAGTGAATTATATCTTAGAAATGTTGCCCTGTCTCTTACCTCGACGTATATATAAAGATATAGAGGGCCTTCTGACTAGATACTTGTGGCAAAACAAGACACCTAGGATAGCGAAACATAAGCTGCAAGCAGATAAGGAAAATGGGGGTGTCAGATTCCCTGATTTCCTGAAGTATCATCAATCTTTTCTTCTCAAACAAGGCGCTCGTTGGCTGGAAGATCCAGTACCGAGTAGACCTGTGTGGCTAGACATAGAAGAGGACCTTTGCAAACCGATTCCTCTTACTCTTCTTCCTGGTATGACTCTCCCATCAGACTCCCACTTTCCACCAATGCTTTTAGACACCTTAGGTGCCTTTAATACTCTTATGCAATCTTTCGACTCCCGACTCTGTCCGTTAGATCAGCTCCCACTTTGGTACAATACTCGATTTCGAATACAACATAAGCCGATGGCGTGGAGCCCCTGGTACACTAGGGGCATTTGGACTCCTAGTCAGTTGTTTCATGAAGGTCGCTGGAAAACTTTTAGTGAATTGCAAATTGAATTTGGTCTTCCAGCGAAGCACTACTTTCAGTTGGTGCAACTTCAGCATTGCCTTCGGAGTGCTAAGGTACTCCCGCCCTCGGCTTCCCCTACACAAGGTTGGTTGGAGACTATCCAATCTATCGGTAATTCACCGGGCGTAGCATCCAATTTTTACAAAACCTTATGTAATGCTATCACTAGAGATACCCCTATAGCGCAGAAAGCATGGGAGAGAGAATTGCATGTGACTTTGACCCCGGAGCAATGGAGCCTTGTCTGGAGTAGAGTGACACGGGTCTCCCGATCCGCCTCACTCACTCAGACACTCTTCTTTCTAGCCCACCGGTGTTTTTACACTCCTGATAGATTAGCCAAATGGAACACTACTCAGGGCAATAGCTGTTGGACATGTCATGCGGCCATTGGTTCACTACCTCATGTTATGTATGAATGTCCCGCACTACAGTATTACTGGCGTCGGGTCTGGGGTCGTATCCAGTCTGTATTGCACTTTCAAGAGCCCCTTTCTTGGAGGATAGTGGGACTTCGCTCTGCTGCGGGGATCCCCTCTCTTCCAAAAACGGCCTACTTCCTTTTGGACTTTATGCTTGGCATTGCTATCTCCCTAATCACGAAATACTGGAAAAATAGCTCTCATCTGAGCCCCAATGAATGGTGGAATCATGTCTGTCTTTACAGTAAATATGAACAAATACCTCGTATGTTTGCTTCCCCCATTCAGACTCCTCATCATCGGTCTAAATGGAAGATGCTCAATGACTATGTACACTCTGCTCAATGCTCTCATCTGACTGTCTAAATTTGTATATATCTTTGGCCTATGATTATTCTGTATCGCAGATACTCTTTTGATTGTTTTGATGTATAATCATTGTTGTTTGGAAGCGTTCACATGCTGACATAATCAGCTAGAGAAGAAGCGTGGGGGTGGGGGGTAATTGGGTTTACTTTTCTTTTTGTATACTTGTTTTGTCTCCTTTGGTGTGTTGTTTCTTTTGTTTGTTGCAAAATGAAAATAAAAGTTTAAAAAAAAAAAGGGTACTGGCAGGTCCCACTGACCAGGGATGCCAGACAGAAGACCGCATTCAGTACCCCGGTCGGCCTATACCAGTTTAAAAGAATGCCTTTCGGCCTACACGGAGCTGCCGCCACGTGTCAGCGCCTAATGGACCTGGTTTTACGACCGCATCAAACATACGCAGTAGCCTACATGGATGATGTGGTCATTCATAGTGACAACTGAACACAACATCTCCCTAGAGTTGAAGCCATTCTCATGGCACTACGGGATGCTGGCCTCAATTTAAACCCGGCTAAATGTCTGTTTGGAGGCCGGGAAGTCAAGTATTTGAGCCACCTGGTGGGAAATGGGGTGGTAAAACCTCTTACTGACAAAATAGCCGCTGTTCAGGCCTTCCCAAAACCAACTAATAAGAAGTAGTTAAGGAGCTTCCTTGGGTTAGTAGGGTACTATAGACGGTTTGTTCCAGGTTTTGCAGAAAAAAGCACCCCTTTAACTGAGATGTTGAAAAAGAACGCACCTAATCAACTGAGGTGGCGGGAAGATGCTGAAGGGGCATTCCAATTGCTGAAAGATAAGCTGTGTGCAGCACCCGTTCTGAGGGGCGTGGATTTCACCCAACCGTTTCTAGTGCAGACAGACGCGTCGGAGACAGGCCTTGGCGCAGTGCTATCCCAGCGGCATGACGGTGTGGAACACCCGGTGCTGTATCTCAGCCGGAAGCTGGCCCCTGCTGAAAAGCGATATTCAACGATTGAGCGTGAATGTCTGGCCATTAAGTGGGCCATTGACGCACTCCGCTTTTATCTCACGGGACGGAGATTCACCTTGATTATGGACCACGCACCACTAAAGTGGCTAAATCAGATGTATAACCATAATGCAAGGTTAACCCATTGGTTTATGGCTCTTCAGGCATTCAAATTTAAAGTGGAGCATAGAGCGGGAAAGCTCCATCAAAACGCAGACGCCCTGAGTAGAATCACGTGCTGTGCCCCTGGTCAGAAGCCAGCCCGTGATATCTTAAGGGGGGGGATCTGTGGTGAAGAGCGCCCTCCTGAAGAAATGGAGACTGAAGGAAATCCTGAAAAGCAGCAGGATTTACACAGGATTTTCAATCCTAGAAGGAAAAAAAACCCCTCTTCTGTTGAGCTGAGAATGGAGACCAGCCCAGGGGAGGAGTTGAGCAGTGCTGATTGGGCACACCCAGGGGTTGGACGGGGTGTGGCTGGAAAAGAATCCCTTTTTGAAGTGGTGAATGACGCTGCTAAAGAGAGACAGAAAAAGAAAGGCCATGAGCAGATGACCTGTGAGCAGAGGGCCTGTGAACAGACGAGCTGTGAGAGGACGTTTGGAACATCAGGTGAGACCAAGTCAAGCAGGGAGTGCAAGACCAGGAAGCAGTTTGGATGCACGTCTGAGCCTGGTAGCAACAGAGGACCTGCAAGGATTTTTACAGGTGCTGTGAAAGGAAGTCCTGTGAGAACTGGACGGAGCCCTGGTTTAGAGTCCTGGGAAAAGGCAGAGCTCTCAAATAGGAAGCCTCCAAGGTAGACACCTGCAAAAGGTAACTCATTTTATGGGATACAATTTGGACTGGAGAGACCCAGAAGCACTCACAGCTGGAAAGCTTTTGAGCTACCTAAGAGGAGAGGAGACTGGCAGAGAGAAAGCAGTTCCAATAGGAGTCATGATATAGAAGGTAAAATTCAATCTCCTATGTTTGGGGCTTTGTTAAAGGATCCCAATTGTTACCCTGATTTATTTAAGCCAAGAGCTGAAGGGGAAAGCATTACTGACCGGGAGAGAAACCCAGTATTTGCTGACAACTGCTTGTCCGGAAATGAACAGGCTGAATTGCTCCTCCAGGAGTTTAAACAGTTCTTAGAGTTGAAAGTGGGCAGACAGCCAAAGCTGAATGAGGACACTAGTTCTGTGCAGTCAGAAGATTTAATGCAGGTAGATGATGCTTTACCTTCTACAAACTCTGACAATTGTAGCATGGACTGTTCAATATGCTGTAAGGAAGTAACAGTATAAAGAAGCTTGCTATACTTTGTATGGAAAGAATACAACGTGGTTGTTTCTGCTGCCGTGCCTGGAAACTTGATTGTTTGCACCTGAGTTTGAGCTCACACTGTGAAAGGAACAGTGATTGTTATGAGGCTGCAATGTATGTGAGTCACCTCTTGAGGCAGAGCTGAGTTAAGCTCCATAAGAAGGAAAGCTGATCCTATTTTTGGTTGTCTTATATTCCTGAGTTTCTTCTGTTCCTATTTAAAAGCATCATTTATGTTCATGTATTTGAATTTTGATGCGCTGGAGGAATTTCCCCAACATGAATAAATATTCTTGCAAAAGCCTTACCGTCTCTGGCACAACTACATTTATTCCTGAGAGAAGGGACAACAAACTACATTACCCATCATTCCAAGGGAACAGTTTACCTCCATTCCTCACGGGACAATAGGCCACTCCTGTCCGTTAGCCCTAGGGCGGGGGCAGGAGCGTCGCAATAGGCAATATAGCTAAGGTGGTTTACCATAAGATACGATCCCTCAGACCCCTACGAGCCTTGCTGGAACCAGAAGACTTTAGGACAATTTATCAGGCGCTGATCATACCACATTTTGATTATGCCAATGCGATCTTACATGGTCTCCCCCAGACCACTCTGAATCCACTGCAACTTGCAATGAACACTGCAGCAAGGGTCCTATACGGGGCATCCAGGAATGACCATGTGATGCCCATAATGAAGCACCTCCACTGGCTCCCGATTCATAGCAGACTCAAGTACAAAACCCTACTGCTGACATTCAAAGCCATTCACAGGCTTTCATCTTCATCATTATCTGAATTGATCCAGTCCACTCCCACCAACAGATCCAGAAGATCAGTAGCACTCAACACACTGACAGTCCCAAAGTCAATAACCCAATGTACCCAGTCAACAGCAAGCAGAGCCTTCAAATTCTGTGTGCCCAGATGCTGGAATACCCTGCCTCCCAACATCCGTGCAGTTCCTGACCTATTCCAGTTTAGGAAGTCCTTGAAGCACCACCTCTTCCTCCTGTACTACCCGATAGACAATGCCATATCAGCCTCATCCACAAGCACAACACAAAACTCCCACGACTAGACAAAATGATGCAAACCCCACCATGTTACAAGATTGTAAATAGTTACCCCCTGTTATCCAAGTTTTAAACACCTGTTCATTGTAAACACAGAGTACCCAAGGAAATTGTAATTCTATGTTCATTGTAAACCGCACTGATGTTGAATAGCGCGGTATAGAAGAAACTGAAAATAAATAAATAACATGCTGTGGTCACACCTCTCCTCAAAAAACCCTCACTCGATCCCACATGTCCTTCTAATTATTGACCCATCTCTCTCCTTCCCTTCACTTCTAAACTACTCGAATGTGCAGTTCACTGCTGCTGCCTCGACTTCCTCTCCAATCATGCCCTCCTCGATCCCTTGCAGTCCGGCTTTCATCCTCTACACTCTACTGAAATGGTTCTTGCCAAAGTCTCCAGCGACTTGTTCCTGGAAAAATCCAAGGGCCTTTATTCCATCCTCATCCTTCTTGACCTCTCTGCTGCCTTCAATACCATTGATCGCACGCTTCTCCTCAATACCCTGTCATCGCTTGGCTTGAGGGCCCTGTACTATCCTGGTTCTCTTCCTATCTCTCCCACCACTCCTTCTGTGTGTGCTCTGGTGGCTCCTCCTCCTCTGCTACCCTGCTCCCAGTTGGTGTTCCCCAAGGATCTGTTCTGCGTCCGCTCCTCTTCTTTCTCCATACTCAGACCCTCGGTGCGCTCATCTCTTCCTATGGCTTTCAGTACCATATATCCGCTTCAGCATCCAATTCAAACTTCTCCTGCTGACCTATAAATGTATTCACTATACTGCTCCTCAGTACCTTTCATCCATCATCTCTCCTTATAACCCCCCTTGGGCACTCTGCTCTTCTAGCAAACTGCTTCTATCTATGCCCCGCTCTCCTACTGCTAACTCCAGACTTCGCTCCTTTCACCTTGCTGCACCATATGCCTGGAACAAACTTCCAGTGTCTGTACGCCAGGCACCTTCTCTAACCCTCTTCAAGTCCAGGTTGAAAACTCACCTCTTTGCTGCTGCTTTCGGATCTTGACTCACCTGAGCTCCTCTTCTCCCCCTTATTCCATCCCCGCCTATACCTTCTGTGTTTGTGTGTTTTGTCTTGACTAGATTGTAAGCTCTGATGAGCAGAGATGGTCTCTTACATGTCTATACTGTACAGCACTGTGTACGACTGGTAGTGCTATATAAATGCTAAGTAGTAGTAGGAGGAGGAGGAGGAGGTGAGAGTGCATGCTACTGAGTGACGGTGGAAACAGAACTAGGGAGAAGGACTATTGCATGAATGCTCCCCTTCATATGGTGTCACTGAACAAAGGGCTACACAAATGCAGTGAAAGGCTGGCAGAGGAGGAGACGTCATGTAAGAAGTGCTGCTTATCAGCTCCCCCTGCTGCTGGTGGGAGGTCAATGCACAGATAAACAAAAAGCCTTCCATGCAGCAAAACAGTTTATACAAGCCAGAATGAAACCACGATGCAGCCCTAGAGACGGAGGGTAACTGCTGTGTTGCCACTGCTGTCATCCCGGAGAGGGGCACCAGTGATGGAGTGGGTGTGGGGGAGGGGCATTGAGGGCAGTGGGATGGGGGCTCACCTAGGGTGTCTCCACTCCTTGCACCAGCCCTGCCCACTACACTCTTACCTCATGCTGCAGCAACCGGAAAGCCCTCACTGCAGATACCATGTACTCAATATGTGATGTGAGAATCACCTCGTCCTCTTCTACTGTATTCTTGAATTTTTACCATTGTAAACGTTTCTCTTTTTTAATTGCCTTTTCTCTTTTAAAATTGGAATGGATCTTCCTGCTTCTACTCCTCCTTTTATAGACCTGAAATTACCAGAAAAGTGAGGATATGGTAAAAGAAAAAAAAAGTGATGTATGTGCTTTTGATTTTATTCCAGTGCTACTGTAAAAGACCATGTAGTTTCTGAGTCTCCAGACCATCTCCTCAGATAGAGTTCAACTAAACATTTCCTAATTTGCTCCAATAATTATGAAGAGAGTGGAGAAAAGGGTATAATGAAAATATGCTAAAAAGGGGCAGTCCTCTCATCCTACCCCGACCATACGACACACAGACACCCCACCCGTGCAGCACAGACACACACGCACACACATGCATTCCATCCTTGCACCGTACACCCACGTAACAACATAAGATATGCCAAACTGGGTCAGACCAAGGTCCATCAAACCCAGTATCCTGTTTCCAACAGTGGCCAGTCTAAGTCACAAGTACCTAGCAGTCTCCCCAAAAGACACAAGTTCCACAGTGCTTGTATTGGGTCAACCAGTGATATACTGGGGTCCCTTTTAATAATAGTTTATGGATCTTTCTTCCAGGAACTTGTCCAAACCTTTTTTAAATCGAATTGCACTAACAGCTTTTACTACATCCTCCAGTAACAAATTCCAGACTTTAATTACATGTTGGGTGAATAAATATTTTCTGTTATTATTCTTAAATAGGTTACACTGTAGCTTCATTGCACGTCCCCTCTCGTATATTTTGATGGCATAAACAATCAGTCTACGTTTACCCGATCCATTCCATCCACTAATTTATAGACTTCTACCATATCTCCTCTCAGCCGTCTCTTCTCCAGGTTGAAGAGCCCTAACCTTTTTAGCCTCTCTTCATAGGGAGACCCTTCCATCCCCTTCACCATTTTGGTGGCTCTTCTCTGTACCTTTTCTAATAATGCCATAGTCTTTTTAAGATACGATGACCAGAATTGCACATAATATTCAAGGTGTACCACGGAACGATACAGAGGCATTATAATATCCTTTAATTCTCCCCCCGACACTACTCATAGCACACACACATGCATTCAGCCCCGGACACTCCTCACGGCACACATACATGCATCCCCTGACACTCTCCATGACACAGACATTTACACACATTGGCCTATGTAGTCTCCAGCAGTCTCCATGTCACACAGATAGCATGCACACACATTCACTGATACACACACCTGCACAGAGCCTCTAGCACTTCCTATGACACACACAGATGAAACCATCAAATGTCAGATCCTATGAGTGAGGGAAATGCACTATTTTGTCACACTGTAATGTGTGCACTTTTCTGCAGGTCACCAAACACACCGGACCTCTCCTTCCCTCTCACGGCACGCTGTTAGTGTAATGTTTACCTTTATATTGCAGCCAGGCAGAGAGAATAGAGGGAGCAGGGGAGCCTCTGGTGCAGCGAGTTGGTCGGTCAGAATCAGACACACATGCACTGTAGCGAAGGGCATGAATCTTGCGTTAAGCATAACTGCCAGTCCACTACAAGGAGCACTACCACTGGCTCTCACGGGAGGCTATGGAGTGATCTTTCCACTTTCAGCCAGCCTGCTGCAATGCCAGTAAAGTCTCAACATGTTTCACAATTATAGCTGCAAAGCAGTGCTCTCAGTGAAATCCCACAGCCCAGTGCTGTTTCTCACATTGATGCTGCCACCGTTGTCTCTCGGGACTGCCGACATCAGCTCTGGGCTTAAGCCCTGCGTCTTAGTGCTCACTGCGGTTTCCATGAGACTTACACCCACAGAGAGCAGTGACCTTCCCCAGGTCTGTTTTAATAACAGTGTATTGACTTTTTCTCCAGGGACTTGTCCAAACCTTTTTGAAGCCCAGCTACACTCCCTGCTTTTATCACCTCATCCTTATTTCTGGGATTCATGAAAGAGCAGAGCAAATGAGCAGGCAGAGAGAGAGCTGTGGTAGAACCTGTAACAGCAGTAACAGGCAGGAGAAGAGGCAGGACAGCAAAGTGATTGTAACTTTTGAAGACCTTTATTTGGTTAAGTAAATAAATACATTCATTTTGTTTGCTTCTATCACATTAACCCTTTGACTGTCACAGCCTGTTCATACGATGTTAAATATTTACTCCTCAGTATTTGATTTTATTGCAGCTATTGCATATTCTTGTTATAACATTTGATTTGAAGGAGAAATTCCAGCATCACATGAACAGAGTCCACAAAGGAGTTTTGGAACGGAGGGTGTAGTCTATCATTAATAGCAATGAGGGAGGGGGAAGCAATGTATACTTTGCAGGGGGCACCAGAGATCCTAGAACCAGCCCTGATATAAACATCTCCACATTTAAATAGCCCCTATTCTAACATTTATTTATTTATTTATTTAACATCTTTTATATACCGCGCTATTTGTTGTCAGTGCGGTTTACATATAACAAAGGTTGCACATTCGGAGGACAATTGTGTGCTTACATTATAACAGGAAACTTAAACTTGGAACAACAGGGTAAAACTGTAACTATGTACAAAACATATTAGATTCTTTAGTATTCACAAGGAGGGCTAAGGCAAGACCGCAGAGAACATGAGGTGGAGTTGCCTATGAGGGAATTGGGAGTGGAGATTGAGAGTTTTTGGGTTTAGGAGTGCTGAAGTGGAGAAGGAAAATGTGGTGCATGGCCTTTATATGTGTATGTCAATCTCTATTAGTAAATGCTGCTAGTTCCACGTAGCAGTGCTTCTAAAATAACCTCATCCTGTGTCACTTGTAGAATCAGTCACACAGAATTGTTTTTAAATGCAGGTGATGTGCAGTGACATAGAACCGTCTGTTTTGCATATTGACACCCAGGAGACACTTCACTAATGCTGGGAGGGTGTATAAATGTTTCCTTTTACTCTTTATGGTTTATTAATCAGCAGCTGCCGGTCAGGAATGATGAAGATGTCACAAACTCACCTCATCTGGATCCTGCTCCTCTGGATAAAGGGTAAGAAGAAAACTTTCATGCTGGATTTAAAACAGGGGTAAAAGAGGAGTGAAAATTACCATAGTACCAAAGTAAGTGACAGTAGATAAAGACCAGGAAGGTGACTAGAGTTATAGAGCTGTTCTTCATCTGATTCTCTTCATATATATAAATTACTATTGATTTTGACTTTAAATCCTGTTATATCTATATGTTTTGTCTTTCTTCAGATTCAAATGGGCAGATTGTGATGACTCAAACTCCAGAGTCCTTGTCCGCGTCTGTGGGAGACACAGTCAGCATGAGCTGTAAAGCCAGTAGTAGTGTTAACAACTATCTAGCCTGGTACCAGCAGAAACCCGGACAGGCTCCCAAGCCTCTGATATACTTTGCTTTCTACCGTGCTTCCGGGATCCCAGAGCGGTTCAGCAGCAGTGGATATGGGACTGATTTCACTCTCACTATCAGCGGAGTTGAAGCTGACGATGCTGCAGTTTATTACTGTCAGTGCTTTCACAGCTCCTCCGTCACACAGTGCTACAGACCCGTACAAAAACCTCGCTTCAGTCTCTGGCTGTTCCTGATGCCTTTTTCATGCCACATGCAGCACCTAATGCAGGTACAAAGGAAGCAAACTCTTTAAAGGAAGATTACAGAAATAATTTTGTATCCATCGAGTCCCTAGTTTTACTATTATCCATTCATTTATAAACTGTGAGAACAGCTTTCTTCTTTTTTTTTATAGCTTTATTTTCATTTTCAAGTAAAACAACATAAAACAACACACTACATAAACATCGAGCTAACAGCTACAGACAGCAGAAACTGAACCATCCCTCCCCCCCCCCCCCCCCGCCCGCTCCTCCAGTATACATCTTATCCTCCAAATAGCACTACACGGTGTTGTATAACAAAGACCATGCGGTCTCAATCATAGACGTACATTCATGTTTTATCAGAGCACTCTGTCTTTCTTTTCATTTGCCTACATTTACAAAGTCATTTAACTTTTTCCATTTAAAGCTGCTATCGCCTGCCGGTGGCAGGGCTTTCCGGGGCAGCTGCTCGTATGTACTATATAAACATACATGATTCCACCATTCCTGCATAGTAAGATTAGCCGTGCACTTCCAGTTGCGCACAATTAAGTGTATTGTTAGTCCCATCATAAAGTCTAACAAAAAGTACCCCTCCTTATGTAAGGAAGGGAGCCTAGCCGCAGATCTAAGGCTGATGACCCGCCAGGTAAGAGGTTCCTGAAAGTTAATACGTTGTATCTGCGCCCAGGTCTGTGTCCAAAAGATTTGTATCCCCGGGCATTCGTATGTAATATGGGCCAAAGTACCAGGTTTGCTATTACATGTCCATCAGAGGGTACTAGCGCTCTGATCCCATTTTGCCACTTTAACAGGTGTATAAAAGCATTGGTGCGCGAAAAAGAAAAGAGTCTGAGTGACCGAGGCCGATTTTGAGACTCTTACTTGCTTGCACCAAAACGTCCTCCACTGTTGCTTGGACAAAGTCATCCCTGTGTCCCGCTCCCAGACATTCTGAATTCCCCGTGTGTGCTGGTGGCAGTTCTGGCACAGCTGCTTGTAAAAAAGTGCCGCCACGCCCGAAGCTTGTGCAAGCTCCTGAGCAATCTCCACTACACCTCTCTTTCCAATCCCTTTCCGGGGATCTACCTTGGAGCTTCCAAGACAGTGCCGGAGCTGTAACCATTGAAAGTATAACTTAGGTAGAAGGCCAAACTCCTGCTGTAATTCGCTATATTCTTTCCATCTGTTATCTTTAATGAGCTGATTAACAGTCCATATACCCTTTAGATACCACTGGTTCCAAGCAATGGGTTTCCTCTGGACTTTAAAGTGGGGATTGTGCCAGATCGGCAGCCGGGCTAACGGACACAAATCTGGGCCACAGACTTGTATAAGGACCCTGAAAGCCTCAAGCATGTCAACTATCATACTAAGACATTGTGCACACCGCTGGAACTGCATGCCCGGAAAAAGCCCCATTGGTATCAGGGCAAGTAGTTTCTCCTCGATGTCTAGCCAGACAGGTCTACCAGCAAGTCGACTCTCTAGCCATCTTGACCCCTGATTTAAGAGGAATGCTCTATGGTAGGATTGGAAATCAGGGAACCGAACGCCGCCATCCTCACAGCTAAGATTAAGCTTTTGTCGTGCAATTCTCGGGACTTTATTCTGCCGTAAGAACTGACTCAGTAAATATTCCACCCTCCGATATGTTTGTGGCGATATTAGACAGGGTACCATCTCTAAAATATAATTGATCTTAGTGACTATCATCATTTTAATGGTCTCGAGCCGCCCTCACCAGGACAACACTAGAGGGGACCACTTAACGGTCATATCTCGGGCAATTGATACTATCGCTTCGGCATTAAAGCAAACGGTTTCTTCAAGGGGATAGCGATAGTGAACTCCCAGGTATTTTACTGTATTAGATTCCCACACAAACGGGAAAGCGCTCATATCCTCCTTGAGCAGCCAGCGATTCAGCAGGAAGGCAACAGACTTCGTCCAATTAATTTTTTTTTTTTATAACTTTTATTTTCATTTTGCAACAAACAAAAGAAAAACAACACACCAAAGGAGACAAAACAAGTATACAATAAGAAAAGTAAACCCAACTACCCCCCACCCCGATGCTTCTTCTCCACCCAATTATATCAGCATGTGAGCGCTTCCAAATAACAGTGATTATACATCAAACGATCAAAAAAGTATCTACGATACAGCATGATCATGGGACAGAGATATATACAAAGGTAGACAGTCAGGAGAGAGCATTTAGCAAAATGTACATAGTCATTGAGCATCTTCCATTGAGACCAATGAGAAGGAGTCTGAACGGGGGAAGCGAACAGACGAGGTATTTGTTCATATTTACTGTAAAGACAGGCATGATTCCACCATTCATTGGGGCTCAGATGGGAGCTAATTTTCAATATTAATTGATTAGGGAAATAGCAAAGCCAAGCATAAAATTCGAAAGGGGATAAGCCATTTCTTGGGGGAGAGGGGATCCCCGCAACTGGGCGAAGTCCCACTATCCTCCAAGAAAGGGGCTCTTGAGAGTACGAAACAGACTAAATACGACCCCAGACCCGACGCCAGTAATACTGTAGTGCGGGATATTCATACATAACATGAGGCAGTGAACCAATGGCCGCAGGACGTGTCCAGCAACCATTGCCCTGAGTAGTGTTCCATTTGTCTAATCTGTGAGGAGTGGAAAAACACCGGTGGGCTAGAGAGAAGAGGGCCTGAGTGAGTGAGGCGGATCGGGAACCCGTGTCCCTCTACTCTAGATAAGGCTCCATTGCTCCGAGGTCAAAGTCACATGCAATTCTCTCTCCCATACTTTCTGCGCTATAGGGGTATCTCTAGTTATAGCATTACATAAGGGTTAAGTAAAAAGTGGATGCTACACCCGGTGAACTACCGAGAGATCAGAAAATCTCCAATCAACCTTATGCAGAGAATGCCGATAGCGGGAGTACCCTAGTACTCCGAAGGCAATGCTGAAGTTGCACTGACCAGAGTCGGGAGTCTAAAGATTGCATAAGCGTGTTAAAGGCACCTAAAGTGTCTAAAAGCATTGGTGGATAGTGGGAGTCTGATGGGAGAGTCATACCAGGGAGAAAGGTAAGAGGAATCGGTTTACAAAGGCCCGCTTCTATATCTAGCCACACAGGTCTACTCGGTACTGGATCTTCCAGCCAACGAGCGCCTTGTTTGAGAAGAAAAGATTGAGGGAACACTTGAGTAAAATCGCCACCAGGTATTAATGGAGCATTGGCAGAGGCCGAAGCCAACTGCGCAATACTTGCATAGTAAGCAGGGTTGTCCACATTCGGGGCATAATGCAAATACACGTGAATTCACTATCTCCAACCTCAAGGTGTACACGGGCCCATCTACCCTCCTTGTCAGCGCTAGTATCAAGTACAGTAGCGTGCAAAGACTTCTTAACCAGAATGGCTACCCCGTACCATTTGGATACGGTGGGAGAATAGGCAGTTACCATGTAAGGCTTAGCATTGAATTTCAGTATTTCAGCAGAATTTAAATGCGTCTCCTGAAGAAACACTAAATCAGCATGCTCATGGCTAAGATAGCTAAGGATTGTCTTTCCTTTGAGTGGACCATTAATGCCTTTTACAGTGAGTGAAAAGATTTTACATAAGGCCATTCAGAAAAGTTAAAAATTCTGAGCATGATAGCACACATAATTTCACTATGTCCCTCAGACTAACTGTATCTGGCTGTACACATGACATAAGAAAATAAGCTAATATAATACAATGAAGCGCCCCATATTAACAAAAAAACAAACAAACCGCAGTACGGTAGAGGAGAAGCAAAACCCCAAAATTACTGGCGACCATGTGTCTGCGGGGAGAAGCCCCAGAGAAGGCCGAAATTGAAAAACACATAACCTGTAGGACTGTGCGTGCTCCGAGTCCGACCGAGGCACACATCATGAAGGGATAGGAGACCAAAAAACAAAAGTCATATAGAGAGAGAAAGAAAGTCCAGGCAGTCTCTGTACTTGGCTATGACCGCCACATCGGGCCCTTCAAAATGGCGGACAGAGCCGGCAGATAAGAGTCCAAGATTTGGGATTAGCGCATCTGCTCTGCTTCTTTGGAGTCTAAAAATGTTGATAGTAGATCAGGATCTTCGAACGTCCTGGTCTGGTTGTGGAGAGTCACTCGGAGCTTCGCTGGATACAACAGGCCAAAGCGAGCCTGTAGCTGTTGAAGTCGAGGGCGAAAAGCAAGGAGTTTCTTCCGACGGTCAACGGTAGGCTTTGCCAAATCAGGAAAGAAGGAGACTTTACGACCTTCAAATTCCAAATGGTGATTCGCTCGGGCAGCATTTAAAATTTGTTCCACTTGTTGATATCGTAGCAAGCTAAAGATAATAGGCCGGGGGGTCGTGCGGTTGAGCGCCATATGGGCAGGAACACGGTGTGCTCGATCGATTTCCAGTTCTCTATGAAAAGTGATCTTCAGCAAGGAGGGAAGAGTTTTGAGCAAGAATTCTCTTATATCTCCTGCTTCCACCCCCTCCGGCATTCCAAGGAGCCTCACATTGTTGCGACGGGCTCGATTATTGCTATCTTCTAACTCCTTTTGAAGATTCTGTATCTGGCGCTCAGCCTTGTCCAGTTTGCCCAAGCGCACCGCGTGCGAGTCGAGGACCCCCGCCATGTTGTCCTGCCGTAATGAAAGACTTTCAAGTCGGTCCTGGAGCACTCCAAAGTCTTCTCGCATGGCTCGAAGCGCTTCTCCATTGGACTGCACCAATTCCTTCACGCCGCGTATTTCCTCCAAAATCTCCAGGTGCATTACGGGGCTTTCACGAAATGGAACCATCTTCTGTGGGGAGGACACCTCTGTCTTGGAGCGTTTTCCATGAGAAGAAGAAGGAGACCCGAAGTCCAAGCGCGCTGGTTTATGGGCCGCCATCCCCCCCGAGGTACCCCGGTCAGCTCGGAGCGAAATAGTAAGTTTATATAGGTATTAAGTCAGGATTCTAAGTAGGCCTCTCGGGAGCTTCAACGCAAAGCGTCCTACCCGCTGGACATCAGGCTCCGCCCCTCGTCCAATTAATTTTATATCCCGAGAGTAGCGAGTATCGATCAATCTGCTCCAATACTTTGGGAACTGCGTCAGGGGAAACAAACAAGAGAAGGTCGTCCGCATATGCAGACAGCTTGACTTTGATTCCAGCAACCAGAGCTCCATGAATCTCTGAACATTGCCAGATAATAAGGGCTAACGGTTCTAAAGCTAGGTTCCTTTTCGTCCCTCTAGTCCAGTCCCGGAACCATAGAGTTTAGTATCTCCTCCAGAAGCTTTGGAGACTGAAACACGTCATCGCTTTGATGACCTCTGTATAAGTAGCCATCGACCGCCTCCTCCTCTTCAGTACTTTCAGTCTCCAAGCAGCTAAGGGAGATTCTGAGCTCTAGGCTCACTCAGCACAAATAAGCAGAGCCAGTAGTGGGTCTTTTGTTCTGGTTTGGTTCTTGGGCTTTAGTTATAATAGCTGTTTTGTTGCTTACAGGTGCTGCTGCGGCTGGAGGTCCCGTGTGTGGCTGCTGCCTGAAGCTTGTTCGTGGTTTTGTTCTTCTGCTGTCTCTTTTTCTCCTTCTTCCTTCTCTCCTCCCCCCCCCCCCCCCCCCCCCCGGGTCCTTTGTTTTCTTCCCCTTCGTTACAACGAGCATTCAGAAAACTGTTGCAGCACTTAAGCCTCCCTGTTCCCGAACCCACGGTAACGGGTGAGGAGCAGGTTGCAGGCTCTGTACACGAGGAAAGCCGGCGGGAGTGTGTACAGGCATTTGGGGAGCAGCTGGCACGCATGAGAGACGCCAGAGCCGAAGCCGAAGCCGCGGTCCGGCTGAGCTCCGGTGTTTGCCCCGACTCTTCCCGACCCTCTCGGGGGCTGTAGGTGAGTCTGAGCAGTGGGAGGGCTGTTTTGCAGAGTCCGGGGGTTGAAGGCAACAGCGGGGCCTTCGGCGAAGCTTTAAGGCCGGCTTGCCGTTTTTCGCGTGGGAAGCGCGATGGCAGCCATGTTTTAAACCCGTGCAGAGCAACGGGCTTTATTTGGGCATTTCCTTAGGGGTGAAGCCTCGTTTTCCCGTTCGGGGGCTAGCACGGGGTTTTTTCCCATTGGGGGGATACTGGTACAGTTTAAAAAAAGTTTTTCGCATTTACGTTGGCTTTCAGCCGCGGTGCCTGTTCTGGGTGAGACCTCTCAGTTTTCGTCTGCAGAACAAGGAGAAGACAGGGGGGTCCTTTGGGCAGGGGTCATGCCAGCTAGGCCCCGCTGTCTGGTGTGTGTAGTACAAGGAGGGGTAAGCTGTTAGAATCCGGCGTGTGTAGGAACTGCTCCCGCAAAGCGGCTGATATGGAAGACCCTCTGGAGGGGCCCAGTGGGGCCCAATTGTCAGGCGCTCGGGATATGGGAGAGGGCCTGACGACTCCGTTGGTTGCTGGAGAGCAGGGATGCAGGCTGCCTTCGGGGGAAGCAGGGAGCCTGCCTCCTAGGGACAAACAGGCGCGGAGTTCCGCGGGGATTCAGCCTGGTTTTTTCAGCCTCATGCAACAAGCCTTTGCCTTATTGCAGCCGGCTATGGGGGAGTCGGCACAGAGCCCGCTGGGGCAGAAGCGTCCAGGCTCTGCGGAGGTAGGGCCAATTCCCCTCAAAAAGAGCAGAGCGGCCAGCGTAGGGGAGCAGGTGGCTCCAGTTTGGGAGGACCTAGAAACAAGTAGCGAGGATCTCGCAGCCGGGTCCGAGGAGGAGTTGGAAGAAGGTGAGCTACCGGAAGGGGAGCAACAAAGTAGAGTAGTCCGCGTGTTCAGGAAGGAGGAGCTCCCTACTTTGATTGCCGAGACCTTGAGGACGCTGAACATGCCGTCTGTGGAGCCTGCGGCGAGTGAGGTCCTGGAGGATCCGCTGTTGCAGGCGGTGCGTACGTCCCAGCGAGTGTTCCCCATACATAGGGTATTTAAAACAATGATTCAAGAGAAGTGGGACATACCAGAGTCGGCCCTGAGAGGTTCTAGGGCGATTGCTAAGTTGTATCCCCTTTCAGACCAGGATAGGGAACTTTTTCACTCGCCGAAGGTGGATGCGGCCGTCTCAGCGGTCACTAAGAAGACCACGATCCCCGTAGAGGGTGCGGCGGCATTAAAGGACATACAGGACAGAAAGCTGGATACCTTACTGAAGCAGGTGTTTGATATCAGTGCCCTGTCCATGCAGGCCTCAATTGCGGGGCATGGGTCGCGAGGGGCTGTCTGCGCTGATCCCAGCGGTTGCAGGGGGATCAGTCAGGAGATCAGGAGGCAGAGGTGTCGCGCCTGGAGTCCGGAACTGCTTACTTGGCGGATATTCATTATGACCTCATCAGGGGACTTGCTAAGAGTATGGCGTCAGTTGTGGCGGCGCGGCGTTCTCTGGTTGAGAAACTGGGTGGCGGACGGGTCATCCAAGGCGCGTCTTAGTAAGCTTCCGTTCAGGGGCAAGCTCTTGTTTGGTGAGGATTTAGACAAACTGGTGAAGGATCTCGGAGAATCCAAAGGGGGGCGCCTGCCTGAGGATAAGCCCAAGCAGGGCCGCGGAGCTTTGGGATCCAAAGGGACTCAGTGAGATTTTCGAAGGTTTCGGGCCTCTCGTTTCAGCCAAGTGCAGCGGGGAAGGTTCCCGCTGCGAGGGCAGGGATTCCGGGGATTTCAAGGGGCGGGTAGAGGTTTCGCCCCCTTTCAGTCCTCATCCCTCAAGAAGTCACAATGAGATGAGGCCGGCTCCGGTAGGGGAGGTGCCCGTGGTCGGAAGGCTACGGGATTTCTATCCTGCCTGGGCCTGTCTTACTTCAGATTAGTGGGTGTTGGAAGTAATTCGAGAGGGCTATGCGCTGGAGCTTCATCGGCCCGTTTTAGATTCCTTTGTCGTGTCCCCTTGCAGGGCTCTGCTCAAGCTTCTCGTGGTGTCAGAGACTCTGCAGCGTCTACTTCAGCTCAAGGCAGTGGTGCCCATACCCGAAGAGCAGTGCGGTGCCAGTCGACACTCAATCTACTTCGTGGTGCCGAAAAAGGAAGGCACGTTTCGGCCGATCCTGGACTTAAAGCAGGTAAACCGCTGCCTTCGAGTGACTCATTTCCGAATGGAGACGCTGCATTCCATGATAGCGGCAGTCCGAAAGGGGGAATTCCTGACCTCCTTAGACCTCACGGAGGCATATCTGTATATCCCTATTCGACAAGAGCATCAAAAGTTTCTACGCTTTGCGCTGCCCATGGGGCATTTCCAGTTTCAGGCAATGCCTTTTGGGCTGGCAACAGCACCTCGCGTATTCACCAAGATCATGGTGGTGGTGGCTGCGGCTCTTCGGAAGGAGGGCGTACTCGTACACCCGTATTTGGACGATTGGTTGATTCGAGCGAAGTCGGAGGAGGAAAATGTCCGGGCCACCGCTCGGGTGGTGCAGATGTTGGAAACTTTGGGATGGGTGGTGAACCATGCAAAGAGCAGTCTGGTACCCTCTCATTCCCTGGAGTATTTGGGTGCGCGCTTCGAGACAAAGCGGGGTGCGGTGTTTCTTCCGGATCGCCGGGTTCGGGCGTTGAGAAGGTTGGTGGAGCGTTTTCTGGCACGACGCGCTTCAACGTCATGGCAGTACCTGCAGCTACTCGGGACGATGGTGGCGTCCATCGAGATGGTGCCGTGGGCCAGGGCTCACATGCGGCCTTTGCAGAGGGCTCTCCTCCGGAGATGGTCCCATCAATCGGACTCTCTAGCTTGTCACCTAGTCTGCCCGCCGGAAGTTCGGAGGGAACTCCGTTGATGGTTGCAGAAGGACAGTCTAGAGAAAGGCATGCCTCTGGAGCCTCCCTCCTGGAGACTTTTAACGACGGATGCAAGTCTGGGGGTTTGGGGGGCGCACTGCGAGGGCCGTTTCGCCCAGGGTCGGTGGTCCCAGGCGCAGAGAGAGTGGTCCATCAACCGGCTGGAGATGCAGGCGGTGTTTTTGGCCCTGCAGGACTTTCGGACGTGGTTGACGGGGACGGCAGTCAGGGTGCTGTCTGACAATGCGACCATGGTAGCCTACATCAATCGACAGGGCGGCACAGGCAGTGCGGCTCTGGAGGACGAAGCGGGTCAGCTGCTACACTGGGCCGAGCAGAATCTGATGGGGCTGTCGGCACAGCACGTGGCAGGCGGGGACAGTGTCGAAGCAGATTTTCTGAGTCGTCACAGGGTGGACCCAGGAGAGTGGACGCTTCATCCGGAAGTGTTTGCACTGCTCGTGAGGCGTTGGGGTCCGCCGGTTATGGATCTGATGGCAACCTTAGAATCGGCAAAGGCCTTGCGCTTTTACAGCAGAAGAAGGGAGCGAATGTCGGAGGGGCTCGATGCATTGGCTCAAAGGTGGCCAGTGGACGTCCTGCTCTATGTGTTTCCACCTTGGGCTCTGATAGGTTGAGTAGTACAGCATATAGAACTCCACCGAGGTCTAGTGATTCTGATAGCTCCCGAATGGCCCAGGAGGCCTTGGTATGCGGATTTGGTGAGGCTCCTGGCGGACGATCCGTGGCGGCTTCCTCAGAGAGAGGATCTGTTGTTACAGGGCCCGTTGTGGATGCCTCAAGTGGCTCGGTTCTCGCTTATGGCATGGCTTTTGAAAGGGCAAGGATGAGAGCCAAGGGTTATGCCCCAGCGGTTATCTCTACGTTGTTACGGGCTCGAAGGCGGTCCACCTCGCTCGCGTATGTTCGCATCTGGCGGGTCTTTGAAGGCTGGTGTGCGGAGAGAGCCCTGCGGCCGTTGGCAGCGTCGGTGCCACAGATTCTCTCCTTTTTGCAAGCGGGGGTGGACAAAGGGCTTGCGGCAAGTTCGTTGCGGATTCAGTTGGCGGTGATTTCTTGCTTTCAGGGCAACGTTCAAGGGCCACCGTTAGGGGCTCATGGCGACATTCGGAGGTTCTTGCGAGCCGTGCTGCTTATGCGACCGCCGCGCAGGTGCTCGGTGCTGGCGTGGGATCTGAACCTGGTTTTAGAGGTGTTGTTGAAGCCACCGTTTGAACCTTTGTCCAAAGCCTCCATAAAGGATTTGACCTTGAAGACGGTGTTTCTAGTGGCGATTTGTTCCGCTCGCTGGATTTCGGAGTTGCAAGCTTTGTCATGTAAGGAGCCGTACCTCTCTTTTTTCGACACCAAGGTGGTCTTGCATACAGTTCCAGCATTTTTGCCCAAAGTGGTTTCGGCATTCCATGTTAACCAGGTGGTATCATTGCCAGTGTTTTCGATAGACAGTGGTAGTCGTTCGGATAGCAGATTGCATTTTCTTGACATGCGGCGCACGCTCCGGCAGTACCTCCGTGGGACAGCGTCCTTCCGGAAGTCCGATAGGTTGTTTGTGACTTTTGGGGGCCCGCGGAAGGGAGAGGCTGCGGCTAAGGCGTCCATTTCCAGGTGGTTAAAGGAGGCGATTGCGGCGGCCTACATTTTAAGAGGTAGAAGCGTGCCTGAAGGTCTCCGTGCTCACTCGACTAGGGCGCAGGCGGCGTCTTGGGCGGAGTTTAGCTTAGTGCCAGCCGCAGACATTTGTAGGGCGGCTACGTGGTCGTCATTGCACACCTTTGTTAGGCACTATAGGCTTGATGTGCAGGCCGAGGAAGATGTGCGTTTTGGATCTGCGGTACTTCAGGCTGGCCTAGCACGACCCTCCCGTTGAGATTTACTACTTTGTTACATCCTCTATGGTTCCATGACAGGACTAGAGGGACGAAAAGGAAGAGGAAATTAGACTTACTTGCTAATTGTTGTTCCTTAAGGAACTCTAGTCCAGTCCCGGATCCCTCCCGAAGTTTAGCGCTGCCAGCCTGCAGTTTGCGGAGGACAGTGGTGCTACGGATGGCGGTGGTCAGGGAGCTGCTCGAGGAAGCGAAGCACATGGGCTCTTTTCGCAGCAGTACTTCGGTAGTTAGTCAGTTATTGTTGGTTTCAGGGGCGCATATTTTCCTGGTGGCGGCTCTAGCCGTGAGAGGTACGCCTTTCTTCAGTTGAAAGAAAAAAAAAAAAAGTCTTAGCTAATGGTTGACTTTCCTAAAGTGTTTCACTACTTATTTGTTGCTCTGCTGAGTCTGCTTTGTCAATAGGTACTGAAGAGGAGGAGGCGGTCCCAGACTACTTATACAGAGGTCATCAAAGCGATGACGTGTTTCAGTTTCCAAAGCTGCTGGAGGAGATAGTAAACTCTATGGTTCCGGGACTGGACTAGAGTTCCTTAAAGAACAACAATTAGCAGGTAAGTCTAATTTCCTCTTAAATAGCATGGGGGATAAAGAGCAGCCCTGGCGTGCACCTCAATGTAATGTGACTTGCTGAGATTTTTGTTCCATTGACACAGATACATGCAGTGGGCTGAGCGTACATCACCTCTAGAAAACTGAGAAAACTGGCCCCAAAACCAAACCACTTAAGAGCGGAAAGTAAAAAGGGCCACTCCAGCCGGTTGAAAGCCTTTTCGGCATCTAAAGAAAGACCAGCAAGGGGCCATCCCATATTTTTGGAACCCACGAGAATGTGGCATAAAAGTCGTGCATTATCGGCCGTGGACCTTCCTGCGGTAAAGCCACATTGGTCTGTGAGGAGGAAGAGGTGACAGAAGGAGCAGCACTGTGGGGAGGAAGAGGTGACAGAAGGAGCAGCACTGTGAGGAGGAAGAGGTGAGAAGAAGGAGCAGCACTGTGGGGAGGAAGAGGTGTGAGGAGGGATCAGCACTGTGGGGAGGAAGAGGTGAGAGAAGGGACCAGCACTGTGGGGAGGAAGAGGTGAGAGAGGGAACAGCACTGTGGGGAGGAAGAGGTGAGAGAAGGGAGCAGCACTGTGGGGAGGAAGAGGTGAGAGAGGGAACAGCACTGTGGGGAGGAAGAGGTGAGAGAGGGATCAGCACTGTGGGGAGGAAGAGGTGAGAGAGGGAACAGCACTGTGAGGAGGAAGAGGTGAGAGAGGGAGCAGCACTGTGGGGAGGAAGAGGTGAGAGAGGGAGCAGCACTGTGGGGAGGAAGAAGTGAGAGAGGAAACAGCACTGTGGGGAGGAAGAGGTGAGAGAGGGAACAGCACTGTGAGGAGGAAGAGGTGAGGGAGGGATCAGCACTGTGGGGAGGAAGAGGTGAGAGAGGGATCAGCACTGTGAGGAGGAAGAGGTGAGAGAGGGATCAGCACTGTGGGGAGGAAGAGGTGTGAGAAGGATCAGCACTGTGAGGAGGAAGAGGTGAGAGAGGAAACAGCACTGTGGGGAGGAAGAGGTGAGAGAGGGAACAGCACTGTGGGGAGGAAGAGGTGAGAGAGGGATCAGCACTGTGGGGAGGAAGAGGTGAGAGAGGGATCAGCACTATGGGGAGGAAGAGGTGAGAGAGGGAGCAGCACTGTGGGGAGGAAGAGGTGAGAGAGGGAGGGAGCAGCACTGTGGGGAGGAAGAGGGGAGAGAGGGATCAGCACTGAGGGGAGGAAGAGGTGTGAGAAGGGATCAGCACTGTGGGGAGGAAGAGGTGAGAGAGGGAACAGCACTGTGAGGAGGAAGAGGTGACAGAAGGAGCAGCACTGTGGGGAGGAAGAGGTGTGAGGAGGGATCAGCACTGTGGGGAGGAAGAGGAGAGAGAGGGAGCAGCACTGTGGGGAGGAAGAGGTGAGAGAGGGAGCAGCACTTTGGAGAGGAAGAGGTGACAGAAGGAGCAGCACTGTGGGGAGGAAGAGGTGAGAGAGGGATCAGCACTGTGGGGAGGAAGAGGTGAGAGAGGGATCAGCACAGTGGGGAGGAAGAGGTGAGAGAAGGATCAGCACTGTGGGGAGGAAGAGGTGAGAGAGGGATCAGAACTGTGAGGAGGAAGAGGTGAGAGATGGATCAGCACTGTGGGGAGGAAGAGGTGAGAGAAGGATCAGCACTGTGGGGAGGAAGAGGTGAGAGAGGGATCAGAACTGTGAGGAGGAAGAGGTGAGAGAGGGATCAGCACTGTGGGGAGGAAGAGGTGAGAGAGGGATCAGAACTGTGAGGAGGAAGAGGTGAGAGAGGGATCCGCACTGTGGGGAGGAAGAGGTGAGAGAGGGATCAGCACTGTGGGGAGGAAGAGGTGTGAGGATAGATCAGCACTGTGGGGAGGAACAGGTGAGAGAGGGAACAGCACTGTGGGGAGGAAGAGGTGAGAGAGGGAGCAGCATTGTGGGGAGGAAGAGGTGAGAGAAGGGTCAGCACTGTGGGGAGGAAGAGGTGAGAGAGGGAGCAGCATTGTGGGGAGGAAGAGGTGAGAGAAGGGTCAGCACTGTGGGGAGGAAGAGGTGTGAGAGGGATCAGCACTGTGGAGAGGAAGAGGTGAGAGAGGGATCAGAACTGTGGAGAGGAAGAGGTGAGAGAAGGATCAGCACTGTGGAGAGGAAGAGGTGAGAGAGGGATCAGAACTGTGAGGAGGAAGAGGTGAGAGAGGGAGGGAGCAGCACTGTGGGGAGGAAGAGGTATGAGAAGGATCAGCATTGTGGGGAGGAAGAGGTGAGAGAGGGGGCAGCACTGTGGGGAGGAAGAGGTGTGAGAGGGATCAGCACTGTGGGGAGGAAGAGGTGAGAGAGGGAGCAGCACTGTGGGGAAGAGGAGGTGTGAGAAGGATCAGCACTGTGAGGAGGAAGAGGTGAGAGAGGGATCAGCATTGTGGGGAGGAAGAGGTGAGAGAGGGATCAGCACTCTGAGGAGGAAGAGGTGTCAGAAGGATCAGCACTGTGAGGAGGAAGAGGTGTGAGAAGGATCAGCACTGTGGGGAGGAAGAGGTGAGCGAGGGATCAGCACTGTGAGGAGGAAGAGGTGAGAGAGGGAACAGCACTGTGAGGAGGAAGAGGTGAGGGAGGGATCAGCACTGTGGGGAGGAAGAGGTGAGAGAGGGATCAGCACTGTGGGGAGGAAGAGGTGAGAGAGGGATCAGCACTATGGGGAGGAAGAGGTGAGAGAGGGAGCAGCACTGTGGGGAGGAAGAAGTGTGAGAAGGGAGCACCACTGTGGGGCGGAAGAGGTGAGAGAGGGAGCAGCACTGTGGGGAGGAAGAAGTGTGAGAAGGTAGCAGCACTTTGGGGAGGAAGAGGTGAAAGAGGGAGCAGCACTGTGAGGAGGAAGAGGTGAGAGAGGGAGCAGCACTGTGGGGATGAAGAGGTGAGAGAGGGAGCAGTACTGTGGGGATGAAGAGGTGAGAGAGGGATCAGCACTGTGAGGAGGAAGAGGTGAGAAGTGATCAGCACTGTGGGGAGGAGGAGGTGAGAAGGGATCAGCACTGTGGGGAGGAAGAGGTGAGAGAGGGAGCAGCACTGTGGGGAGGAAGAGGTGAGAGAGGGAGCAGCACTGAGGGGATGAAGAGGTGAGAGAGGGAGCAGCACTGTGGGGAGGAAGA
Organism: Ichthyophis bannanicus; assembly: GCA_033557465.1. Taxonomy (NCBI): domain Eukaryota; kingdom Metazoa; phylum Chordata; class Amphibia; order Gymnophiona; family Ichthyophiidae; genus Ichthyophis; species Ichthyophis bannanicus. Next base: position 1,316,352,092 of record CM066032.1, read on the forward strand.
GGTGAGAAGGGATCAGCACTGTGGGGAGGAAGAGGTGAGAGAGGGATCAGCACTGTGGGGAGGAAGAGGTGTGAGGAGGGAGCAGCACTGTGGGGAGGAAGAGGTGTGAGGAGGGATCAGCACTGTGGGGAGGAAGAGGTGTGAGGAGGGAGCAGCACTGTGGGGAGGAAGAGGTGTGAGGAGGGAGCAGCACTGTGGGGAGGAAGAGGTGTGAGAGGGAGCAGCACTGTGGGGAGGAAGAGGTGTGTGAGGGATCAGCACTGTGGGGAGGAAGATGTGTGAGGAGGGATCAGCACTGTGGGGAGGAAGAGGTGAGAGAGGGAGCAGCACTGTGGGGAGGAAGAGGTGTGAGGAGGGAGCAGCACTGTGGGGAGGAAGAGGTGTGAGGAGGGATCAGCACTGTGGGGAGGAAGAGGTGAGAGAGGGATCAGCACTGTGAGGAGGAAGAGGTGAGAGAGGGATCAGCACTGTGAGGAGGAAGAGGTGAGAAGTGACCAGCACTGTGAGGAGGAAGAGGTGAGAAGTGATCAGCACTGTGGGGATAAAGAGGTGAGAGAGGGATCAGCACTGTGAGGAGGAAGAGGTGAGAGAGGGAGCAGCACTGTGGGGATGAAGAGGTGAGAGAGGGAGCAGCACTGTGGGGATGAAGAGGTGAGAGAGGGATCAGCACTGTGAGGAGGAAGAGGTGAGAAGTGATCAGCACTGTGGGGAGGAGGAGGTGAGAAGGGATCAGCACTGTGGGGAGGAAGAGGTGAGAGAGGGAGCAGCACTGAGGGGATGAAGAGGTGAGAGAGGGATCAGCACTGTGGGGAGGAAGAGGTGAGAAGGGATCAGCACTGTGGGGAGGAAGAGGTGAGAAGGGATCATCACTGTGGGGATGAAGAGGTGAGAGAGGGAGCAGCACTGAGGGGAGGAAGAGGTGAGAAGGGACAGCACTGTGGGAGGAAGAGGTGAGAGAAGGGATCAGCACTGTGGGGAGGAAGAGGTGTGAGGAGGGAGCAGCACTGTGGGGAGGAAGAGGTGTGAGGAGGGATCAGCACTGTGGGGAGGAAGAGGTGTGAGGAGGGAGCAGCACTGTGGGGAGGAAGAGGTGTGAGGAGGGATCAGCACTGTGGGGAGGAAGAGGTGTGAGGAGGGAGCAGCACTGTGGGGAGGAAGAGGTGTGAGGAGGGATCAGCACTGTGGGGAGGAAGAGGTGTGAGGAGGGATCAGCACTGTGGGGAGGAAGAGGTGTGAGGAGGGAGCAGCACTGTGGGGAGGAAGAGGTGTGAGAAGGGATCAGCACTGTGGGGAGGAAGAGGTGTGAGGAGGGAGCAGCACTGTGGGGAGGAAGAGGTGTGATACGGATCAGCACTGTGGGGAGGAAGAGGTGTGAGAGTAGGGATCAGCACTGTGGGGAGGAAGAGGTGAGAAGGGATCAGCACTGTGAGGAGGAAGAGGTGAGAGAAGGATCAGCACTGTGGGGAGGAAGGGGTGTGAGAAGGATCAGCACTGTGGGGAGGAAGAGGTGAGAGAAGGATCAGCACTGTGGGGAGGAAGAGGTGAGAGAGGGATCAGCACTGTGGGGAGGAAGAGGTGTGAGAAGGGAGCAGCACTGTGGGGAGGAAGAGGTGTGAGAGGGGGAAGCACTGTGCGGAGGAAGAGGTGTGAGAGGGATCAGCACTGTGCGGAGGAAGAGGTGAGAGAGGGATCAGCACTGTGGGGAGAAGAGGTGAGAGAGGGATCAGCACTGTGGGGAGGAAGAGGTGTGAGATGGGGAAGCACTGTGCGGAGGAAGAGGTGTGAGAGGGATCAGCACTGTGCGGAGGAAGAGGTGTGAGAGGGATCAGCACTGTGGGGAGGAAGAGGTGTGGGAGGGATCAGCACTGTGGGGAGGAAGAGGTGTGGGAGGGATCAGCACTGTGGGGAGGAAGAGGTGTGGGAGGGAACAGCACTGTGAGGAGGAAGAGGTGTGAGAGGGATCAGCACTGTGGGGAGGAAGAGGTGTGAGAGGGATCAGCACTGTGGGGAGAGGAGGTGAGAGAGGGATCAGCACTGTGGGGAGGAAGAGGTGTGAGGAGGGATCAGCACTGTGGGGAAGAATAGGTGAGAGGGATCAGCACAGTGTGGAGGAAGAGGTGAGAGAGGGAGCAGCACTGTGGAGAGGAAGAGGTGAGAGAAGGATCAGCACTGTGCGGAGGAAGAGGTGTGAGAGGTATCAGCACTGTGAGGAGGAAGAGGTGTGAGAGGGATCAGCACTGTGGGGAGAAGAGGTGAGAGAGGGAGGGATCAGCACTGTGGGGAGGAAGAGGTGTGAGGAGGGATCAGCACTGTGGGGAGGAAGAGGTGTGAGGAGGGATGAGCACTGTGGGGAGGAAGAGGTGAGAGAGGGATCAGCACTGTGGGGAGGAAGAGGTGAGAGAGGGAGCAGCACTGTGGAGAGGAAGAGGTGAGAGAAGGATCAGCACTGTGGGGAGGAAGAGGTGTGAGGAGGGATCAGCACTTTGGGGAGGAAGAGGTGTGAGAGGGATCAGCACTGTGGGGAGAAGAGGTATCAGCACTGTGGGGAGGAAGAGGTGTGAGACGGATCAGCACTGTGAGGAGGAAGAGGTGTGAGAGGGATCAGCACTGTGGGTAGAAGAGGTGAGAGAGGGATCAGCACTGTGGGGAGGAAGAGGTGTGAGGAGGGATCAGCACTGTGGGGAGAGGAGGTGAGAGAGGGATCAGCACTGTGGGGAGGAAGAGGTGTGAGGAGGGATCAGCACTGTGGGGAAGAAGAGGTGAGAGGGATCAGCACTGTGGGGAGGAAGAGGTGAGAGAAGGATCAGCACTGTGCGGAGGAAGAGGTGTGAGAGGGATCAGCACTGTGAGGAGGAAGAGGTGTGGGAGGGATCAGCACTGTGGGGAGAAGAGGTGAGAGAGGGAGGGATCAGCACTGTGGGGAGGAAGAGGTGTGAGGAGGGATCAGCACTGTGGGGAGGAAGAGGTGTGAGGAGGGATGAGCACTGTGGGGAGGAAGAGGTGAGAGAGGGATCAGCACTGTGGGGAGGAAGAGGTGAGAGAAGGATCAGCACTGTGCGGAGGAAGAGGTGTGAGAGGGATCAGCACTGTGAGGAGGAAGAGGTGTGAGAGGGATCAGCACTGTGGGGAGAAGAGGTGAGAGAGGGAGGGATCAGCACTGTGGGGAGGAAGAGGTGTGAGGAGGGATCAGCACTGTGGGGAGGAAGAGGTGTGAGGAGGGATGAGCACTGTGGGGAGGAAGAGGTGAGAGAGGGATCAGCACTGTGGGGAGGAAGAGGTGAGAGAAGGATCAGCACTGTCGGGAGGAAGAGGTGTGAGGAGGGATCAGCACTGTGGGGAGGAAGAGGTGTGAGAGGGATCAGCACTGTGGGGAGAAGAGGTATCAGCACTGTGGGGAGGAAGAGGTGTGAGACGGATCAGCACTGTGGGGAGGAAGAGGTGTGAGAGGGATCAGCACTGTGGGTAGAAGAGGTGAGAGAGGGATCAGCACTGTGGGGAGGAAGAGGTGTGAGGAGGGATCAGCACTGTGGGGAGGAAGAGGTGTGAGAGGGATCAGCACTGTGGGGAGGAAGAGGTGTGAGAAGGGATCAGCACTGTTGAGAGGAAGAGGTGAGAGAGGGATCAGCACTGTGGGGAGGAAGAGGTGAGAGAGGGATCAGCACTGTGGGGAGGAAGAGGTGTGAGAGGGATCAGCACTGTGGGGAGGAAGAGGTGAGAGAAGGATCAGCACTGTGGGGAGGATGAGGTGTGAGAAGGGATCAGCATGGAGGGAAGGGGGAGAAGAGGAAGAGGGGAGGGGAGGGGAGGGGAGAAGGGTTGTTGTGGGAGGAAGGGAGGTAGGGGAGTGAAGGGATGAAAGAGAAGAGGAAAATAGAGGCAAGAATGGGGGGAGAGCTAGAGAGCTGGTGTGAAGGACCTGAAGGGGCTTGAGAAAGGTTGAAAGAGAGAGATGATAGGGGAAGGGAGTAATTTTCTAACGCATTTCCATGGGAAGAAAATGACTCATCTGCTGAAATGGACTTTTAGAAAATTGTCCAGTCTAAAGTTTACCTCAGTGAAAAGAGGCATACCCCACCGTCACACTTATGCGCACATATATTGTAATATTTCAGAAAAAGCACTTATGTTTCCTTGGATAAACTACTCACACAAATTAGCTGTTGTAAATATGTGTCACTATGTCACCTATTACAAATTTCAAAATTAATATATACTATACTTTTACTTTAAAAAAAACGGCAAAATCTGTGAGTAAAAGGTATCAATGTGGGCAGTTAAAAAATTCCCTCAAAATGAAAGCTTTTATGCACATACCAACAACACTGGGGTACACGTTCAGCTTTATTTAAAAATGTGTGAGGTTTGTTATTCTCTTTAGGTATGAAGAGTTGCTGTGACGTAAGCAGACAAGGGTGCTGAACAAGGCCACCCCACTACATAAATGTGTTTGCAAATACCCACAGATGAGTCAACTCAAGTTCATTAGTCTTTATGCCATTCCTCCTCTGGGGTAATCGCATCGCCTCCCCATACCCCCAAATAATCATCTTCCCATCATCCATCCGTTCCTGGCATAACAGCATCTCATCCTTCCACCTGCCCTTGCCTGGCATGATCAGATCACACATCCTGGCATAATCACCTTCAGCATGCCCACCAGCTGATCTCCTTCTGCCAGGTGTCAGTGGGCAGCGCTGCTTATGAAGCCGCCTGCAGATCCTGGAAGCAGGACCGTACCACCTTAGTGAAGGAAGGGGACGGAAAGCATTCTGCTACTGCTCCCCCATGTGGACACGCAGCAATGGTTCTTCCTAAAACTCTGTAAGTAGCATGGATTTTGCTTTTTTGTTAATATGAGGCTTTGTGATTTCTTTGGGCTCTGTTTTGGACCTGTAGTTTTTTTGTCTTATGAGAATCTCCCTGGAGTCTTCTGCTTCCTCTTCTATAAAGTACAAGGGTGAAAACAGAGGATTTACCCACGTCTCTGTAAACTATAAACAAGAAGTTGTGAAGTTGTGGAAAGTTTAGCTTGGGCTACAAGCAGAAGGAGACGTTCCCTCTGGAAAGAACCCAAACTTACTACCTTTGTCTTTATGTTAGCTCTGACTGGGGGCTCTTACATCTCCTTTCTCCCCATTGAAGAATCTGCCTTGCAATAACTCTTGCTACCTCATTGCCTGCAATAACTCTTGCTGCACAACCTGTAGACTTCATTGCTGCCTGTAACTACATGCCCTGCTTAGCCTGTAGACCCCACCGCTGCTTGTAATAACATCACTTAAACTGTGCAACAGACAATACCCCATCAACCACCCTTCCCTCGCGACACGATCATAGTATTGAAGTAAAGTCCTGATGTACATAGTATTGTAAATAACGCACGTTGTAAATAGCTCACCAGGAATCAACCATCTACACACACACGCTCTCACTGCTCAATGCATGCGCACACTAGACACAGTATTTTGTTGATTGTTTGCTGTGTAGACCGCCTTGATTGTAGGAAAAGGCGGTATAGAAATCTGTTTAAATAAATAAATAAATATAGCTTAACTTGTAGACTTCTCTGCTACCCCACCGCTTGTAAGACAACACTTGCTGCATAGCCCCTCTCTCTTCCTTCTATGGCTCCACATCACATTGCCCTCCTTTTCTTCATACTCCCTAACTGCCTCCCCTCCTACCAGCACTGCCACTCCTTCACTCCTCATCCACCCTTTATTACCCTCACTTCCCCCTACATTCTGTCTTCTTCCCTATCTTCAGCTCTTGAGCTTGAACACTCCCTCCCTCTCATTCAACCATCTCCTCTCTCTCTAAGGCAACCTTACCTCGCTTCCGTCGTACTGTCTCCTCTCTACCCCCATACTCTGCTACTCCTTCCCCTTCTCTCATCTGGAGATATCAACCTCAATCCTGGCCCCACTTCCTTTCTGTCTCGCTCTGAGAAGAGATTTTCACGTAACATGTCTAATCTTATCCACATCCCTCTCCTTTCCCCTTCCGCTCTCCCTTCCTCATGTGCCTTGTGGAACGCACAATCTGTCTCTAATAAACTTGCTTTTATTCATGATCTCTTTATCTCTAATGCTCTACATCTTCTTGCTCTAACTGAGACCTGGCTCCTCCTAGATGATACCGCATCTACTGCTGCTCTCTATCATGGGGGCTACCAGTTCTCCCACACGCCTCGTCCCACTGGCCGTGGTGGTGGTGTTGGGCTTCTACTTTTTTCCCTCCTGCCAATTCCAACCCCTCCCCCTGCCTCATTCTCACTCCTTCCTCTCTTTTGAAGCCCACTCTATTCGCCTCTTCACTCCGCTTCCCCTCCGAGTAGCGGTTATTTATTAACATCCTGACAAATCTGCTTCTACCTTTCTCACTGACTTTGACTCATGGCTTTCCTTCTTTCTGGACTCCTCTTCCCTCTCTCTCATTCTTGGGGACTTTAACATCCATGTCGATCACCCCTCTGATCCTCATGCTTTAAAGCTCCTCTCCCTTACCTCCTCGTTTGACCTCCAACTCTGTTCCACTGCCCCCACTCACCAGCATGGCCACTGCCTGGACCTGATATTCTCCTCTAGCTGCCTACCCTTGAACCTCTGTAACTCAGTTCTTCCCGTTTAACCTTCATCACCTGCTGCCCCAGCATCGTCCTGCCTCCTTTAACCTATTTAGAAACCTTCATGCTATTGATCCCTTTGCTCTCTCCTCCGCCATTTCCTTACCTCTTTCTTCCACTCTGTCATCCACGTCCATTGATGAGGCAGTAACTTCCTATAATGCTGCACTCTCCTTGGCTCTGGATGCTCTCGCTCCCCTCATCCCATGTCCTGTGAGAAGTTCTGCACCCCAGCCCTGGCTTTCACCCACAACCTGCTACTTACGCTCCTGTGCCCGTTCTGCTGATTGTGCTTAGCTCAAATCCCGCTCCCGTGCAGACCTCCTACACTTCAAATTCATGCTTGTCTCCTTCCAGTTAGTCATATCTCTTGCCAAACAGAACTAATATGTCCATCTGACTAACTCCCTTGCCTCGGATCCTCGCTGTCTCTTTACTACTCTCAACTCTCTCCTCAAAGTGCCTCCACCTCCGATCCCCCCTCCCTTTCTGCCCAAACCCTGGCTGACTACCTCCAGGACAAAATCCACAAGATCACCCTCCAATTCCCCACAAAATCAACTACTTCCACTCCTCCCACTCTTCACTTCCAACCCTCCCAACCCTCCCCTCCCACCTCTCCTACCCTCTCTTCCTTTCCTGTGATCTCCGATGAGGAGACTGCACACCTTCTTTCTTCCTCCAAACTCACTACCTTCTCCTCCGATCCTATCCCCACCCATCTCCTAAGCCCCATCTCCTCAACCATCGTCCTTTCCATCTCCCATATTCTCAAACCATCACTCTCCACTGCAACAGTCCCTGCGGACTTCAAACATGCTTCAAAACATAAGCATGCATTCTGGATTAAAGACCTATGATCCAACCTTAGCCCCACTATAGCCAAAATCATGGACCAATCCTTTGCAGCAGGTACATTCCCGCAATCCCTAAAGCGCACGTTCATAAGACCTTTATTAAAAAACAGCAAGCTTGACCCCCAGAAGGCAGACTCCTATAGATCGATATCGAGCATACATTTGCTAGCAAAAATAATTGAAAAGGAAGTCCAGATGCAAACTCAAGAACACATTGAAACCTCTGCACCACTGGACCCTTGCCAACACGGCTTCAGAGAGGCCCATGGAGTTAAAACGCTCCTTACCACACTCATCAACAACATAATAACAGGAATCAACAACATTCATCAGGGGGTTGTCCTCATCTTCTTGGACATTGCAGCTGCATTTGACTCGGTAAACCATGAGCTTCTGCTGGAACGTCTCAGGGAAAAGGGGATCACTGATAAAGCATTGGACTGGTGCAAGTCCTATCTTTCTGACAGATGGTAGCACGTACGTTCCGGGGCAACTTCATCGGATCCCTTCCACCAGAAGCAGGGTGTCCCGCAGGGTTCCTCCCTCTCGGCCCTGATGTTCAACGTATACATGCAGCCTATATGCAACCTGATCCGGTCATTCAGTGTCAATTGCTTGATATATGCAGATGATGTGTTGCTATATATGCCTTTCTCAACGGAGAACCCAGACCTCTTGCCACTAACAAATTGCTTTAACTCTGTATCCGACTGGCTCCAAACCCAAAACCTCAGGATCCAACACAAAAAAATGGAAGTACTCTTCATTACGAGAAATATAAAATTTTCCACACCATCCTTTCTAAGTGTCAAGGAAGCAGATCTCCAGACCAAACCCACGATCAAATACCTCGGCGTCACTTTAGACCAAAGGCTGGATATGAAGTTACACGTAGGCAATATAGTTAAGGCGGTTTACCATAAGATACGATCCCTCAGACCCCTACGAGCCTTGCTGGAACCAGAAGACTTTAGGACAATTTACCAGGCGCTGATCATACCACATTTTGATTATGCCAATGCGATCTTACATGGTCTCCCCCAGACCACTCTGAATCCACTGCAACTTGCAATGAACACTGCAGCAAGGGTCCTATACGGGGCATCCAGGAATGACCATGTGATGCCCATAATGAAGCACCTCCACTGGCTCCCGATTCATAGCAGACTCAAGTACAAAACCCTACTGCTGACATTCAAAGCCATTCACGGGCTTTCATCTTCATCATTATCTGAATTGATCCAGTCCACTCCCACCAACAGATCCAGAAGATCAGTAGCACTCAATACACTGACAGTCCCAAAGTCAATAACCCAATGTACCCAGTCAACAGCAAGCAGAGCCTTCAAATTCTGTGTGCCCAGATGCTGGAATACGCTGCCTCCCAATATCCGTGCAATTCCTGACCTATTCCAGTTTAGGAAGGCCTTGAAGCACCACCTCTTCCTCCTGTACTACCCGATAGACAATGCCATATCAGCCTCATCCACAAGCACAACACAAAACTCCCACGACTAGACAAAATGATGCAAACCCCACCATGTTACAAGATTGTAAATAGTTACCCCCTGTTATCCAAGTTTTAAACACCTGTTCATTGTAAACACAGAGTACCCAAGGAAATGTGTAGTTCTATGTTCTTTGTAAACCGCACTGATGTTGAATATTTTATTTATTTTTATTTATTTAGTATACATTTGTATACCGCTACTTCCAGCGATCAGCAGCGGTTTGATTACAGATTGGAAATTATCAAATCATGACAGGAAATTTTGGGGTATACACACATTGATTAGACAGGAAGTCAGGCACACATTGGTAAGTTCGTAAGGAGGTTCAGAAAATACATATGTACATTTTTACATAATTTTACAAAATTTTATATACAGGCACTCTTTCAATTTAGGACATCTCGTAGCTCCCTGGGATTTTACTTCAAATTGTATTGACACTGGAATAGATGTGTCTTTAGTTTTTTCCTGAAAGCAATAAGGTCTTTGGTCGCACGTAGGTCAGGTGGGAGTTGGTTCCAGAGTGTTGGGGCAGAGTATGTGTATGCTCTGCGGCTAGTACTGTATTTGACAGATCTGATATCGGTCGGAACGTGTAGTGTGTCTGAGTTGCTGGTTCTTCTGTCTCCCTGTTGCGTGTTGATAAAGGTGGAGAGAAAGGATGGAGTGATGTTATGTACGAGTTTGAAGGTGGTTATCAGTGTTTTGTATTGTATCCGAGCGGTGATGGGGAGCCAATGCAGCTCGATCAGTACGGGCGTGATGTGCTCAGTAAAACCATTTTGCATGATGATTCTTGCCGCTACTTTTTGGGCAAGTTGTAGGATGTTTAGCGTTTTCTTTGGAGACCCTGCAGGATGGCGTTGCAGTAGTCTAGGTGCGGTATAATGAGTGCTTGCGCAACAGACCTAAAGTCGTGAGGGTCGAGGATACTCCGTAGAGGTTGTAACACTCTAAATTTGTGGAAAATGGCCTTGTTGGTTTTTCGTAGGTGCTTTTCCATCTTTAGGTTGCTGTCCAATGTGACTCCCAGATATTTTATTTCATTCTTTGTATTGTACGTATTGTTACACAGGGTAGTTGTCGCAGGAGGTTCAAAGTTTGGTTTACTGGCGATATACATCACCTCAGTTTAGCGCAATATAGAAGAAACTGAAAATAAATAAATAAATAAATAACATGCTGTGGTCACACGTCTCCTCAAAAAACCCTCACTCGATCCCACATGTCCTTCTAATTATTGACCCATCTCTCCCCTTCACTTCTAAACTACTTGAATGTGCAGTTCACTGCTGCTGCCTTGACTTCCTCTCCAATCATGCCCTCCTCGATCTCTTACAGTCCGGCTTTCATCCTCTACACTCTACTGAAATGGCTCTTACCAAAGTCTCCAGCAACTTGTTCCTGGAAAAATCCAAGGGCCTTTATTCCATCCTCATCCTCTCTGCTGCCTTCAATACCATTGATCACACCCTTCTCCTCAATACCCTGTCATCGCTTGGCTTGAGGGCCCTGTACTATCCTGGTTCTCTTCCTATCTCTCCCACCGCTCCTTCTGTGTGTGCTCTGGTGGCTCCTCCTCCTCTGCTACCCTGCTCCCAGTTGGTGTACCCCAAGGATCTGTTCTGCGTCCGCTCCTCTTCTTTCTCCATACTCAGGCCCTCGGTGCGCTCATCTCTTCCCATGGCTTTCAGTACCATATATCCGCTTCGGCATCCAATTCAAACTTCTCCTGCTGACCTATAAATGCATTCACTCTACTGCTCCTCAGTACCTTTCATCCATCATCTCTCTTTATAACCCCCCTTGGGCACTCCGCTCTTCTAGCAAACTGCTTCTATCTATGCCCCGCTCTCCTACTGCTAACTCCAGACTTCGCTCCTTTCACCTTGCTACACCATATGCCTGGATCAAACTTCCGGTGTCTGTATGCCAGGCACTTTCTCTAACCCTCTTCAAGTCCAGGTTGAAAACTCACCTCTTTGCTGCTGCTTTCGGATGTTGTCTCACCTGAGCTCCTCTTCTCCCCCTTATTCCACCCCCGCCTATACCTTCTGTGTTTGTGTGTTTTGTCTTCACTAGATTGTAAGCTCTGATGAGCAGAGATTGTCTCTTACAAGTCTACGACTGGTAGCGCTATATAAATGCTAAGTAGTAGGAGGAGGAGGTGAGAGTGCATGCTACTGAGTGACGGTGGAAAGAGAACCAGGGAGAAGGACTATTGCGTGAATGCTCCCCTTCATATGGTGTCACTGAACAAAGGGCTACACAACTACAGTGAAAGGCTGGCAGAGGAGGAGACATCGTGTAAGAAGCGCTGCTTATCAGCTCCCCCTGCTGCTGGTGGGAGGTCAATGCACAGATAAACAAAAAGCCTTCCATGCAGCAAAACAGTTTATACAAGCCAGAATGAAACCGCGATGCAGCCCTAGAGACGGAGGGTAAGTGCTGTGTTGCCGCTGCTGTCATCCCGGAGAGGGGCACCAGTGATGGATTGGGCGTGGGGGAAGGGGCATTAAGGGCAGTGGGATGGAGGGATCGCCTAGGGTGTCCCCAGTCCTTGCACCAGCCCTGCCCACTACACTCTTACCTCATGCTGCAGCAACCGGAAAGCCCACACTGAACATACCATTTGATGTGAGAATCACCGCGTTCTCTTCCACAAATCTATATTACTAAGTATTCTTGAACTTTTACTAATGTAAACGTTTCTCTTTTTTAATTGCCTTTTCTCTTTTAAAATTGGAATGGATCTTCCTGCTTCTACCCCTCCTTCTATAGACCAGAAATTACCAGAAAAGTGAGGATTTGGTAAAATAAAAAAAAATTGATGTATGTGCTTTTGATTTTATTCCAGTGTTACTGTAAAAGACCATGTAGTTTCTGAGTCTCCAGACCATCTCCTCAGATAAAGTTCAACTAAACATTTCCTAATTTGCTCCAATAATTATGAAGAGATTGGAGAAAAAGGTATAATGAAAATATGCTAAAAAGGGGCAGTCCTCTCATCCTACCCCGACCATACGACACACAGACACCCCACCCGTGCAGCACAGACACACACACACACATGCATTCCATCCTCGCACCGTACACACACGTAAGAACATAAGATATGCCATACTGGGTAAGACCAAGGTCCATCAAGCCCAATATCCTGTTTCCAACAGTGGCCAGTCTAAGTCACAAGTACCTAGCAGTCTACCCAAAAGACACAAGTTCCACAATGCTTGTATTGGGTCAAGCAGTGATATACTGGGGTCCCTTTTAATAATAGTTTATGGATCTTTCTTCCAGGAACTTGTCCAAACCTTTTTTAAATCAAATTACACTAACAGCTTCTACTATATCCTCCAGTAACAAATTCCAGACTTTAATTACACGTTGAGTGAATAAATATTTTCTGTTATAACCTATTCTTAAATAGGTTACACTGTAGCTTCATTGCACGTCCCCTCTTGTATATTTTGATGGCATAAACAATTGATCTACGTTTACCCGTTCCATTCCATCCATTAATTTATAGACTTCTATCATATCTCCTCTCAGCTGTCTTTTCTCCAAGTTGAAGAGCCCCCACCTTTTTAGCCTCTCTTCATAGGGAGTATCCTTCCATCCACTTCACCATTTTGATGGCTCTTCTCTGTACTTTTTCTAATAATGCCATATTCTTTTTAAGATACGGTGACCAGAATTGCACATAATATTCAAGGTGTACCATGGAACGATACAGAGGCATTATAATATCCTTTTATTCTCCCCCCGACACTCCTCATAGCACACACAAGCATTCAGTCCCCGACACTCCTCATGGACACACACATGCATTCAGCTCCTAACACTCCTCATGGTACACACACATGCATTCAGCTCCTAACACTCCTCATGGACACACACATGCATTCAGCTCCTAACACTCCTCATGACACACACACATGCATTCAGTCCCCGAAACTCCTCATGGCACACACACATGCATTCAGCCCCCGACATTCCTCATGGACACACACATGCATTCAGCTGCTAACACTCCTCGTGGTACACACACATGCATTCAGCCCCCGACATTCATCATGGACACACACATGCATTCAGCTCCTAACACTCCTCGTGGTACACACACATGCATTCAGCTCCTAACACTCCTCATGACACACACATGCATTCAGCCCCCGACACTCCTCATGGCACACACACATGCATTCAGCCCCCGACATTCCTCATGGACACACACATGCATTCAGCTGCTAACACTCCTCATGGACACACACATGCTTTCAGTCCTGACACTCCTCATGGCACACACACATGCATTCAGTCCCCGAAACTCCTCATGGAAACACACATGCATTCAATCCCAGACACTCCTCATGGACACACACATGCATTCAGCTGCTATCACTCCTCATGGACACACACATGCTTTCAGTCCCCAAAACTCCTCATGGACACACACATGCATTCAGCTGCTAACACTCCTCATGGACACACAAATGCATTCAGTCCCGACACTCCTCATGGCACACACACATGCATTCAGCTGCTAACACTCCTCATGGACACACACATGCATTCAGTCCCCAAAACTCCTCATGGAAACACACATGCATTCAGTCCCCAAAACTCCTCATGGCACACACACATGCATTCAGCCCCCAACACTCCTCATGGACACACACACACACACACACACACATGCATTCAGCCTCTGACACTTCTCATGGACACACACAAGCATTCAGCTCCTAACACTCCTCATGGACACACACATGCATTCAGTCCCCCAAACTCCTCATGGCACACACACATGCATTCAGCCCCCGACACTCCTCATGGACACACACACACACGTGCATTCAGCCTCTGACACTTCTCATGGACACACACAAGCATTCAGCTCCTAACACTCCTCATGGACACATACATGCATTCAGTCCCCGAAACTCCTCATGGAAACACACATGCATTCAATCCCCGACACTCCTCATGGATACACACATGCATTCAGCTGCTAACACTCCTCATGGCACACACACATGCTTTCAGCTCCTAACACTCCTCATGGACACACACATGCATTCAGCTGCTAACACTCCTCATGACACACACACACACATGCATTCAGTCTCCGACACTCCTCATGGACACACACATGCATTCAGCTGCTAACTCTCCTCATGGCACACACACAAGCATTCAATCCCTGACACTCCTCATGGACACACACATGCATTCAGCTCCTAACACTCCTCATGGACACACACATGCATTCAGTCCTTGAAACTCCTCATGGACACACACATGCATTCAGCTCCTAACACTCCTCATGGCACATACACATGCATTCAGTCCCCGACACTCCTCATGCACACACACACACATGCATTCAGCCTCTGACACTTCTCATGGACACACACAAGCATTCAGCTCCTAACACTCCTCATGGACACACACAAGCATTCAGCTTCTAACACTCCTCATGGACACACACATGCATTCAGTCCCCAAAACTCCTCATGGCACACACACATGCATTCAGCCCCCGACACTCCTCATGGACACACACACACACATGCATTCAGCCTCTGACACTTCTCATGGACACACACAAGCATTCAGCTCCTAACACTCCTCATGGACACACACATGCATTCAGTCCCCAAAACTCCTCATGGCACACACACATGCATTCAGCCCCCGACACTCCTCATGGACACACAGACACACACATGCATTCAGCCTCTGACACTTCTCATGGACACACACAAGCATTCAGCTCCTAACACTCCTCATGGACACACACATGCATTCAGTCCCTGAAACTGCTCATGGAAACACACATGCATTCAATCCCCGACACTCCTCATGGATACACACATGCATTCAGCTGCTAACACTCCTCATGGCACACACACATGCATTCAGCTGCTAACACTCCTCATGACACACACACACACATGCATTCAGTCCCCGACACTCCTCATGGACACACACATGCATTCAGTCCCCGACACTCCTCATGGACACACACATGCATTCAGCTGCTAACTCTCCTCATGGCACATACACATGCATTCAATCCCTGACACTCCTCATGGACACACACATGCATTCAGCTCCTAACACTCCTCATGGACACACACACACACATGCATTCAGCTCCTAACACTCCTCATGGCACATACATATGCATTCAGCCCCCGACACTCCTCATGGACACACACACAGACACATGCATTCAGCCTCTGACACTTCTCATGGACACACACAAGCATTCAGCTCCTAACACTCCTCATGGACACACACATGCATTCAGTCTCCGAAACTCCTCATGGATACACACATGCATTCAGCTGCTAACACTCCTCATGGCACACACACATGCATTCAGTCCCCGACACTCCTCATGGATACACACATGCATTCAGCTGCTAACACTCCTCATGGCACACACACATGCATTCAGTTCTTAACAGTCCTCATGGCACACACACATGCATTCAGCTGCTAACACTCCTCATGACACACACACACATGCATTCAGTCCCCAACACTCCTCATGGACACACACATGCATTCAGTCCCCAACACTCCTCATGGACACACACATGCATTCAGCTGCTAACACTCCTCATGGACACACACATGCATTCAGTCCCCAAAACTCCTCATGACACACACACGTGCATTCAGCCTGCGACAGATCTCATGGCACACACACATGCATTGAGCCCCCGACACTCCTCACGACACACACACATGCATCCCCTGACACTCTCCCTGACACAGACATTTACACACATTGGCCTATGTAGTCTCCAGTAGTGTCCATGTCACACAGATAGCATACACACACACTCACTGACACACACACCTGCACAGAGCCTCTAGCAATTCCTATGACACACACAGATGAAATCATCAAATGTCAGATCCTGTGAGTGAGGGAAATGCACTATTTTATCTGTAATGTGTGCACTTTTCAGCTTGTTTCAGCTCTTCTGCAGGTCTCCAAACACACCAGACCTCTCCTTCCCTCTCGTGCACGCTGTTAGTGTGATATTTACCTTTATATTGCAGCCAGGCAGAGAGAATAAAGGGAGCAGTGGAGCCTCTGGTGCAGCAAGTTGGTCGGTCAGAATCAGACACACATGCGCTGTAGTGTAGGGCATGAATCCTGCGGTGAGCATAATTGCCGGTTCACTACAAGGAGAACTATCGCTGGCTCTCACGGGAGGCTATGGAGTGATTTTTCCACTTTCAGCCACCCTGCTGCAATGACAGTAAAGTCTCAACATGTTTCACAGTTATAGCTGCAAAGCAGTGTCCTTAGTGAAATCCCAAAGCCAAGTGCTGTTTCTCACATTGATGCTGCCACCGTTGTCTCTCAGGACTGCTGACGTCAGCTCTGGGCTTAAGCCTTGCGTCTTAGTGTTCACTGCAGTTTCCATGCGACTTACACCCACAGAGAGCAGTGGCCTTCCCCAGGTCTGTTTTAATAACAGTGTATTGACTTTTTCTCCAGGGACTTGTCCAAACCTTTTTGAAGCCCAGCTACACTCCCTGCTTTTATCACCTCATCCTTATTTCTGGGATTCATGAAAGAGCAGGGCAGCCGAGCAGGCAGAGAGAGAGCTGTGGTAGAACCTGTAACAGCAGTAACAGGCAGGAGAAGAGGCAGGACAGCAAAGTGATTGTAACTTTTGAAGACCTTTATTTGGTTAAGTAAATAAATACATTCATTTTGTTTGCTTCTATCACATTAACCCTTTGACTGTCACAGCCTGTTCATATGATGTTAAATATTTACTCCTCGGTATTTGATTTTATTGCAGCTATTGCATATTCTTGTTATAACATTTGATTTGAAGGAGAAATTCCAGCATCACATGAACAGAGTCCACAAAGGAGTTTTGGGACTGAGGGTGTAGTCTATCATTAATAGCAATGAGGGAGGGGGAAGCAATGTATACATTGCAGGGGGGCATCAGAGACCCTAGATCCAGCACTGATATAAACATCCCCACGTTTAAATAGCCCCTGTTCTAACATGGCCTTTATATGTGTATGTCACTCTCTATGAGCAAATGCTGCTAGTTCCATGTAGCGATGCTTCTAAAATAGCCTCATCCTGTGTCACTTGTAGAATCAGTCACACAGAACCGTCTTTAAATGCAGGTGATGTGCAGTGATATAGAACCGTCTGTTTTGCATATTGACACCCAGGAGACACTTCACTAATACTGGGAGGATGTATAAATGTTTCCTTTTACTCTTTATGGTTTATTAATCAGCAGCGGCCAGTCAGGAAGGATGAAGATGTCACAGACTCACCTCATCTGGATCCTGCTCCTCTGGATAAAGGGTAAGAAGAAAACTTTCATGCTGAATTTAAAACAGGGATAAAAGATGAGTGAAAATTACCACAGTTCCATAGCAAATGACAGTAGACAAAGACCAGGAAGGTGACTAGAGTTATAGAATTGTTCTTCAACTGATTCTCTCAATATATATAAACTACTATTTATTTTGAATTTAAATCCTGTCATATCTATATTTTTTGTCTTTCTTCAGATTCAAATGGGCAGATTGTGATGACTCAAACTCCAGAGTCCTTGTCCGCGTCTGTGGGAGACACAGTCACCATGAGCTGTAAAGCCAGTAGTAGTGTTGGCAGCTATGTAGCCTGGTACCAGCAGAAACCCGGACAGGCTCCCAAGCCTCTGATATACTTTGCTTCTAGACGTTATACTGGGATCCCAGAGCGGTTCAGCGGCAGTGGATCTGGGACTGATTTCACCTTCACAATTAGCGGAGTTCAAGCTGACGATGCTGCTGTTTATTACTGTCAGCAGGGTAGCAGCTTCCCTCTCACACAGTGCTACAGACCCGTACAAAAACCTTCCTGCAGTGTCTGACTGTTACTGGTGCCATTTTCATGCCACATGCAGTACCTAATGCAGGGTACAAAGGAAGTAAACTCTTTAAAGGAAGATTGCAGAAATAATTTTGTATCCATCGAGTCCCTAGTTTTACTATTATCCACTCATTTATAAACTGTGAGAACAGCTTTCTATAAGTTGTGCAGGTAAGGAAAAAGACATATAGGGCCATGTCTTTGAAAGTACAGTAGTATTTTTTGTGTTTTGGTGAATGTGGCGTCTCACAAACTATGTAAAGCTCTATAAAAGAAGCACATCCAATGAATAAGCTGTCGAAAGTGGGCATGTCCATTGAATTCAGTTTGATAAGAGGAGCCTAAAGAAGGTTTTGTCAGAGCAAGATTTAGGGCAGGTTTCTGCCTTTCACTGTGACCATCTGAGATGTTTCCCTGACCAAATGGTGGCATTGTGCCATTGAATCATAGATGCATGCTACGGACTACATCGGGAATTGGGAATTGGCGCAAGAGCTGAAACATGTTCTGAGCCCGACAACACACAAGTTGCTTCATCTGTATATACACTGTTTATATGAACCTAATTGGAGATGCTGAAAGAAATGTTTAAGTCACTCTGGTTCCAGACTACTGCTGAGTGTGTATGAGAACCAGAGGTGCGCTCTTATTTTATATTGGGTCCAGCAGAAATTTTCAGGACCGATATTCAGTGGCATTAACACAGTTAATGTCACTGAATATTCACAGCTGCCACCTCTACACACATGTCGGAAGCGTTCAGAAGTGTGGCGGAGTGAAGGCAGCACCGCTCGTTAACTGCGCAGCAGCTCAATACTGCCTTTCCGGTTAGAGATATATGCAGTGAAGAGCAATGCAAGAAACCCTCCCCTAACTTTCACTGTGTATCGCTGACAGGGCAGTGCCTCAGTGTCGCTTCTGCCCGGTTAGTGCAGAGGGTTCACTCCAATATCACCTACACAAACGCCATCTTGCCCCCACCCCTGTTATTTTCTTATACGAGGTTTGACAAAAAAGAAATGAGACTGTGGCTCAATGCCAATTGGCTAATTGCTTATGTCACTGTCTGGAACATCTCGCCACTACTCTCCTATAATATTTTTCATCTATTTCACTCTGTTTTTCTTTTTCAGGTTTTTTGTAGCACACTGCTCCATCGCTTTGTCACACAACTGGATGTGGCAGAAATATCTCCAACTTCTCCAAAAGGCTTATGGAGAAGATACAATGTCAAGGCCATGAGTCTTTGAGTGGAAAAACGCTTCAATAATGGCTGCGAGGAGGTGGAGGATAACTCCAAGTCAGGACCGCCTTCCACGACAAAGACGGCTGAGAACATTGACAGAGTGAACCAGCTGGTGCGGCGTGATCACAGATTGATGGTGCGGATGACAGCTGAGGAGCTCAACCTGAACAGGGAGTCAGTGCGGACCATCTTGGTGCAGGAGCTGGAAATACAGAAGGTGTGCTCCAAGATGGTGCCCAAGCTTTTAACAGACTACGAGAAGGAGCACCGTGTCAATGTTTGTCGAGACTTGCTAGAGAAGATCAGAGATCACAGTTCATTGGCTGAGTCATCATAGGAGATGAGACTTTGGTCTTCCAGTACGACCTTGAAAGCAAGAGACAGAACTGGCAATGGACAACTCAACTGTCACCCAGACCCAAGAAGGCGCGCATGTCCAAATCAAGGACCAAGGTTATGCTGATCGCATTCTTCAACCAGAATGGAGTGGTCCATCATGAGTTTGTGCCTGAGGGTCAGACAGTCAACCAGCACTTCTACCAGCAGGTCTTCAATTGCCTCCATGACCTGATTCGGAGCAGCAAGCAGGCTCTGTGGAGAGACAAGTCATGGCTGCTCCACCACGACAATGCACCCGTACACACCGAACTCAGTGTGAGGCAGTTCTTGGCTTTTTCCTTCTTTCATGCTGGTCTTTATCTGCCATCATTTACTATGTTACTATGTTACTATGATGTCCACTATGCAGTTACATTATAGTATCAAGCTCCCTAAGTATTGTCACGTGCACTTCTTCCAGTTTTTACTCATTACTGCTGGCAATGCAAGTTCTTTTTCCTTGATCTGGGGTGGCTATAGATGGAGAGTTTGCTGTAGCATGGGCACACTGTTGTTAGGCTTCCCTGCTTATTTTAGTGATTTAGTTACAGGGCTGCAGGTGGTACCAAGGCCTGTGCGAGAGGTGCAGCTGCCCAGGGCACAGGTATATGGAAGAGACACTGATATCATCACTGGGGCCTCTAGGAAGCT
Organism: Ichthyophis bannanicus; assembly: GCA_033557465.1. NCBI lineage: Eukaryota > Metazoa > Chordata > Amphibia > Gymnophiona > Ichthyophiidae > Ichthyophis > Ichthyophis bannanicus. The sequence continues at coordinate 1,316,372,277 of CM066032.1, forward strand.
CAAAAAGAGTGTGTTCCTGCATGTGACTGGGGGGATAGCACCAGATTCAGCCTGGTATAGTCCTGCAGGGCTGCACGCAGGCCCGAACCTAGCCCTGTGTGAGTGGTGTGGCCGCACAGGGTGCAGAGGCTTAAGGGGAGCATTTTAGCTTTCTTCCATTGCCTGCTGCTGTCACTTTTTCTTCTCTCAGCGGCAGCAGGCAATGGAAGAAAGCTAAAATGTGCCCCTTAACCCTTCTTCTGGCATGCTAAGCACCCATGCTCTTGCAGGGAGGGAAAGATCTGCTTAGCATGCCAGCAATTTGCACATCTCTCCCACCGCAGGGGGAGGTGGCGCGCGCCCGATGTGCAAGTTGCACAGGGTGCGATCTTCCCTCGGTACGGCCCTGGCTGCATGTCCCTTTTCTGTGGCAGTAAGCTATATCATTGCTCCTATCTAATTGCACTATAATCTCTATGGAGCCCTTTTCGTTAGGAGCACGGTGCTGTTGCACCTAATATGCCGATAACGCCGATGCACAAATCAAAAGCATATTAGGGCACAATCATGTTCTTAACTACTGGAGGGATAGAAAGCCAGCTCCCGGCAGTTAATGCAGCACATGCAGCCCTGCTGCGGCATGATATAGTGCAGTTGTTCTTTCTTTCACCTATAGAGGTGGCTGTATCTGCACCCACATTACTTGCTTGCCGTGCAGGTAGCACAGGTGCACGGACTGCAATCACTCATCCCACTCACTCTCCACTCCTAACCCTCCCACTTGCAACCCTAACACCCTTAGCGCTCAAATCCAGCCGCGCTGTCATGGCTATGTGTCAATGTATGTCAAACACACACTTTTAGTACATGCTAGACCCATGCTGACAGCAAGTGCCCTTTAGTAAAAGGACCCATATGTACTTGTTAATTATTTTTAACACAATTTTCTAGTTCCCTTTTTCTCCGTGGGTCCCTAATATAAATTTGTATCCTTTAATGTTAAGAAATTTAAAAATTCCATCAAAAAAAATCCTCAGTTATATGAAAAAACATGCAAGTAAATGCAGATGATATTTTTTTTCCAGGGAGCACATTTAATCCACAAAATATCTTTAAGACAATCAAACAAATAGTATGTTGTTGGTAGTTTCTCTCTGGCCTGTGCGAAAGATCAGAGTAATAGGGGTGTGCATTCAATGCAGTTCATTTGGTTTGCTTGGCAGGGCTGCTTTTCTCTATGGGCAAAAGGGGCAGCTGTCCCGGGCTCCTACACAATGGGAGCCCATCTGGGGAAATGTAGCTCCAAGGTTACCAGTCCAATTTTTCCACCGGTCCATTCCTTTCTTCTCTTGAGGCCGAACCATGGGATTTAATTGTGCTGTAATCATCAAGCATAAAAAAACCAAACAAACCCCCAAACCAGCAGTCAGTTGCAGTCATCACTATGCCTCTAAGCTGCACTTTGCAGAGCGGGTCCGGTCCGATACCACTGTAGCAAAAGAGGAACACGCATGTGCGGGGCCAGCACGGAGCACATGGTGGGCAGGGCATGCTGCATCTGCATCTGCACAGTGGGCTTGGGCATTTGGGGAAGGCTGCACCAGGCGTTTAACAGGCCCAGCTGGGGAAGTGGCAAAGCCACAACCAACATCGGTGAGACAAAGACCTGACATTGAATATCCGGGGTTAAAGGTCGGTGGTGATGGCTGTGAGTCATAGCAGCACATAGCCGTCCCAGAAGAATATCAGCCCCTACATTTCCGTTTTGCTCCAAAAGGCAAGAGGTTAGGAGATGCTTAACTTATGTGTAGCATGATTTATTTGCATTTAGTTCAAACCTTTCCAGTAGTAGTTCAAGGTCAGTTGCCACCAGGTACAGGAGGTATTTCTCTGTCCCCAGAGGGCTTACAATCTAAGTTTGCATATGAGGCAGTAGAGAGATAAGTGACTTACCGAAGGCCACAGCAAGCGCCAGAAGGATTCAACCCCTCTTCTCCTTTACCAGGCGCCATTGCTCTAGCCACTTGATTACTCCTCAACTCTATTAATGGCTTATTTTCACCTGCAGAAAACTGGGGGAACAATGGGGACCAATCCCCAAAATTTTCCCAATGGCCCCATAAATGGTTAAAGCAGTCCTATGTTTGGGCACCTAAATATGAAAAGTGTGCACAGCACAAATGCATACTGTACCTGAATGTAACTCGTCTTGATCTCCTCCTGGAAATGCCTGAGCTAAATACTAAAATTAATTAAAACAAAAATTTGTGTCTGAATACATATGAATTTATGTGCTACAATCAGTTGTGTGCACTTTAAGTTCAATCATGCATACAATATGTGTGCAAAAAAACAAATAGGTCAAAGATGAAAAAATGCCTGAAAATAAGTAAAATTTCATTCTAACTGAGCATAAGCCAAACTTTTATTTATCCCCCTACAGAGTAGATGTGCTTTACTGAAGATTCTTATACAATAAATCCCAGCAATCTGATTATGAATATAGAATTCATAATACGTACAAGTAAATTAGTATTTTGTTTACAGGTTTTAGTTTCATTTTATAAGAATTTTCATTTCAAAGCAATTTTGTTAATTAAGAAGATAGCTGTGGCTACTGCTGAAAGAGAAAGCATGGCTGAAAAGTTACTAGAGGTTTCAGGCAAATAAAAAACAGTCAGAGGCTGGTCTTAAACTGGTGACCTTCCATTAAAAAGGACACATTTTTCAGATAAGCTATCAACATACCTCGGTGGGGGGGTGGAAGGGGTCTGGCTCTAGCAAACATTGTTATATTGCTGGTGATTTTCATTCCTGTTTCCTTATTGGTGCAAAGACTGTCTGGTCTGCAGTTTTATGTAAATGCTAACTGGATATTTTGCCTTGAGAATCTATTGATTCTTGCTGTAGAGATTTACTCCAAAGATTTTTTTTTGGTATCTTCTTGTGCCAGAAGTTTTGTCTCTGATAGTAAACTTAGACATTATTTCACAGAATCTCTGGCATAAGAACATGACAAAAGAAAAATCTTTGGAGTAAATCTCTAGAGCAGGATTCAAAATCCAGTTACATGTACTGTCACGGGGCTGCAGGTCTTCGCCTAGAGCCCCGAGGTTGGAGTTGCCTTGCTATCTTATAGTAGTCAAAAATAGTCTCAAGTCGAGTGGTTAAGGCAAAACAAAACAAGGGCTTTATTCCCCTTCCCCCAAGGATATCATTTGCATAATCAAAAAACAGGGTAAACAAAACAGTTTCTCTCAAAGAAAAATATCTTCTTTTTCTTTGGTCTTTTTACAGGGCTTCAGAACAAAGACTCAATATCATCCGCAAGACATAATGTACAATCCATAGGAGCCTGTTCTGGAACCCTGGTGTTACTTTCCCATTGCATCTCCTCACATTCAGCATACGTTGTGCTTGGGTTTAAACCTTCACAGCTGTTTTTATGCAAACCCCTCTCTGAAAGTTCAGATAGCGTACAGGGACACAGTTCTGTGCAAGTATATTTAAGAGTACCTGTATCTGTAGGGTTGCCTCTCCAGCTCTCCTTTTCCACCCTCCAGTTGTTAGGGATTGTTTTATAGCTTCCTGCAGATATTTCTGGTCTGGAGCACTGCTCTGACCCTCCATTCCGAATGGAGCTTCTAGCTTTCCCTCTCACAGTGCTAGGCTCCTACCTGTATAATTGTTGAGGTCTTTCCTCTGGCAGTGAGGACTGGGGACTTTCCTTCTCACTCGGTCTAGGCAGCCTCCTAGCCCCAGGCTGTGCCTTCCTTCTCTCTGGAGCACTGGCTTCTCTCCCTGGGCTGTAAACAGGTTCCTCGTAGGACCTCCAGCTACCGGCAGTCTGAGCACTTCCCCTGCCACGTTCCTCTGAAGCCTTGCCTCTGCTGCTTCCTGTTCCAGTGACACGCCCAGTGCTTCCTCTGTTCAGCAGGCTTCTCTCTCTGTGACCTCTGCCTCCCTGGTTGCTGCCCTCTGCTCTCTCCTTCCCCTTCTCTTTCTGTTCCTTCTCCTCCTTTGCTGGCTCTACCAACCAGCTTTTATCTCCCTATTCGCTGTAAGCTGACTGTGCTTTCTTGGACAGGTGATCATAATCAATCCCCAAGCTTTCTGCAACGTCATAGCTTGGGTGTGGTAGTTCTGCTCCTCTGTTCCTTTGCTTCTCCTGAGCTGCACATGCTGGCTGCCTAACAGATTCTAAGGTAAGTTTCTCCTTTCTATCTATCTGCATAGGCTCTGTGTGGGCTTCTATGTCACAGTACATAGAGCTGCAGACCAGACAAACGTTATGCTAATCAAGAAATTAAAATGAAGATCACCTGTAATACAAGACTTTTCTTTTGTTTTTATACATTTCAATTTCAGGGCAATTTGGTTAATTAAAGAGGTAGCTGTAGCTGCCACACAAACTAAAAACATAGCTGAAAACTTATTAGCAGTTTCAGGCAAATCAAAATCAGAATATTTCTTTCTCATCAGTCAGAGGCTGGTCTCAAACTCACAACCTTAATAAGGTGCTTACCTGTCAGCTAAACTACCATCACAGCTTGATGGGGTTGGGGAGATGGGCTTGGGGAGGGAGGGGAGCTGATTCTAGCAAGCATTGAGGTGTGATTTTCCTTCCACTTTCCTGATTTGCCCAAGATTTGTCTGGTCTGCATCTCTATATAAAATGCTAACTGGATTTTCTTTTTTGGCCTTGTGAATCTATTGACTCCGGCTGTAGAAATTTACTTAAAAGATTTTTCTTTTGCCATGTTCTGGTGTCAGAAATTCTGCGAAAACATATCTAAGTATACTATCAGAGACATTTACCAAACTTAATGCAGATCCAGACTGTCACACATATCCTGCAATGATAGGGTACTACATGATTCAGCACTGTAGATTTGGTGGATAAGCCTACTCGACTCCTAAAGATAGAAGGCCATTTTGCTGAAGCCCAGTGACCAGTTCATGTCTGTTTTAATACATGGCAACTGGCAGCTGGGCTCATTAATGTGTGGGCATGCCAGGTACTGCTTGTTAAATCGCACAGTACTCAGTCATCTCAAGATGGTATGGGGAAAGGGCGGAGTGTGGGACATTACTGCAAACACCAGGACAATTGCCACTCACTCAGTGGCAATGTGGCTGGGGTTTTTTTGTCATGAGTTCACCTAACGATATCTCTATGGGAAATGAACCTGCCTTACTAGATGAACCTGCCTTACTGGAATATAGTTAGTGCTCATGTCTAAGCCTGAACTGATGAGGACATGTTGGTCACACTCCTGACAGTTAACATGGAGGCTTTGACTTAACATGCATTGGTTAGTAAAAGGATCCCTTAATTGCTCATATATCAATCAATCTCCTCCAAGATATACAGTAACTATGCTTATGAAGTGTATTCACTTACTGGAGCTACTGGGAGAGGGGGGGGAATGGAGTTAATGGCAATTATATCCCTGACCTATTGAATCAAAGATTACAGACCCCAAGCTTACTGAGAGAACTATTAATTATTTTCATTCATTTTATTTGTGTTTTTTATGTTTGCCACAGAGTGGAGGAGTAGTCTAGTGGTTAGACCAACTACCTAATATCCAGAAAATCACGGGCTCTGTTCCCACGGCAAGTAACTTTATCCTCCATTGCCTCAGAAGAAAAGGCCTGGTAATATACTTCATTCATTATTTACAAAGAGTAGGACAAATATAAAATAGTTCAAGATTGGGCAGCTCGAGTCCTCCTGAGTTTTGGGACGTATCAAGATTAACCACCCTATCCTCGACTGGCAACCCTGCCAAACAAAAGAAGTAAACAGCCGGCGCAATTTATTGAAAAAAGAACGTGGGATCAAAATAGGGAGTTGGGTAAAGAGAAACAGAATCTTAGACAGGAGGATCATCTTCAGAGTATTAAAACATCCTAACCACGAAATTGACAAAGATTGCCATGAGCGAATATCACCTTCTAAAGTTTTAAAGAGTTGAGCATAGTCACGTACATACAACTTTGTGAGGTCTCACAGTATGACTATCCCAAGATAGTGAAACTGCATGACCACCATGAACCCAGCCAGAAATGATGGCCTAGTACCAGATGTGGCCAAAATGCATAGTAACAAGGCAGATTTTTGCCAATTCACTGAAAAGCCTGAGATGTTGGAGAACCTTTGCAGAAGGTTCACAATGACAGGCAAAGAGGTCCCCATATAAAGATTAAGGTGTGTAAAAGGGGTGCTTGTTATGAAGGTACCCTCACCTTGGCAAGTATGTAAATTAACTGTCTTGCAAAGGATTGTGGTTATTGAAGTCCATTCACACAAAGCTTGCCTTTTAAATAAATGAAGAAACTTGTAGTTGGTCGAGTGTAAGGCAAAATTAGAGTTTATTTATGGGGTGAATATTCCACACACAGATATACTTGGTAACACCATCGAGATAACTTCTCCAGGGTTTATTCAACATAAACAAGGCAACTGAAAAGCTTATGTAAATAAGTATCAAAGTGCTTTATAGAACAGAAAGGCTTTCTTACAGCCACTGCTATCAAACTTCGTAGCAGTGCTGAGGTGGAAACAAACCAAAAAGAAAAACTTCTTTATACAAAAACATAGCTCTCTTTTTCCACACAGAAAAGAACTTTTAAATCCCATGTGTGCACGGCTTGTGCTGTGCTCTCCTCTACCAACAGGTGACAATTAGCTGCAATCAGTAGCTTGTTCTCAGCACACGTGCAAACTTCCCCAAAGCTTTCTTTCCAACAAAACTTTATGGGAAGCCAGTAATTAGAATGTTTCCTTTTGATGTTTACTCTTATTTGGAGGATTTTCCTAAAATAACAACCTACTCAAAGAACAGTCCATATAAACATCCTCTTCATCAGATATTAAACCTTGCTCCTGAAATTGCATAGATTCAGTTTCTCTGTCTGACTCAGAGGGCTTTAGGAACTGACCTCTGCACGGAGAGAAACTGTTTCCCTGCTGTTTGCTTTGCTCAAAGCTAGAGAAACGTTCACAGTGCCTACCTGAATCCAGGCAAGCATCAGGCTGCTTCTTTTGGTATTCTGGCCAGTATGCAATAGAGCTTCTGTGTCCTGTCCTCCAGTTGGTATCTCTGGACCTCAGGGTCTTTTCTCCATACATCCTCCAAGAGGTATTTGGGCTCCTTTTCTCCTTAACTGCAACAGACCTCTTCCTAGGTGCTGCTTGTGGGTCCCTGGCTGTGGATCTCCAGACTTCTGGCTTTCTCCAATCCTCTGAAGGTTGTTTCCCCCAGGAATCTCTCCAGGCATACGTACTTCTCTGAGCTCCTCTCTTGGACCGTCTGCTTCCTTGTCCTTGTTCCTTCAGGTTCCGGTTGTTCTTCCTTCTGTTCTCGTTCTGGTTCTTGCTCTCCTTCTGGTTCTCCATCTGTCTTCCTGAAGATTCCCTTCTAGTTTTAAAGGGCTTAGATTGCAACTCCTCCCTTGCATTCTTCAGGTGTTGTGGATTAAGCTGTCTCCTAGAGGATGATTGATTAGGGATGACAGAATGGTTTCTCTGATTAGACTCATGCTTTTCCACCTGAGCTCCCCTAGGGACTTTCTGCAAACTGGTGCATTCTGGAACATGTAGTCTTTTAGGGAAACAAGCTGTCTTATTTCTATAACCTGCCAGCACAGGTCCCTTTATCAGAGTAAATTCTCCTCTTTTGTCATTACTCCCTGAGCTTTGATAAGCTTCCTTATCACAGGTGTCATTGGCATATAGAGAAATGATATGTGCCCCTCAGTGTGATACCCTATGTAGAAGCCTGCCACCGCAGGTGTGCAGCCAAGAGTTCTATGGCCAGAGCGAATAAGAAAGGGGGAAGTGGACATCCCTGTCTGGTGTCTCTCCCTGACTCAAAGGACGGAGAGAGAAAACCGTTCGCTAACACTGATGCCATGGGGGCAGTGTATAATGCTTCGATCCAGCCTCAGATGGAAAAAACCAGACTGTTCCAAGCTAATTAATAAGTAACGCCATTCAACTTTATCAAACGCCTTCTCAGCATCAAGGGATAATACAGCAAACTCCCCAGGGACATCCCACAAACTGGACATCACATTGATCAACCGACAAACATTTTCAAAGCCATAGCGGTAAGTAATAAAGCCTGTTTGATCCAGGTGCACAAGATCATGTAACTGCCTATCCAGAGTTTGTAATCTATATTAAGGAGAGAGATTGGTTGATTACTACTGCAGCACAGTGGGTCCTTACCCTCTTTTGGAATCATGATTTGATAAAAGGAAGGAGGAAGTCAATGCTGAGGCAGTATTTCATTAAACATACAGGGGAATGTTTACTAAACTCCGAAAATGTGCGGGTCCCCGTTAGTATGCGTGTGCCATATAAGGAGTGGGCGGTTCAGGCAGAAAAAAGAAAAAAAACGACCGTAAGTGTGCGCGTCGCGCTAATGTGCGGGGCCCACATTAGCGCGTGGGAAGGCTAAGTGGGGCGCTGCTGGACCCATACAGGAGCAGAGCCGTAGCACAACCATGAAGACACTAACCAATGGTGCATGGGCTATGGGTTCAATCCCCCAGTATGAGCAAAAAAAAAAGGCTATTGCAAAAAAAAAAAAGGCTGGCTGAGGCATGAAAAGTAATGGTTGACAAGTGTTTTAGGAGGCACACTAATTTTGGGCAGCTTTAGGCGTTGCGCTGTTACATTTGGGCGGTAGTAATTAATTTTGGGCGACATTAGGCGTTGCGCTGTTAAATGTGGGCGGCATTAGGCATTGCGCTGTTAAATTTGGGCAGCATTAGGCGATGCGCTGTAAATGTTGGGCGGCATTAGGTGGCATGCTTTTCCTTTTGGGCGGCAGAAGGTGGCGCACTGTTCCTTTGGGCGGCAGAAACATAGAAACATAGAAATATGACGACAGAAAAAGACCACATGGCCTATCTAGTCTGTCCTTCCATAACAACTACAACAGTCCACTTTTTGCCTTTAGAGATCCTCTGTGTTGGTCCCATGCTTTCTTGAATTCAGTTACAGAAGGCGGCGCACTATTCCTTTTGGGCGGCAGAAGTGGCGCACTGATGTGCAAGAACAGGAACAGAGCCATAGCACAATGGTTAAGACACTGGCCACCCATGCAGGGATCATGGGATCAATCCCTCCCAATGGCCAGTGAAAAAGGCTAGCAGAAACGTGACCTGTTATGGGTATTATTGCCCTAGGAGGCAGTGTACTTTTGGGCGCATAAGGCGGCGCGCTGTTAATATTGGGCCGCACAAGATGGCACGCTGATGGGCACAAGGCGGCGCGCTGATGCTCAAGCACAGGAACAGAGCAACAGCACAATGGTTAAGACACTGACCAATGGTGCAGGGATCAGGGGTTCAATCCCTCACAATGCCCAGTGAAAAAGGCTGGCTGAGGCAGTATGTATTATGGTGTGGAGTGCTGTAGGAGGCTTTTAATTTTATTTTGTGATCACTATTAGCAAACGCACTCTCACAGCATGTTAACATAAGGCAGCCCATAAGGCACATGTTACAGTGCACTGTCCGCCAAGGCACCCTAGAAAGTCCCCTATAGGGCACCATGTATGCTGCGACACAGGATAATGTATAGTGCACCCTATATGGATGGCAACCATAAGGTGGCCTATGGGCGCCCTATAAAGCACCCTCAGAGGCACCTCATGGGTACAGTACGCCAAGGTTGTCATAAAAAATATGTACATCACAAACAGATCATGCTCTGGACAAACCTATCACAGAACCCCACTGTGGGCTTGAACCCATGACCTCTGACTGCACAGGCAGTGATGTAACCATTGGGCTACAGCTCCATAGCTGTAAGCAAGCCCCTGGCTGGCTGCAGAGAGCCTGCACGTCACCTCACAGACAGTCTGCTGTTGTAAACAGGATAGGGTTAGGACACCCGTGCCCATGATGCACTGCACATGCAAATCAGCTGTCCACAGATGCACTCAAGATGGGGAATGCACCCCAAAAGCACCACGGCCTGGTAAAGGAAGTGTCCGTGTGCACCCACACAGCACCTCGGCCTGGTAGGGGGTCCTGAGCAGGTGGACTACCAGCAAAGAGTAGCTACACACCATCACATTGTGCGGGTACTGTGCTCACCCTGAGGGTGTGATGTGGCGCCCAGGACCAGGTCCACAACACCTTACATGGCCAAAGGAGGCCATGCCAGAGCTCCAATGCAGTAATAATCTGTGAGATAGGTAGGTGCTGCAGAAACATCTTGGATACCTCTGTCTGTCTCAGTCAGGGGAACAACCCCCCCCCCCCCCCCCATGTGGGCCATGCACCTCCCCTCCAGCCAAGGGTGGCAAACAGGGTCCCCCTCGGCAGAAGAGTGGACCATCAACCCCAGTCCTGCTGGGGAACAGACACCCTACAGGGCAGTCCAAGCAGCTCCACACACATCCATAACACAATATCAGACAGACATTAGGCCTGGATATGCAATGATGCACCCCACCACCATCTGATATTCTCCTGCAGCAAGCCATCAGCCACTGCACCCTGCAAGGCGCTCCATCAAGACACATACCAGCTGTGAACAGTCTGCTGGTTAGTCCTGATGGAAATGCATGCACCCAAAACTAGGATGGCAGCACACACAAGCAGATAAGTCAGTGACTAGGCCCCAACAGGAAACCCATAGATATCACATGAAAGAAATACTATAGGGCACTATGGGGGTTCCTAGCCATGCTGTCATCACTGCACACTCAGGGTGAGAGTGATCCCCCAGCAGCACATACAGAGGTCACCCTGTCTGTGTAGGTGGTGGCCGGGCACTACAATGTCCCTGCCAGTGCCCTATGCCCTGTGCAGATGCATCCTGGCCAGCCCACCCTGTCCGTGCTATACCCATGGTACCTTGCTGCTCATTATGCACATTGGCAGACCAATACTGGCAACAGTGCTGGCAGTGTGGGCTGTGGAAGGTGTTTGCAGCCAACACACACTGTATAGACAGACACACACTCCCACACCTCTGCCAGCATTGTGCTACTATTGAGGGGGTTATTAGCCTTGCCCACCACACCGGTCCTGGGCACGGTACAGGCATGGATATGGTACGCAGTACTGCTGTGGGTCACTCCCCAGGGTGGTAAACACCACCAGAGGCCAGGCCTGGAGCACACACCGCAGTCACCAGACAGATTGTTCGGATGGGGGTCAAATAGCAGTATGTGCGTAACGTAAGGATATCTATCTGCCAGTACTCCTAGCAAACGTTTCTGAGCTGTGTACCGTATACCTCAGGTATAGGGTGACATTGCTAAGGTATGCAATTGCTAGTATTGGGAGATGCACGCAGGGCCCAATGTCCTGCCTCTCCAGGAGGCATTGGCCAATGGGGCCTGTGGGTGTGGGTGTGGGTGTATCTGCCCCTGTTGGCTGCTGCTTTATGGCAGAGGTTCCCAACTCCAGTCCATGTTTGAAAAACACTGTTCGGGTTTTCCTGCTGTCCCTCATGAATATGCATGAGCTACATCTACATGCCATGGGGGTGGTGCATAGATATACAGCACAGGCATTTGTATGAGTGGCAGCATGGAACCTGAATGGCGTGTGGCCCACCAGGACTGCATTTGGGAGACTCCGCTCTAGGTACTGCCCCTGTTCATGGTGTCTGTGCTCAGTGGGGTAAAAGATGGGCATATTACCATTGCATATGTCCTCGGCACGAAAGGTGCGTCCTTACTATCACTGTTTAGTTGTGGGAAAAATATGTGGGCAGGGTTGGCAGTAGCCCCAGATGGGCTTTGAACATGTGATCTTCTGTTCTTGTATGCACTGTCTGTGTGCACTGCACCACCTTGTAGCCACAGATTGGCTGCATTCCCTGGAGAGGCCATGACTGTGCATCCGGCAGGGCCTGTCTGTTGCAGTGGACGGTGCCAGCCTGCACATGGCTAGGCCACTGTCTTCTGTGGCTAGTAGCCACTGCCCCCTGCACCACATGTACTCGTCCGCCAACATGCTGGCATGTCCTTCTCTCAGAAAAAGCAGATGACCTGATTGCATTTGGGGGACTTGGCAGTAGGTAATGCCCATTGTTGTGGTGTGTGTGCGGTGTTGGGTAAAATATGGGTGTTTTCCCCATGCTTATGTTCTCTGCAATACAGGGGTGTCTGTGCTATCTTTGTTTAGTGGTGGGTAAAATATAGTGACTGGGCTGGCAAGTGCCCCAGCTGGGATTTGAATCTCTGACCCTCAGGTCCTAGAGGTACTGGCTCTGTCTGCTGCACCACACTGTGACCACAGAGACTTTGCAGTCCCTGGAGATAGTAAACCTGGCAGGATGGGGTCGCAAACCCTGCTCTGCGCATTTTTACTGTGGGCTCATTCACCCTGTCTGTTGACAAACGTGCAAATAAACCCCGGAATTGACCACGGATAAAAGGGGGATAACATATAACCAAGCTGGGCTACAGTGATATTAATGGGCAACCATAGAATACACTCCCAGGAAAGCTCCTCAAGAAGGAAATGTTTTTTGGAAGTCTCCGCTCCGTACACCTTTCCAAAAATCATTTCTTTTTTTTGGAGCTTTCCTGGGTGTGTTTTTCAGTTTTGCCCATTACTATAACTGTTCCCCAGCTGAATTACTATTTTTATTATTTTTGTTGTGGTCATTTTCTATTTTTAATTGCAGTTTTGTGCTGTGCACATGTATCACACTGCTCACGTTTTGCAGGTTTCCCCGGTTTTGCTGTACATTGCTGACGGAAATGGTTTCTCTTCCCTTTAACTGCCCTCTACCGCGGTCGCCATGAGTCGACTCCGACTCGACGGCACTTAACAACAACAACGGCGAGTGTTTCACTCGCGCTATTTTTTCATTGTAAATTCGGCCCCGCAACTGTGCGAGGGGCCTCTCCCCTCCCCTTCCCCGCCCATTAACCCCGTCTCTCCGCCACTCCGGGGCCTTCCTCCGCCCTCCGTTAGCCTTTCCACGCCTCTATCAGACATTTGCGGGCCCGTACTTGTGCGGCGCCCGTTAGTGTGACGCGCACGGGTGCGTGGCTTCATCGCATGTGTGCGGGGCGCTTAAGCGCACTTAAGTCCGCTTTTAGTGCGCTATTGTGCGGCTGCGCAAATGTGCGGTTTTTAGTAAACATGCCCCACAGTGAGCATAGGAGCAAAAAGGTCAGGGAGATCTTTATAAAGTTCTGCTGGAAAGAGATCAAGGCCCATCGTTCTGTAAACCGTTATCTAAATTATACCCTTATTTTTAATTTTGAAATTTAATAAAATATCTATCTTAAAACTATATTGTAATGTTGATCATTTGACTGGCTTGCCCTTAGTAATCATTGCATATTAATAAATAGCAAGATTATTATTAATAACGCTTTACAGAACAATGCATATATATCAATAATGATCTCCCTTGGGCGTAGTTTGAAAAGGATCAATATGTTGATTTACGTGCCCACAACTCCATAGATCAGACATGAACAAATAGTTATAGGGTTCACCAATAATGCCAGGGACTCGGTGGAGTAAGAAAATACAATTCTTTGGAAACCCCCTTTTTAAAAAAATAAAAAAATCAGCGTGATAAAGCGCACACTAAAATGAGTGTTGAAACATTCCTCTGCATTTGTTCATTCCTCTTGGCTCCTTTATTATTCATGTTGTCTTGCCCCCTTTAGTGATATATCGATTTGGACATGCATTAGAACATACAGGTATGTTTGTACCATATTATTTGGCACACCCCCTTGATGAGTGAGTTTTTTCTTAGTACATATAATTTAAGTGTTTATGTATTTATGATTTTCATGGTTTTATATATTTCAATTAATAATTCATTCATTTACACGTGTTCATTTATTGTTATTACTTTTACAATTCGTATGTCAAATGATGTTTTTAGGCTCCGATGTAATTATAGTGCTGTACATGTATGTGATTTTAATTAAGCAATAATTTTTAATTTGTAATCTTTGGGGCATGTTTACTAAAAACCGCAATTGTGCGCGCCGCACAATAGCGCACGGAAAAGCGGCACTCAAACGCTCCTAAATGCTCTTAAATGCCCCGCACACGTGCGACGAACCCCCGCGCATGTGCGCGACACACTAACGGGCCCCGCACAAGTACGGGCCCGCAAATGTCCGATAGAGGCGTGGAAAGGCTAACGGAGGGCGGAGGAAGGCCCCCAAGGGGCGGAGAGACGGGGTCAATGGGCGGGGAAGGGAAGGGGAGAGGCCCCTCGCACAGTTGTGGGCCCGAATTTACATTGAAAAAATAGCGCGAGTGAAACACTCGCGGTAGAGGGCAGTGAAAGGGAAGAGAAACTATTTCCGTCAGCAATGTACAGCAAAACCGGGGAAACCTGCAAAACGTGAGCAGTGTGATACAAGTGCACAGCTCAAAAGTGAAATTAAAAATAGAAAATGACCACAACAAAAATATTAAAAACAGTAATTCAGCTGGGGAACAGTTATAGTAATGGGCAAAACTAAAAAACACACCCAGGAAAGCTCCAAAAAAAAATATTAATTATGGAAAGGTGTACGGAGCGGAGACTCTTCCAAAAACATTTCCTTTTTTTGGAGCTTTCCTGGGAGTGTTTGCTATGTTTGCCCATTAATATCACTGTTGCCCATCTTGGTTATATTGTATTCCCCTTTTTCCGTGGTCATTTCTGGGTTTTATTTGCACGTTTGTCACCAGACAGGGTGAAGGAGCCCACAGTAAAAATGCGCAGAGCAGGGTTTGTGACTCCATCCTGCTAGGTGTACTATCTCCAGGGACTACACTGTCTCTGTGGCCACAGTGTGGTGCAGCAGAGAGAGCCAGTACCTCTAGGACCAGAGGGTCAGAGGTTCAAATCCCAGCTGGGGCACTTGCCAGCCCAGGCCTTATATTTTACCCACCACTGAACAAATATATCACACACACCCCTGTCCTGCAGGGAACATAGGCATGGGGAAATCACCCATATTTTACCCAACACCACACAAACACCACAACAATGGGCATTACCTACAGCCAAGTCCCCCTAATGCAGTCCCGTACTGCCACATTGCAATCAGGTCATCTACTTTCTCTGAGAGAGGCCCATGCCAGCATGTTGGCAGACGAGTACATGTGGTGCAGGGGGCAGTGGCTGCTAGCCACAGAGGACAGAGGCCTAGCCATGTGTTGGCTGGCACAGTCCACTGCAACACAGGCCCTGCCGGATCCACAGTCATGGGCTATCTAGGGAAATCAGCCAATCTGAGGCTACATGGTGGTGCAGTGCACACAGACAGTGCATGCAAGAACAAAAGGTCACAGGTTCAAAGCCCAGTTGGGGCTACTGCCAATCCTGCCCACATATTTTTCCCACAAATAAACAGTGACAGTAAGGACACACCTTTCGTGAGGAGGACATATGCAATGGTAATACGTCTATCTTTTACCCCACTGAACACAGACACCATGAACAGGGGCAGTACCTAGAGCAGACTCTCCCAAATGCAGTCCTGGTGGGCCACACACCAGTCAGGTTCCATGCTGCCACTCATACAAATGCCTGTGCTGTATATCTATGCACCACCCCCATGACACGTAGATGTAGCTCATGCATATTCATGAGGGACAGCAGGAAAACCCGAACAGTGTGATGCAAAACTGGACTGGATTTGGGAAGCTCTGCCGTAAAGCAGCAGCCAACAGGGGCAGACACACCCACACCCACACCCACAGGCCCCATTGGCCAATGTCCCCTGGAGAGGCAGAACATTGGACCCTGCGTGCATCTCCCAATACTAGCACTTGCATACCTTAGCAATGTCACCCTACACCTGAGGTACACGTTACACAGCTCTGAAACGTTTGCTAGGAGTACTGGCTGATAGATATCCCTACGTTACGCACATACTGCTAGTTGACCCCATCCGAACAATCTGTTTGGTGTCTGCGGTGCCTGTCCAGGCCTGGCCTCTGACGGTGTTTACCACCCTAGGGAGTGACCCCCAGCAGTACTGCGTAATATATCCATGCCTGTGCCGTGCCCAGGACCGGTGTGGTGGCCAAGGCTAATCACCTCCTCAATAGCATCACGATGCTGGCATAGGTGTGGGAGTGTGTGTCTGTCTATACAGTGTGTGTTGGCTGCAAACACCGTCCACAACCCACACTGCCAGCACTACTGCCAGTATTAACCTGCCAATGTGCATAATGAGCAGCAAGGTACTATGGGTATAGCTCAGACATGGTGGGCTGGCCAGGATGCATCTGCACAGGGCATAGGGCACTGGCTGTGACATTGTAGTGCCCGGCCACCACCTACACAGACAGGGTGACCTCTGTATGTGCTGCTGTGGGAGCACTCTCACCCTGAGTGTGCAGTGATGACAGCATGGCTAGGCACCCCCATAGTGCTATATTGTGTTTCTCTCTTGTGATATATATGGGTTTCCTGTTGGGGCCTCCTCACAGACCTCTCTGCTTGTGTGTGCTGCCACCCCAGTTTTGGGTGCATGCATTTCCATCAGGACTAACCAGCAGACTGTTCACAGCTGGTATGTGTCTTGATGGAGCACCCTGCAGGGTGCAATGGCTGATGGCTTGCTGCAGGAGAATATCAGATAGTGGTGGGGTGCATCTTTGGATAGCCGGGCCTAAAGTCTGTCTGATATTGTGTTATGGATGTGTGTGGAGCTGCTTGGATTGCCCTGTGGAGTGTCTGTTCCCCACTCTGCTGCCATTGGGGGGGGGGGAGGAGAAAGAAAATCTGTTGATGGGAGGCCCTGTTTGCCACCGCCGTCAGACAGAGATATCCAAGATGTTTCTGCAGCACCTACCTATCTCACAGGTTATTACTGCTTTGGAGCTCTGGCATGGCCTCAATCAGCCATGGATGGTGTTGTGGACCTGGTCCTTGGCGCCACATTACACCCTCAGGCTGAGCACAGTACCCGCACAATGTGATGGTGTTAAGCTACTCTTTGCCGGTAGTCCACCCGCTCAGGACACCCTACCGGACCGAGGTGCTGTGTGGGTGCACACGGACACTTCCGCCTACCAGGCCGGGGAGCTTTTGGGGGGCATTCCCCATCTTGAGTGCATCTGTGGACAGCTGATTTGCATGTGCAGTGCATCATGGGTACGGGTGGCCTAACCCTATCCTGTTTCCAACAGCAGACTGTCTCTGAGGTGATGTGCAGGCTCTCTGCAGTCAGCCAGGGGCTTGCTTACAGCTATAGAGCGGTAGCCAAACTGAGGAATTGCCTCCCTGCTGGTGATGAGTTTCTAAACATTAAATCGCCGCTCGCAGTACTTCTTATTTTCATTTTTTTCAAAGCTGTCACTAAAGAAATCAACTGGCCTCTCAGCATCACGTTACCTGCTTCCCACACTGTGAAGATGGACGTATCCCCAAGGTCATTGAAGCGAAGATGTTCTCCCCCAACCCTTCCTAACAGCCTTTAATAAATCCAGGTTTTTAAGTAGGTGTTAGGGTAGATTCCATAGATGCGGGGGCAATTCCCCATTTATTACATTCCACGCCAAAGAAAATTGATAGTGATCTGAAGGTCCGATCGGGCTTATCTCCACCTTGGTAACCGATGGCAATTAAGACTGTGAAATTAGCCACTGATCAATGCGTGAATAAGTTAAATGAGCTGTTGAGAAAAAAGTATTATGGTGTTCGCCAGGATGGAGCGTGTGCCAGGCCTCACACAGTTCCCAATCCGCCAAAAGAGTTGCAAGGTGAGGGGGTTGTAAGGTAGCAGCATTTCCTCGTCCCTTTCTATCAAGTTCCAAGAAAACACAGTTAAAATCGCCCTCCATAAAATGATCCCGTTGCACATACAATTTTAGATCTCTCAATAGGGCTTGTAGCATACCCGCAATCTCTGTCGGGGGAACGTAGACATTAACCAATGTTATTAAGGACTCATATATAGAGCCAATAAGTATCATGTATTATTCATAAGGGTCCATAAATTGGGTGGTCAATGAAAAAAGACAAGTGTGAGAGAATATGGTAAGCACCCTACGCTTGTGCGAGGTAAAACTAGCATCAAAAATCTGTGGATACTTTGAAGAAATAAACTGTAGATGATCTTGCACAGCTAAATGTGTCTCTTGTAGAAAAACTACATCAGCTCAAGATCTACATACCTGATCGAATACTCGCCTCCATTTAATAGAGTGGTAAAGCCCTCGGACATTCTAGGAAATAATCTTAGGCATCAAACCACATGAGTAGCGCAAATGTGAACTCTCTCAGAGGTGTCAGGCCCGAGGGTGCCACTGCTAAAGAAAGAAGAGAAATCATAGTCTCCCAAAAAGATCTCCACCACTCCATCCTCACACCAATATAGTCCTCTCCCCTGTACGCTCCATCCAAAAAGACACCCCCAATTCGTCCGCCTCCCTTGCTCCAATCCCTCCTCTCTCCCCTTAAGACCCTGCGGCCCTAAGCCATAAGGGCAGCAATAGTTTACTGAAAAATACAGAAAAGTATAAGATGCAAAGCACCTGAGAAACCTAAGGGGTATAAAAATAAGACCACTCGTCCACAGCTTACCCAAAATCCCACCTCCTGAACTATTCTCCACACCCCCATACCCTTCCTAGTGCTTATATCCTCACCAGGGAAATACCCTCCCCTCCTCTCTCATCCCTCCCTTCAGCCCAGCCCCCCAAAGACCTACAGTAGCTACTAGCAAATGTATGAATGCCCTTTGAGATCACCAGGGAAACCAGAACCCCTCAACCTCCCCCTCTTTTACCATTACTGAAGACTTGTACAGGGGAGTTCACCAGAACTACAAAGAACAGAACTGAAGAGTAAACATAGTAAAAATACTACTGCAGTAGAATCAGCAACACAGCACAGAAGTGCAATATCAATCAGGTCGCTTTATTCTGGGTGTCTTACACTTTGCCCTCAAATTGGCGATGAGACCTGGGTACTTTATGGGGCATGTTTACTAAACCACGGTAATGTCATTCCGTGGTAAAGGTAGAGTTGCCCATATAAAGGAGTGGGCGGAGCAGCAGTAAAGTTGTGTGTCAGATAAGGTGCGTTATAAAGCACGTTAAAAGGCGTGTTATAAGGCACCGTAGAAGGCACGTGCCTTACGTGCCTTATAAAGCGCCTTATAATGCGCCATATAAGGCGCGTTATAAGGTGCTTTGTACTGTGTTCCCAATTAGGAGCCTTGTTATGTCTTTTAAGGAGTGTTGAGAGCTGCAAAGATATGACTATCACAGGCAAGCAAAATATCTGCCTTGGACAGGGGGGAACAACAGGGAATTAAACCCATGACCTCTGCCACTACAGTCAGCACTGTAACCAGTGGGCTACAGCTCTCTAGTGTCTAACACAGTGTTTCCCAACCCAGTCCTACGGGGCACACCGGCCAGTCAGGTTTTCGGGATATCCCTAATGACTATGCATGAGATATATATGCATTAGAGATATCCTGCCAACCTGACTGGTTTGTGGCCCTCCAGGGCTGGATTTGGAGACCCCTGCCTTACACCTCTGTCATTTAAGATTGTGAGTGGGCAAGGTGCAGATGTCCTAGACATCGAAAGGGTATATAGAATGTGACACATTCCTCCTCGATTCTCACCACCACCAAAAAGTTGTCTAATAGACAATATTTTGGTGGTGGTGAGAATCGAGGAAGAATGTGTCACATTCTATATACCCTTTCGATGTCTAGGACATCTGCACCTTGCCCACTCACAATCTTAAATGACAGAGGTGTAAGGCAGGGGTCTCCAAATCCAGCCCTGGAGGGCCACAAACCAGTCAGGTTGGCAGGATATCTCTAATGCATATATATCTCATGCATAGTCATTAGGGATATCCCGAAAACCTGACTGGCCGGTGTGCCCCGTAGGACTGGGTTGGGAAACACTGGTCTAACACACTCCTGGCTGGCTACAGAAAGACTGCAGGTGACCACACAAGCTGTCTGCTGTGGTTATCAGGATAGAGTAGACCCACCCATACCCATGATGCATTGCACATGCAGATCAGCAGCCTACGTCTGATCACAAGATGGGGTATGCACCACTATAGCACCCCGGCCTGGTAGTGGGAACTGACCGTGTGTGTTACTGGCACAGAGTAGCTACAGACCGTGACAGCATGCGGTTCCTGTGCTCACCCTGAGGGTGAAGTGGGGGGCCCAGCACCAGGTCAGCAGCACATGGCTGATATAGGCTGTGCTGCAGGTCCTCATCAGTGTCAGTATGTGATGGGTAGTTCCTGCAAACACCCCTAGGATAAACCTGTGTCCATCTGTATTTCCCAATCATGTCTAGGTTTTGTGGACTATGATGCACCCAGAACAGTGCATATTCTGTGTGGGTGCTATGGTCTCAGAATAAATGAAGGGTGGTATTCAGACCCCAAAGCGGATTATATGAGCACCACCCAACCTGCCCCTGTGGGTCAGGATTGGGAACAGGATCCCCCACCAACAGATCCACATTCTACATCCCTGCAATGGTGGAAGTAGAGGGGACCATCGACCCCAGTCCTGCTGGGGAACAAATACCCTACAGGGCAGGCAATGCAGATCTGTACACATCCATAAGGCAATTGCAGACAGACAGTAGGCCTGGAAATGCTCAGCTGCCCCCCACCACTATCTGACATTCTCCAGCCGCTGCACCCTGCAAGGTGTTCCAGCCATACACATACTAACTACAGACAGTCTACTAGCTAGTCCATAATGCATGTTCCTGGAGGGGATGTGAGCACACCCACCAAGCAGCTAAGTCAGTGATTGGGCCCCAGAAAAAAGAGCCCATAAATATCACTTGAGAAAAATGCTATATAGCCCTATGGGGGAACTTAGCCATGCCGTGGTCACTGTTCAGTCAGTGTGAGAGTGACCTCCCAGCAGGACATGCTGTGGCCACCCTGTCCGTGCAGGTAGTGGCCGGCTACTACAATGTCCCAGGCATTGCCTTTTGCCCAGTGCAGATGTATCCAGGCCAGGCCACCCTGTCCAGGCTATACCCACAGTACCTTGCTCCTCATTATGCACATTGTCAACAGTGTAAGCAGTGTGGCTGAGGAAGGTGTTGGCAGACACCACACACTGGATAGACAGATACACACTCCCACACCTATGCCAGCATTGTGCAACTATAGAGGCTCTTGGCAGCCCTGGCCATTGCACCAGTCCTGGGCACAGTGCAGGCATGGCTATGGTACGCAATACTGTTGGGGTCACTCCCCAGGGTGGTGAACACTGTCAGACACCAGACCTGAAACACACTCCACAGACATCAGAGAGGTTGGTATGATACAGCTCAATGAGCAGATTGTGCTCAACTTAGGAATTGCTATCTGCCAGAAATCATAGCAACCTCTTGATATATGTGTACCGTATTCCCAGATTTAGGGTGGCATTGCTAAGGTATGCAAGTGCTAGTATTGGGAGATGCATGCAGGGCCCAACATCCTGCCTCTCCAGGAGGCTTTGGATACTGGAGCCTGTGGGTGCGGGCGTATCTGCCCCTGTTGGCGCTGCTCTAGGGCAGAGGTTCCCAACTCCCGTCCTGGTGGGCCAAACACTGTTCGGGTTTTCATGCTGTCCCAAATGAATATGCATGAGATACATCTGCATACCATGGGGGCGGCGCATAGAAATGCAGCACAGGCATCTGTATTAGAGACAGCATGAAACCTGAATGGTGTTTGGCCCTCCAGGACTGCATTTGGGAAACTCTGCTCTAGGTATTGCGCATGTTTATGGTGTCTGTGCTCTGTAGGGTAAAATATAGGCGTTTCGGGCATGTTTAATTTATCTGCAATAAAGGTTCCGTCTTTATTACCACGTTTTAGTAGTGGGTAAAATATGGGGACTGGGTTGGCAGGAACCACAGCTGGGACTTGAATCTGTGATCTTCTGCTCCTGAACACACTGGCTGTGTGTACTGCACCACTGTGTTGCCACAGGGGCAGTTCATTCCTTGGGGATACCATGACTGTTCGTCAGACAGGGCCTGTCTGTTGCAGTGCATGGCACCCACCTACACAGGGCTAGGCCATGGTCTGCTGTCGGCAGCTGCCACTGCCCCCTCTACCACCAGTACTCCTCCGCCACCATGCTGACATGCCCTTCTGCTGGTGGTGCTGGTGGTGTGCCATCTTAGGCCATCCAGTGTGTGGGTAGGCGGCTGCCTATAGTGCGGGTTCTGGGGTAAGGGTGCCTGCATAGACGTCCACGCTCCCCCCACCACCGCCTGCCAATGTTCTGTGCCCTTGGGGGTACCTGCTGGGTACTATCCCCTGTGACACTGTGGGAAACACACTCGTGCCCATGTTGGGCTCTCATCAGTTCCTGTCTGGCTGCTCTACTGTTTTAGCATTCCTATTGGCCATCTAGGCATCACCCTAGTCCACACTTTGGCCCAGCTGCACCGCAGCATGTGCCGCCTGCAGCCCTATGCATCCCATTTTCCAGCATCTGTCCAGTTGCCCATTCCAAAATGCCCACCCTGCTATTGCGGAACATGTGCATGCCATAGGGAACCTATTGCACTGTGGGATCATTCACCTTGTAAGGGGAAAGAGCATAGACCCTTCCAAACGTAATATCTTTTTTTTTTGGAGCTTTCTTGGTAGTGTTTTTTGATGTTTCCCATTACTATCACTATTGCTCAGCTTGGTTATGGATTTTTTACAGTTTGTTCAGGTCATTTTCAATGTTTATTTTCCCTTTTGTTCCGTGCACATGTATCACACTTATCACTTTTTGTAGGTTTCCCTGGCTTTGCTGTACATTGCTGACTGAAATGGTTTCTCTCTCCTGAAATTGTGTGCTAACACCTGGTTTTCAGTTGCGTTAGGATTCAACCCTTAAGTTCTCTGCGTTAGTTTGAATGGGGCCTCTCCCTGCCCACTCCCTGCCCATTGACCCCTTCTTCCCGCCCTCTCTCCACCCTTTTTTGCACTTAACGCGGCCGGGAACGCACCTTAACGCGCCTTAACGCGCCTTAACGTAGCCGCTGCTACTTTAACGCAGTTTAGTAAACATGCCCCTATGTCTTTTTAGACTCTCTGTGGTCATTATGCTGGCGCAGTGTATGTCAGTCTTCATTTTGTATCAGATCTAAAAAGTTCAAACAAGCTAAGAGTTCTGTAATCTTGTGGGCCATGTTGTTCCATTTGAAAAGAAGCACAAAGGGGAATCCCCATCTGTAATGAAGAGCTTTTTTCTGAAGAATCATCTTAGAGGTTTAAAACTTCAGCGGCACTCCAACGTATACTGGGATAAGTCCTGATATATCTGAATCTTGTGTTCACAGAGGGTTACCACACGTTTGCCACGTAGATTGCTAAGCAAGCTTAAATTATCCACGAAAAAGGAGAAACAGACTACAATAGGATGAGGTCGAGCACCTCCCTGTGATCAGAATCCAGCACCCCGATGTGCGCACTCCAACTTCAACAGGCTTAGTCCCCCTGGGACACAGCAAGAGTAAATTTCTTGAACAAGCAGTATCGTATTCTCCTGGCCACCAGAAGCTCCTGAACTCTTAAGACTCGTATATTATTGCGGCGCTACCTGTTCTTTAATTCATCATGTTGGACTTTAAGGTCCCTCATGAGTTGATCTAGTTTATTTATTATGGACTGGAAAAATGCTGTAGCATCAATTTGTTCCCCGATGTTTATTTCATTTTGTGCAACTCAATCATCTAGAGCTTTCATATCCGATCATAGCTCTGTAATGGCTGTGGAAAAATCTAATCAGGATGACCTGCATAAGGTCTGCCTTGGTAGCAGGTGAGGAAGTCTCATCCTCTTGGTGAGCATGAGGGCTCGGGGGCGAGACTCTATGCCTGGGAGGACTCTCGACGCCCGATTTGTCATACATTCTTGAGAACTTGAACAGCATAGCAGCATATGTGTTTTTGGAGGACATGATGAAAGGTTCTCCAAAAACACGAGAATACGAGTACGAGAGTATACACCCCCAGACTCTGTGCAAGTCTAGAATAGATGCCAAGAAAAGTACCCCAGACACCACAAAAATAAAGTGGTTGTCTTCACTATTGAGGAAAAATTGGAACTGGAATGCAGTGAATGCACAGACCACCAGATGGCGATCCTATCCCACAGTAGGTGTGAATGCAGAAGATGCGAGGAGGAGGAGGAGGAGGAGGAGGAGGGGAGGAGGGGAGGAGGGGGGGGGGAGAAGCCAAATGTTGCCAGCAGCTCAGAATCGTAGCATCTACAGCTCTGACACAGGCGCTGAAACACACCTCACTTCACAAGGCTGGAACAATAGAGAAGGCAGAGGATCCACTCAGGCAGACATAAATCATGTAAGGAGAGTCCAGAACCACCTACTCATACCTGGGAGGAAAAGAGAGATGACCCAGGCAGCGGAATCACACTTCCAGCGATAGCATCAGAGCGTGAGAGGAAGTAAGGACACACAACTCTGGAAACATTAATTCTCCCGCCACCAGTGAAACGCTTCTGCATGTCACCATGTGTTTCAACACTGCGTTCCAGCACCAAGAGGCAGGAGATGATGGTGACTAGGAAGATCTAGTTGACAAAGTGTCAGGAAACGTGAGGAAGACACTTACTTCATTGCACCTCAGCCACGGAAAAGCCTGGGGGGACAAACCGCTCCATCAGATGTTTCTAAGCCTTTGATCCTGTTCAGAGGGATCAGCCTCGGCAGCAGCGAGGGGTCAGGCAACAGATTAGAAGCCGGGTGACAGCAACAGAGGGAGGCAGCAACCAGGGAGAGCACTGTAACCACTATGGATAGCAGCCACAGAGGCAGTGATCACGCTTCCGGCACAATCAAGGTCGGTAATGCCAAGGGTTACTTTTCAAGCCGCACAGAAAGGAGGTGTCTAACCCTGGAGAGAGTCCCGGTTAGATGATAAGGGGCTCTGCATTCACAGCGATCGGACAGTTCTTCCCTAAGCAGGAGCCAACAGGTAATCAAGTGGAGCTCAATTAGGTTAGGGCTTGTTGGCAGGGATGATGTTTAGCGCAGCAGCTTTTGATTTGGGATCCTCTGGGCAGGAGCAACTTCAAATTGCGGCCATTTCTCTGCAGACTCCCTAGCACTCCCCACCTCAGTATTTGTTGCCTTAAAATGCTGACTGGACTCTGGGACTCTCATAGGCACTTTAAGACCACAGCTCTCATCTTCCCACTGGCAGACACTGTGGCATTTGCAGAGGTTTGTTTATATAGACACAGAGAAACATATGCATACTGACAGACAGACCAACAGACTTCTTCG
The DNA here is from genome assembly GCA_033557465.1 of Ichthyophis bannanicus. Classification (NCBI taxonomy): domain Eukaryota; kingdom Metazoa; phylum Chordata; class Amphibia; order Gymnophiona; family Ichthyophiidae; genus Ichthyophis; species Ichthyophis bannanicus. The sequence goes on from CM066032.1 coordinate 1,316,397,527, forward strand.
AGACTCCACAATAGGCACTATTGCTAGAGTGAAACAACCTAGTCTCCTCAGACCTTTAGCCAGAGTCCAGAGACCACAACTCTCTGCAGAATCTGACACATGTACCAGGTAAATCCAGCAGCCAGTGTTAGCATCAAGCCTTGACTCGGATTTCCTCTCCTTCTACTCTGAAGGACTGTGATAGCCACCTCCACAGCGTCCCCAGCCATGAATGTTTCAGAGAGCAGTATCCAGGTTTGGGAACTGAAATCCTGGTGTACTGTTGTTGTTGTTGTTAAGTGCTGTCGAGTTGGAGTTGACTCATGGCGACCCTCTGGATAGCTATCCTAAATTGTGTTCGATCTTCAGTCAGGCGGCTCATTGTTGACAGACTGGTATCCGTAGCTGCTGTTATTGTAGCGATCCATCTCATTGCTGGCCTTCCTCTTTTGCGTTGACCTTCTATCTTGCCAAGCATGATGTCTTTCTCTAATGATCTCTCTCTTCGCATGATGTGTCCGAAGTATGAAAGTCGAAGTCTTGTCATCTGAGCTTCTAAAGAAAGCTTAGGTTTGATCTCCTCTAGTACCGACTGGTTTCTTCTTCGGGCAGTCCATGGTATACACAGTATTCGCCGCCAGCACCATAATTTAAAGGCATCAATTATCTAGATAGGCCATGTGGTCTTTTTCTGTCGTTATATTTCTATGTTTCTATACACAGAGGATCTCTAAAGGTAAAAAGTGGACTGTTGTAGTTGTTGTTATGGAAGGACAGACTAGATAGGCCATGTGGTCTTTTTCTGTCGTCATATTTCTATGTTTCTATACACAGAGGATCTCTAAAGGTAAAAAGTGGACTGTTGTAGTTGTTGTTATGGAAGGACAGACTAGATAGGCCATGTGGTCTTTTTCTGTCGTCATATTTCTATGTTTCTATCTTCCTGTCTATCTTTTTCACTGTCTAGCTTTTCACATCCATATGATGTTATTGAAAATACCATGGCTTGAACAAGTCGAATCTTTGTATGGAGAGAGACATCTCTGCTCTTGAGAATCTTATCTAGGTCTTTCATGGCCATTCTGCCAAGAGCAATACGTCGTCTGATTTCTTGACTGCTTGTTGCTTCTTTATTGATAGTTGATCCAAGTAGGTTAAAGCTGTTCACGATTTCAATTTCTTCTCCTTCAACGATGAACCTGTTGATTATGCCAGTTGTCATGATCTTTGTCTTCTTTACATTAAGGTGCAGGCCCATTTTGAGACTATGTTCTTTGATTGTGAGAAGCAAATGTTTCAGATCCTCTTCACTTTCAGCCAGTAATGTGGTATCATCAGCATAGCGAAGGTTGTTGATGAGTCTTCCACCAATCTTCACACCTCTGTTGTCTTCATACAGTCCTGCTTCTCTGATGATTTGTTCTGCATATAAATTAAACAGGTAGGGGGAAAGTATGCAGCCTTGTCTTACACCTTTGCTTATTTTAAACCATTCTGTTTCTCCTTGTTCCGTTCGAACTGTTGCTTCTTGATCAATGTACAGATTGTGCAAGAGAACGATCAGGTGTTCTGGTATACCCATGCTTCTTAATGTGGCCCAGAGTTTCTCATGGTTTACACAGTCAAAAGCCTTGCTATAGTCGATAAAGCACAAATAGATATCCTTTGGGTATTCTTTAGTCTTTTCAAGGATCCATCTCACATCCGCAATGATGTCTCTCGTTCCTCTCCCTTCCTGAACCCTGCTTGCACTTCAGGTAGTTCTTGTTCTAGGTATGGCTGTAGTCTCTTTTGAATAATCTTTAGTAGAATCTTGCTGGCATGTGGGATCAGAGCGATTGTGCGATAATTTCCACAGTCAGTTGGATCACCTTTCTTTAGTATTGGTATAAACACAGATCTTTTCCAGTCAGTTGGCCATGATATTGTCTTCCATATTTCTTGGCAGAGCCTTGTAAGTACGGTAACAGCTGCATCAGACTGCTGTAATACTACTATGGGAATGCTATCAATGCCTGGTGCTTTGTTCTTTGATAAGGCTTTCAATGCTGCTTCAACTTCTTCTTTCATCACCAATGGTTCCCGATCATAAGGTACAGGTTGAAACGGCTGTTGGTCCACTTGATCTTTATCATATAAAAACTCTGTATATTCCTTCCACCTTTTCTTGATCTTCTCAGCATCATTCAACATAGAACCTTGAGCATCTTGTAACATTCCAATTCGAGGCTGGAACTTTTTCTTTAACTCTCGCAGCTTTAGGAAAGCCGATCTTGTTCTTCCTCTAATAGTTTCTGCTTCTATTTCCTTGCAAGTGTCATTGTAGTACTTTTCCTTGTCCTGTCTTGCTGCACGTTGGAAATCTCTGTTGAGTTCTGCAATTGTCTTTCTTTCTCCTTTGGCTTTAGCTTCTCTGCGTTTCTGGGCAATTTTCAGAGTTTCTTCCATCATCCATTTTGGCCGTTTTTGCTTTTTCACCTTTTGTAGAGACTTCTCGCTTTCTTCCAGCACAACCTTCTTGATGTCATTCCATAACTCTTCCGGAGCTCTGTTATTTGTATCTAAAGCAGCAAATCGATTTTGCAGGCAGTCTTTAAATTCCAGTGGTATATTCTCAAGGTCATATTTCGCTGCATTCATGAGTGGTTTGCTCTTTTTCAACTTTAGCTTGAGTTTGCATACTAGTAGTTGATGATCTGTACCACAGTCAGCTCCAGGTTTTGTCTTTGTTGATGTTACAGAGCTTTTCCATCGTTGACTTCCACAGATGTAGTCAATTTGATTTTTATACAATCCATTGGGTGAAGTACATGTGTACAGTCGCCGCTTGTGTTGCTGGAAGAATGTGTTTGAGATGAATAGATCATTGGTCTTGCAGAATTCTATCAGTCTTTCTCCAGCTTCATTTCTGTTGCCAAGTCCATATTTTCCAACTACTTTGCCTTCTTCTTTGTTGCCAACTTTTGCGTTCCAGTCACCCATGACTATCAGGATATCCTGTTTGCATGTTCTGTCAATTTCAGCTTGTACTTGTTCATAGAACTCTTCAATTTCATTCTCTTCTGCAGCTGTTGTTGGGGCATATACTTGAATTATAGTTGTGTTGATAGGCAATCCTTGTAGACGAATAGAGATTAAGCGTTCGCTGACTGCATTGTATTTCATTACAGTTCTTGCAAGTTTCTTCTTTATTATAAATGCAACACCATTTCTTCTTTGTCTTTCATTTCCAGCATAGTAGACCATGTGATCATCTGATGCAAAGTGCCCGATGCCAGTCCATTTCAGTTCGCTGACACCCAACAGATCAAGTTGTACACGTTCCATTTCATTCTTGATCACCTCCAACTTCCCTTGGTTCATGCTTCGTACGTTCCATGTTCCAATGTGTAAGAAATCTTTACAGCTTCTGACTCTCATTTCATGCGCACAAGATACTGACCTGTGGATCTACAGTGGTGCTTTTCACTGCTATCCCGGTGTACTGTATAGCAGGGAAAAGCACCACTGTAGATCCACAGGTCAGTATCTTAATTTTTTGTAATTCATCAGCCCAGACCGCTCTCTGTTTTCATCTGTCTGTTTCACTATCTTGCCACCAGAACTTCTGAGTATCTGATCTGCAAATCTCTTTCAATCATCTGTAAACCTGAATTAGCAGAAGCGCAGAAAGGTAAAGTGACTTATCTAAGATTGTACGTTAGGTTAATGGCAAGGAAAAGAATTAAGAGCTGCTCTAAACAGCCCTACAAATAAACCAGGATAAACTGGGCTGTAGTTTAAAAAATGGATTCTCTGCACAGTATTAAAGCATCACAATGAGAGGACTGGCACTAAATAATAACCCGTAGCAGGGAAATCACAAAACCAGTCACACAGAAGTGTCTTTAAATGCAGGTGATGTGCAGTGATATAGAACCGTCTGTTTTGCATAGTCACACCCAGGAGACACTTCACTAATGCTGGGAGGGTTTATAAATGTTTCCTTTTACTCTTTATGGTTTATTAATCAGCAGCTGCCAGTCAGGAAGGATGAAGATGTCACAGACTCACCTCATCTGGATCCTGCTCCTCTGGATAAAGGGTAAGAAGAAAACTTTCATGCTGGATTTAAAACAGGGGTAAAAGATGAGTGAAAATTACCATAGTGCCATAGCAAATGATAGTAGATAAAGAACAGGAAGGTGGCTGGAGTTATAGAAACATAGAAACATGACGACAGAAAAAGACCACATTGCCTATCTAGTCTGTCCTTTTATAAAAACAACTACAACAGTCCACTTTTTACCTTTAGAGATCCTCTGTGTTGGTCCCATGCTTTTTTGAATTCAGTTACTGTCCTCATCTCTACCACCTCCACTGGGAGACTATTCCACGGATCCACTACTCTTTCTGTAAAGAAATATTTCCGCATATCACTCCTGAATCTATCTCCCTTCACCCTCATCCCATGTCCCCTCGTAGCAGAACTTGCTTTCAATTGAAAGAGGCTCTCTCCCTGAACATTTATGCCACGGAGGTATTTAAACATCTCAATCATATCACCTCTATCCCACCTAGAGTTGTTCAACTGATTCTCTACAGATATATAAATTACTATTCATTTTGACTTTAAATCCTGTTATATCTTGTTATAAAATATTTTATACATATATATTTTGTCTTTCTTCAGATTCAAATGGGCAGATTGTGATGACTCAATCTCCAGAATTCTTATCAGTCTCTGTGGGGGACACAGTCACCATGAGCTGTAAAGCCAGTAGTAGTGTTGGCAGCTACCTAGCCTGGTACCAGCAGAAACCCGGACAGGCTCCCAAGCTTCTGATATATGCTGCTTCCAGCCGTTATACTGGGATCCCAGAGCGTTTCAGCGGCAGTGGATCTGGGACTGATTTCACCTTCACTATCAGTGGAGTTCAAACTGACGATGCTGCAGTTTATTACTGTCAGCAGGCTTATAGCTCCCCTTTCACACAGTGCTACAGACCCGAACAAAAACCTCCCTGCAGTGTCTGGCTGTTACTGATGCCTTTTTCATGCCACATGTGGCACCTAATGCAGGGTACAAAGGAAGCAAACTCTTGAAAGGAAGATTGCAGAATAATTTTATATCCATTGTTTATTTGTACTATTATCCAGTCATTTATAAACTGTGAGAACAGCTTTCTATGAGTTGTGCAGGTAAGGAAAAAGACATCTAGGTCCATGCGCTTAAAAGTACAGTAGTATTTTTTATGTCTTGGTGAATGTGGCGCCTTTCACAAACTGTGGTATGTAGAGCTCTATAAAGCAATCATATGCCGGGAATAAACTGTTGAAAGTAGGCATGCCCATTGAATTCAGTTTGATAAGACAAGCCTAAAGATGGTTTTGTCAGGGCAAGATTTATGGCTGTCCACTTAGACCAACTGAGATGTTTCCCTGATGCGCATGGTGGGATTGTGCCAGGCTGGCTGCTGGCAGAGAGTGAAAACCGGCATTTGAAAAGCTGTTTTTTTGGGGGGGCAGTAAATAGCAAGGGGCTTTGAAGTCCATGTGCTGGTTTTCTATTGCCCTAAAAAATGACTTTTCAAATTCCAGTTTTCACTCTTTACAGCACCTGAGCTTTAACATAGCATGAACCCCCCCCCCCCCCACCCCCCCATCCTGCAGTCACTTTGGCCGTTCACAGCCAATAAAAAGGCCTCTGGCTCTTTCAAGACCGGCCCTGCCTCCTCTGTAGGTCTCAACCAAGCCTACAAATCACTGCAGCCACCCCACAGGAACCCTCCTGATACCTTCAGCAAGCTCTAGGCCCCTGTAGCTCCTGACCAGACCCAGCAGTGTGGCCCTGAGATGGCTAAGGCAACCTTGGCCCCCAGTCGATCTTTCGTCCCTGGCTGGCAGCCGCAGCTCACCCCCAGCCTTCAACCGCTTCTAGCTTTCTGCCCTCCCGCCCTCCCCAGAGCCCTGAACGCATTGGCTGCAGTCCCAGCAGCTCAATCCATTGCTAGAGCTGTTCCGCAGCTGCAGATTGCGTTCCAATTTCATGCTTTCAAAATGTTAATAATGCTCTAGCCCAGCCCAAATGCAGTCCTTGCCACTTCCAATCGCAAACGCTGTCACATTTTTTTTCTTTCAATTTTTTAAATTCAATTTCTGGCACTGTTTCCTTCAGTGCAGTTGTGGGGCCATGTCTAATTATTTATTTTGTAATTTTTTCTTTTAATATTTATGAATTTTACAATAAATTCAAGCATAAATGAATACACTCGAAGAAAAGAGAAGCTGTCTGCAATACAAAAAGGAAAAGACATCAAACATCCTATGAGAAATAACAAAACTAAAGACTGCGACCCACTAGCCCACAACTAGGAGGAGAGTGGAAGAAAAACACAAACCATACAAAATCTGAAGGAAAAGGAAAAAACCACCAGCAAGGATAAGACCAGCAATTATTCAGTTATAGCAGTATTCCCTGTCTCTACCTCAGTAACCCACCGGGCACTCAAGAACACAGATAGTTGAGAAGGGTCATAAAAAATATAGGAAACTGCCTGATTTGGCAGCTGAGATCTGAGGGTCATGCATTTGGGCTGCAAAAATCCAAGGGAGTGGTACATTGTAGGAGAAGAACTTCTGTCCATGAAAAGAAGGGCAGGACCTGGGGGTGATTATTTCTGATGATCTTAAAGTAGCCTAAAAAGGCAGAAAAGCTGAGATGACAGCGAACGCCGAAGGATGCTTGAGTGCATAGGAAGAGGAATGGCCAGCAGGAAGGAGGAGGTGATATTTCCTCTTTATCAGTCTTTGGTGAGACCTCATTTGGTATGCAGTTCTTGAAACCACACCTTAAAAAGGATATAAACAGGATGGAGTCTGTATAGAAGATGGCTAATAAAATGGTCAGTTTTCTTCATCATAGGGCATAAGGGGACAGACTTACTGTATATAGCTCAATATGTGGACTTTGGAAGAAAGGTGGGAGAGGGGAGATAGGCTGAAAAGGAGTGGAGACGTAGCTTAATGGTTAGAGCACTGCCTTTGAAACAAAGATCACAGAGCTCAGTTCCTACTAGCATGCCTTGGGCAAGTCACTTGACCCTCAATTGCCTTATATATCTCAGTACGTACAGTATACTTTAGAAGTAAGAGGGGAGATATAATGGAGACATTTAAATACCTCCACGGCTTAAATTCACCGGAGGAGAGTCTCTTTCAACTGAAAGAAAGTTCTGCAATGAGGGGCTGTAGTGATGAAAGCTCCCAGGAAGACATGGAACTTGAAGAAAATCCTAGTTTCCCCTTTGAAGTGAATGACAGTCCACACATGCAGGAGAATTATAAGCCAGATCAGAGAAAAAGTCAGCTCCCTGCTAAGGTCAGGTCACGCCCTAGCTCAGGGGTGGAGACAAGCTTCCCTGATGATTGGTCACACAGGTGCAGAGAAAAGGGAATGCCCAGCAGGCAACGGTGTTTAAAACCACAAGCAGAGCAGAGCAAAAGAGAAACAGGAGGCAGAGGCACAGGTGAACGAGGACGTGGTGGTGGACGTGAAGGAAGGAACAGGAACAGCTGTTGGAGTTGGAGAGGTGACGGAGAAGAGAGAGAGAAGGTGAAGCTGTGCTTAGCTGGAGGAGAAAGCAAGAGGAAATCTCCCAGGAAAGCAGCTGCCTAAGAGGGACTGGAGAAGGACATAAGGAGGCTGCATTTCAGAGCCTGGGGGAACCCAGGAGGAAAGAAATCAGCGTTTGTCTGAGGAAACATCCCCAAGGTAAAGCCAGCAGTTTCGTTACTGATAATTCAGCAGAGAGACAATTTGCCAGTTCAAAAGTCCAGGAAGCTGAGTCCTCACCGTCTACTGCTAAGAAGTGGGTGGAGAGTTTTTCATATGAGAAAAGCCATAGCCCTGATAAAAGCACAGCCTTTGAAACTCCAAAGCTAGAAGCACTAAGAAAGCTGTTTTCTGAGGGAACGGTTCACTCCCCTAATACAAAGGTGCCTGTATAAGCTGAATTGCTGTGGAACAAATTCCAGGAATTCTTGAAGGAGAGGAAGTTTGAGAAATCTTATAATCCTGAGAGAGATACTGTTTGTCCTGGAGCTATAGAAGGAATGCAAGTAGATTCTTGTTTGCCAAGTTGTGAATGTGATCCTATTCCAATGGACTGTTCTTTATCTTTAAGAGAAGATTCTGCAGTATTGAATGGAACTGAGAATCTGTGAAACCATATAGGAAATAAGGGCAATTACTGCTTTGAGCTGAGGAAAGCTAATTCTATGTTTCACTAAGTTTAATTACTTGCTGAAGTTAAGAAGCAGTGCTGTGAAGAAGTTTGCTTTCAAAAGAAAAACCACAGCTGTTATAAGTTTACCTGTGTTGCTGTTAACTGACCACACGAGGCAGTCCTCGGTGTGATTGTGTGAGAGAAGAACAGCTGAACAGTGGAAAAGGTTTTGTTACGTCATTCTCACTATCCTGATTTATTCTTTATGTTGGAGATGTATCCTTTTGCCTTGTTTGTGTATTGAGCTTAAATGCCCTGGAAATCCCCACAATAAATTTTCTTGCTGCCTTACAACCACCGACTCACAACTACATTTGTCCTTCAAGAGTAAAAATCACTACAAGTCCCAGAATACCCTGGTGACAACAAAGGGAACTTTATTCAAAGGAGGACACATAAGGCCGTTTCCAGCTTGTAAGCTCTTGGGCCCAAGCGGAGGCGTCGCAGGGCATAGGATGAAAGTGAAAGGGGATAGATTTGGCAGTAATTTGTAAAAATATTTCTTCATGGAAAGAGAGGTAGATTCATGGAATAGTCTCCCAGTGGAGGTAGTAGAAATGAGGACTGTATCTGAACTCAAAAAAGTATAGGACAAGCATAGAGAATATTTAAAGGAAACAAAGGGACTGTAAAGCATGTCTCTAAGAAGGAACAGGGTATGGGGAATGAGGTATGAGGTACTATAAGCCTGTGAAACAAACAGCTGTGGTTGGATAATCTTGCTTCTTAAAATAAAGACAAATACTAAGCTAGAATGAGAGGTGAGGGGGGAGGGAATGGCAGTGGAAACTGGATAAATGCTGTAATCCCAGGGACTGATGTCCTAGCTTAATTATTTAATTCCTGGATTTTATGCCACCGTTCTCGTCATGATTGACTTCTGTGAATTCTAGTAATTGAAAAGTATTTGTTAGCTTATAAAAATTCATATCTAGATAAAACGTTAGCTAGACTGATCCTGGCTGAGGGTTGGGATGAGGGAATTTTTATATACTGCTAGGAATATTGCTGGAGACACAGAGGCACAAAGCACAGGTACAGACCACTGAGGACTCAGACTGCAGAGAGGCACGGGCGGCCCAAGGGGGGTGCGGGGCCATGTGCAGAGACTCGGTGCGGGGCCTCATTTGCATAAGGGGCCTCATTTGCATAAATATTTGCATAATGTTACCATATACTAACTTTTAGTAAACATGCCTCTTAATGAGTGTATGGATAAAGAAAGACTAAAAGATTTCTACATTACTATAATCCAGTGCCAACCGCCAGACACATTAGAAACTACTTCAAACACTGCCCATTTAGAACCCATAGCAAACCCTCCGTATCCTAACAGCACTACCAGGACTCACAAAGCACCATACCCTACCTATCAAAAGGAAACATGCAAATATTAAACAAATACATTTCAGAGAACAACAATACATGACCTACTGGGGAAAGAGAACAAGTGACAATGTCAAATAGGAATTATATAAACAGAATACCTCAGCTCAGTTACACATGCAGAACATAGGCCATCACCAAACAAGTAATCACAATTTAGAAACAGGAAGACAATAATTAAACTGGGAATCCCAAAAGCCAAACTTGCAATGTACAACACTGTAGAAATAAAACTATACATTAATTTGCTCTTGTACTAAACAAAGCGCAGACGTTAATGATGCACATTTACCAGAGCTGACATATTCCAATTAATAAATTCAAAATAAAGAGATATTTTTCTACCTTTTGTGCATTTTTTTCCAGCTGCAATTGCTCCAGCCACTTTCTTCTGGTTTCTTCGTGTCTTCTGCTAACTCTCCATCGTCTGCTGTCCATTTGTCCTTTCTTCTCTCTTCTAGTTTTTTTCCATTCTCTCTCTACATCTGCTTTAACATACTAATCTTTCTCCTTTTGCTCTTTCCTCATTCCTATTTCATCCACTCAAATTTTACCCCTCCATCCTCAATCCCCACTTACTCTCCCAATACCTGGCCGATTGTAGATTTTTTATCCCTCCCACACAAAATATTTTTCCCCTCTCCATTTTACTCTCCCAGCCCCATCCCATTCTAATCCTCCCCCAACATCAGCTCCCTTCTAGTTCCAGCCTCACCCAGCATCCATTCCCTTCTAGTCCCTGCATCAGCCCATTTCCAGTCCTAGCCCCCCATCAGCCCATTTCCAGTCCTAGCAACCCCCAGCCCAATACCAGTCCTAGCCCCCCATCAACCCACTTCCAGTCCTAACCCCCTATCACCCCATTTTCAGTTTAAGCCCCCCTATAACCCATTACCAGTCCTAACCCCCCATCAGCCCACTTCCAGTCCTAACCCCATCAACCCCTTTCCAGTCAGCCCCCCATAGCCCATTGCCAGTCCTAACCCCCCCCCCCCCGTCAGCCCACAGCCCATTACCAGTCCTAACCCCATCTGCCCACCTCAAGTCCTATCCACTCACCATCAGCCCATTTCCTGTCCTAGCCCCCCATAGCCCATTATCAGTCTTAACCCCCCCATAGCCCATTACCAGACAGCCCCCATCAGCCCACAGCCCATTAACATTCTTAACCCCCCCCATAGCCCATTACCAGTTCTAACCCCCCCAACAGCCCACAGCCCATTACCAGACCTAACCCCATCAGCCCACCTCGTCCTAACCCCTCCCCATCAGCCCATTTCCAGTCCTAGCCCCCCCCATAGCCCATTACCAGTCCTAACCCCCCCAACAGCCCGCAGCCCATTACCAGTCCTAACCCCATCAGCCCACTTCCAGTCTTAATCCCCCCTCAGCCCATTTCCCGTCCTAGTCACCCAGAGCCCATTACCAGTCCTAACCCCCCCCACCAGCCCACCTCAAGTCCTAAACCCTCCCCTTCCGCCCATTTCCTGTCCTAGCCCCCCATAGCCCATTACCAGTCCTACCCCCCCCAACAGCCCACAGACCATTACCAGTCCTAACCCCATCACCCCACCTACCGTCTTAACCCCCCCAGCCCATTTACCGTCCTAGCCCCCCCCCATAGCCCATTACCAGTCCTACCCCCCCCCCCCCAATTGGCTCAAGTAAAATTTTTTTAAAAAAAAAAGCTGGCTGCTACCGCTGCCGCTGCCGCTGCAGCAGCAGCAGAATGGAGTGTCCCGCGGGGCCCCCTCTGCCCGGCTGAGTCCCTCCCTCCCTCCCTCCCTCAGTGACAGCTGAGCCCCTCTGTGCCGGCTTTCAGATTCGCGAAGGGAGAGTGTCTCCCTCGCGTCTCTGTTAAGCCTGCAGGGGCAGATGGGAAATTTCCCATCAGCCCCTGCGGGCTTAACAGAGATGCGAGGGAGACACTCTCCCTTCGCGAATCTGAAAGCCGGCACAGAGGGTCTCAGCCATCGCAGAGGGAGGGAGGGATTCAGCCGGGCAGAGGGGGCCCCGCAGGACACTCCATTCTGCTGCTGCCGCGGCGGCAGCAGTAGCAGCCAGTTTTTTTTTTAAATTTAATTTTGAAAAAAAAGCAGAATGTTCTTTGCGCGGGGCCCTCTGAAACGCGGGGCCCTGTGCAAAAAACATTCTTGCTCAATGGACGGGCCGGCCCTGCAGAGAGGAGGAAAGGAAGACTGCCAGAACCTGGTCCAGAGGAGCTACTCTCTTGCCTGTTGTGCTATAGCCTGCAGCCACCAAGAGGAGTCAGTGGAGAGCAGTGAGCAGGAAGTGGAGCTGCAAAGGAGCCTGCTCTGGTGACTCATGACCCCTCTGCATCATGCCATTCCCTGATCCACAAGCTCACGCTTGGCCTCTCTCTCTCTTGCTGAGTCGCTGAAACCAGCAGTGGTCATCCTTGAATTCAGTCCGCTGGATGCACCAGTAGAGAAAAGTGGAGGGTGTGAGATGCTGGACAGAGAAAAGTTGAAGGAGAGAGGTCAAGATGCTGATGGATGTAGGAAAAGGGGAAGGGGAAGGAGGTGCTGGATGCTGGAAAGAGAAGGGAGGAGGAATGCTGGATGCAGAAAGGGGGGAATACTTGATAGAGGAAAAGGGGAGGGGAATGCTGGACAAGGAGGGGAGGAGCTGCTAGACACAGAAAGGGAGAGGAGGGAGAAAGGGTGAGATGCTGGACTCAGAGAAGGGAGTGAAGCGATGGACTAGGGAGAGAGCTGAATGCAGGTCAGGATAAGGGAGGAGGAGAGAGACAGGAGCAGGGAGAGAGAGAGACGCTGCAGCTGGGCTAGGGGCAAAAGGGGCATCTATACCTTGGCCCTTGCATAAGAAGGAACCCCTAAGTAAAAGAATATCCGAGCAGGATGGGGTTCAAGAAGTGTTGCCCAGTGAGCTACAGCGTATTGTGCAAAACCTTTTCCTTCCCAACAGCCAGCAGCAGGAGGTGCATTGGAAAGCATATCATCAAGCAATCAGTCTCATATTAAACGGTGAGATTTCCTGGTTCATTCTGTGAGACCGCTCCCGTGGCATATCCTGCATTTCAATGTGTCTCTCGCTGCTGGCTGAGAGGGTGGTAACTGAGGTCACTGAAGATGGCTAGAAGGAGGCCGGGTGCTAAGAGTGAAGGGAGAGAAGAAAGTGAAAATGGAGTCAGACAGGAGGGAAAGGATGAGAAGGAAGAATGAGTGGAGGGAGGAAAGGGTTCAAAAGAGGGTCAACTCACAGGTAAGGAAGGAGGAAGAAGGACCTCAGCACAGAAGTGTGGAGGAAGCAAGAAGTGGGTCAGATTAGAGGAAAGAAGGGTGTGAGAAGGGCACTGTGGGGAGGAAGAGGTGAGAGAAGGGAGCAGCATGGAGGGAAGGGTGAGAATAGGGGAGGGGAGGAAGGTTGCTGTGGGAAGAAGTGAGGTAGGGGAGTGAAGGGATGAAAGGAAGAGGAAAAAAAGAGGTAAGAGTGGGGGGTTATGTAGAGAGCTGGTGTGAAGGATATAGAATGGCTGGAAAAAGGTTGAAAGGGAGAGAGGAGTGGGGAAGAGAGTTATTTTTCAAGTCATTTCTATGGGAGAAAAATGATTCATCTGCTGAAATGAACTTTTAGAAAATTGTCCAGTCTAAAATTTACCTCAGTTAAAAGAGGCATACCCCACCGTCACACTTATGCACACATACAGTTGAATTTTTCAAAGTAAGCACTTATCTTTCCTTGGATAAACTACTCACAGAAATTAGCAGTTCTTCCTAAATCTATGTAACCATCAAGGATTTTGCTTTATTGTTAATGTGAGGTATTGTGTATTTCTTTGGGCTCTGTTTTGGACCTGTAGTTTTTTGCTCTTTTGAGAATCTCCCTGGAGTCTTCTGCTTCCTCTTCCACAAAATACATGTGTGAAGACAGAGGATTTACCCACCTCTCTGCAAACTATAAATAAGAAGTTGTGAAGCTGTGGGAAGTTTAGCTTGGGCTACAAGCAGAAGGAGACATTCCCTCTGGAAAGAACCCAAACCTACTACCTTTGTCTTTATGTTAGCTCTGACTGGGGGCTCTTAATCTCCTTTCTCCCCATTGAAGAGCTGCCCTTGGAGGTGACAGTGCATGCTACTGAGTGACGGTGGAAAGAGAATCGGGGAGAAGGAATATTGCGTGAATGCTCCTCTTCATAATGCTGTCACTAAACAAAGGGCTACACAACTGCAGTGAAAGACTGGCAGAGGAGGAGACATCATGTAAGAAGCGCTGCTTATCAGCTCCCCCTGCTGCTGGTGGGAGGTCAATGCACAGATAAACAAAAAGCCTTCCATGCAGCAAAACAGTTTATACAAGCCAGAAGTCTGTGGCAGCAGGGGCAGATTGGCTTGAATGAGTCCGCGATGCAACCCTAGAGATGGAGGGTAAGTGTTGGTTGTCGCTGCTGTCAGCCCGGAGAGGGGCACCAGTGATGGAGTGGGTGTGGGGGAAGGGGCATTGAGGGCAGTGGGATGGAGGGCTCGCCTAGGGTGCCTCCAGTTCTTCCACCAGCCCTGCCCACTACACTCTTACCTCATACTGCAGCATTCGGAAAGCCCACACTGAACATACCATGTACTCAATATGTGATGTGAGAATCACCTCGTCCTCTTCTACAAATCTAAACAAATCTTGAATTTTTACCATTGTAAATATTTCTCTTTTTTAATTGTCTTTTCTCTTTTGATTTTGGAATGGATCTTCCTGCTTCTACCCCTCCTTCTATAGACCTGAAATTACCAGAAAAGTGAGGATTTGGTAAAAGAAAAAAAAAGGCAAAAAAGTGATTTATGTGATTTTGCTTTTATTCCAGTGCTACTGTAAAAGACGGTGCAGTTTCTGAGTCTCCAGACTGTCTCCTCAGACAGAGTTGAACTAAACATTTCCTAACTTGCTCCAATAATCAACAAAACAGTAAACCACAGATTGGGCTTACTCAGCTGGGATAATCGTGCAGGACTTTGCACTGGTCCTCACAGTGAACACAGGCTAGAATTTTATTTATTTAGCTGTATTTATATCCTGCTTTTCACCTGGTCAAAGCAGTCAGTTGGAGGATACATTTAACACGAGGGGATATGAAACACATACGCTAAAACTTACAGAGAACATGGGCAATGGAGGGTTAAGTGGCTTGCCCAAGACCACAAGGAGTGCCTATAGGACTAAAAATCCCAGTTCTTCCAGCCTGAGCTTGCTGTCCCCAGGTGGGACTTGAGCTCCCCACCCTCTGGTCTGAAGTACCTTGTCCTAACCACTAGACCACTCCTCCCATCCATTGAAACATAAGTCCAGAACTATAGCCCTACAAACAAGGGCTCTAAGAGGTTGTCCCAGCAGGGAGAAATATTGAATGTGTGATGTATATATATCTACTCCTACAATCACTGGTTTACCCTTCTGGAATGCACAAAGAACTATATAAGAGACTTGAGAAAATGACCTCCAGTCCAATAGGAATATTCTTTGACTGGTATTCGCACCCTGCAGGGTTTTTGTGCCCTGAGCTGTTTATCTCTTTGTATTTTTGAGACCTGTTTGCTTTTGTACTGTGGCCTGGAGACTGCCATTATCCTTTCATAGCGCTACTAGGCTATTTTTGTTAAATTGCTGCTACTGTGTATGTTTTGTGTCATTGAATGCTCTAAGGGGTTGAACTTTATGTGGTTTAAGACATCTGGGGTCTTTCTCCTGTGGGTCACAAGTGTCTGCAGGAGGATAAGGTGGGTCCTGGTTTATATAAACTAGAGCTGGCACTGTCCAGTAAGCTAGGTAAGTACTGCAGGGGAGATTCCTTGTTCGAGGTTCTCAAAATCGCGGCCAGCAGTTTGTTGTTGGAAAATGGGACAGGCTGCTGCCACCAATTGAAGAAGTGACGCCAGCAGCGATGTTGTGGGTATGTGGGAGCAGCAGACCGAAGTTCAGTTTTGTGCCCGTGGGACAGGCTGCTTCTTCGGATCACAGCTAATAGTTTTTGTGCCCATGGGAGCAGCATGTCTTGCAGGGCTAAGGGTTGCGCCCAGCAGTTGTTTTGTGGCCCTGGGACACGTTGCTCCAGCAGGCCACAGAAGTGAAGGTTGCAGCCAGTAGCAATGTTGTGGGCTCTTGGGAGCAGCCTGTCCCATGGACCGAAGGGATCACAGCCAGCAGTTCTGTTTTTAGTCCACAGCACGAAGAGTAGTAGAAGCATGTTGCGGGAAAAGGAGCTGGGGCCAGAGACGCACAGAAGGTAGGACAACATTTAAAAGGTCAGTGGGTTTGGGAAAGAGAAATGGGGGAAGGGAATGGAGTGCAAGGGTGAGAATGCAGGGGGGAGGGGAGGGAGTGAAGGACAGACGTTGGGCAGGGAACAGAGTGGGGGGAGACAGCAGGTGAGGGTCTGCAGGGAGGGGTGTAAACGTGCAAGAGGTTGGAGGTTGAAGAGAGTGGAGAAAAGGGTACAATGAATATATGCTAAAAAGGGGCAGCCCCCTCACCCCTACCCCCACCATAGGAAACACAGATACCCCACCTCCGCAGCTAATCTTGCTTGAATTAAGGATTCTTTAAAATACATGCTAAATTAGAGTCCCTTGAAATTTTTTTTTTTTTTTTAACTTTTATTTAAACTTTTCTTGAGCATACAAATAAGATAAGAAATATACTTCATCAAACAGTAAATATTCAAGAGAACAATATACCACTCATCATAAAGAAACCCATCATGGGGAAAGAAACTTCATCAATAAACAAATAAAACAAAGCAAATAAGGAGTGAAACCACTCCATATAAAGGAGCTTTACAAAAATCAAACCACCCCTGTCTCCTCCCCTCTAGCCTCCTTCTCAGTCAGCAACTGACATAGCTGAGCCACTTCAGTATAAACATAACTCTGACCCTCAAATGTAATTAAACAACGACATGGGAATTTAAGGAAAAAAAGAGGCTCCCAACGCAACCACCCGTGATCTTAACTCCAAAAACTGCTTACGCCGGGCCTGAGTGGTCCGGCCCACATCTGGGAAAACCTGCATTTTGAAACCACAGAACAAAACATCTTTGCATTTAAAATAAGCACGAAGAATACGCAATTTGAGAGTTTCAGTGCCAAAAGTCACCACCAAAGTACAACGTTTGGTGATGAGATCCAATGAATCCTCCAAAAAAGCAGTAAGGTCCTGCTCTACGGAGACATCGGTCAGAGGAGAAACCCCTTCCTTTGCCGGCAGAGCAGGAACGTGTGCAGGAATGCAATAGGTCTGAACCACATCCACTGTCTCACTTAAATGCAAGACTTCAGAAAAATATTTGTTTAATAAAATATCAAAGGAAAGCAGATGGGTATGGGGAAAATTTAGGAAACGTAAGTTTCTTGCCCGTTGCTGATTTTCAAGTGCCTCCAGTCGACATGATAATGAAGCAACATCTTTAATAAGAGAGACATTGACGTACCTACCAGACTGGAGCATTGTATCAACTCGGGCAAGAGACTGAGAAAAAGTAACCAACTGTGAATCAATAACTTGAACTTTGTCTACAACAGAGTGAGTGAATGTGCAAAGAGAAGAGACTGTCGTAGATAATCGGGAGTCAATCTGCTGCAGAGCTACCCAAATGTCCGAGAGAGTCACTTCCCGAGTTAAGGGAGATGAACACTCTCCGGTATCAGCTGGGTCCACAGGGAGGAGAGTCGAGACAACCACTGGAGGGGGAGAGTCCAATAATGTAGAAGACTGCAGAGGCTGAGGGAAGGGGGGTGGCGTCCGGAGTTCAGGGCTAAAAGAGGCCCCTTCCGAAGACAGATTAGCGGGCAGCAGGGGTAGAAGGTGCCTGTCCATGGGGCCGCTCAGCTTACCTCGCTGGCTCTCCTTAGCGACAGCCTTGTTCTCCACTTTCGCTTTACGCTTCCCCATCGATACAGTCAACTTCAAACAACGGTGCTCAACGAAACCTCGGGAGCACCGAAGGAGCACATAAGGAGCGTGTCAGGCCCCTTGCGACACGCCCCTTTGGACATGCCCCCGCAGGCCGCGCACACGCAGACGCGTGTGGTAGAAGCGAATCTTATGGGGCTCGGTGGGGTCCTCAGCGCCAAGGGCGACCAACCAACGCCTGCAGATGACCAAGCAGGGACCCGGCTCCCACCTGCTACACCGTGCCACGGTACAAGCACCCGCGGCAGCTCCCAGGTAGTAAAAGTTCTTTCCCAGCGCGTTGTTAACTCCAGCTGACTTTTAAAGGGCTCGGGGGGGTCCTCAGCGCCAAGGGCGACCAACCAACGCCTGCAGATGACCAAGCAGGGACCCGGCTCCCACCTGCTACACCGCGCCGCGGTACAAGCACCCGTGGCAGCTCCCAGGTAGTAAATGTTCTTTCCCAGCGCGTTGTTAACTCCAGCTGACTTTTAAAGGGCTCGGGGGGGTCCTCAGCGCCAAGGGCGACCAACCAATGCCTGCAGATGACCAAGCAGGGACCCGGCTCCCACCTGCTACACCGCGCCACGGTACAAGCACCCGCGGCAGCTCCCAGGTAGTAAAAGTTCTTTCCCAGCGCGTTGTTAACTCCAGCTGACTTTTAAAGGGCTCGGGGGGGTCCTCAGCGCCAAAGGCGACCAACCAACGCCTGCAGATGACCAAGCAGGGACCCGGCTCCCACCTGCTACACCGCGCCGCGGTACAAGCACCCGCGGCAGCTCCCAGGTAGTAAAAGTTCTTTCCCAGCGCGTTGTTAACTCCAGCTGACTTTTAAAGGGCTCGGGGGGGTCCTCAGTGCCAAGGGCGACCAACCAACGCCTGCAGAAGACCAAGCAGGGACCCGGCTCCCACCTGCTACACCGCGCCGCGGTACAAGCACCCGCGGCAGCTCCCAGGTAGTAAAAGTTCTTTCCCCGTCCCTTGAAAATTTTACACGTGTGTGTAATTTGCGATTTTTAAACTTTCCTCAAACATCTCTATTATCACCTAAAATATTGTTAGATAAATTCTTGAAAGAAGTTTTGGCTATATCAGATCCTATTGAGGTCTCGCAAATTTATTACATTCCTTCCGGCACCAAGAAGGTTGACTCTGCTGAAGGAGGGTTGGATGAAATAGCTCCAACTATGCCTAATTTAACAGCATTTCTAGAAGATTCCTTGGACGTTATTAATCAACGGTCCACCTTACTGGCTACTTTCCCTTCTGTTTTGGTTAAACAGCGTATTTTAGGTGCTTTCTTTAAGGCTAAGGCAGTTAAGTTCTGTGGACAGACTATTAATGTGTTTCCCGATGTGTCTCGTGGCACGCAATTAAGACAGAGGCTATTCTTAGCTTTAAAGCCTCTGGTCTTGGCATTGGGAGCCACGTTCTTCTTACGATTTCCTTGTAAGTGTGTCATCAATCTAGATGGTGCTACTTATGTTTTTGTTGATGTTACACATCTTGAAAACTTTCTTTCAGACTGGAAGGGTGCGGTTGGGGGAATTAGTCTTGAGTAATGAACATCCCCAGTTGGTGGGCATTATTTATATTTTGCCTTATTTTCTGAATGCTTTGTTTCTTTATTATATACGAAATGTATTTTGCCCAAACCTTTTTTAAACCTGGCCACACTAACAGGTTTTACTACATCCTCCAGTAACAAATTCCAGAGTTTGATGACACGTTCAGTGAAAAAATATTTTCTCTTATTAGTCTTAAATAGGTTACAGTGTAGCTTCATTGCATGTCCCCTAGTCTTTCTATATATTGATGGCGTAAACAATCGATCTGCGTTTACCCGTTCGTTTATTAATTATTGCTCTATCATATCTTCCCTCAGCCGTCTCTTTTCCAGGTTGAAGAGCCTTTTAAGCCTCTTTTCATAGAGATATCCTTCAATCCCTTTACCACTTTGGTGGCTCTTCTCTGTACCTTTTCTAATATCCCTACATCCTTTTTAAGATATGACGATCAGAATTGCACACAATATTCAAAATGTAGTCACACCATAGAACGTTACAGAGGCATTATAATATCCTTTGTTTTATTCTCCATTCCTTTCCTTATGATTTCTAGCATTCTATTTGCTTTCTTGGCCGCCGCTTTACACTGAGTGGAGGGTTTCAACATGTTATCCACAATGGCGCCTAAATCTTTTTCCTGGGCAGTGGTTCCTAATGTGGAACATTGCATCGTGTAACCTTGCATCATGTAACACACACACACACACACACACACAAAGGCACCACATCTGTGCACCACACATCTACTATCTGCAAAGATTCATATATATAGACAGCACCAGTTATAAAAATTCCTCAAACAGCCCCTACTATCATAATGAAACACATATTATCATCTCTCCACACCAGTGGTTCTCAACTTTTTTTGTACCGTGACCCCTTTTACCATTGGTCAACTTGTGGTGACCCCCAATGATAAAATCAAATGTGTCTCTCTTCCTTTACCGTTAACGCATTGTCGCTGTAATCATTTGTCTTCTCTTAGCTCTCTTTCTGTGGTCTATGGTCCATCTGCCATTTCTTATCTCTTCTTTCATTTTCTTCACTTCTTTCCATCAGCCTATTTCCGGTCCCAGTAACCCTCCCCAGTATCAGCCCCTTTCCAGTCCTCACTCTCAGTACCTTCCAATGTCAACTTGCATTCCCATGACTGCCACTGGTGTCCATTCCCTTCCAGTGCCCCCTCCTTCCCCAGTGACCAATCCCTTCTAGTACAAATACCATGGCAGCCCCTCTCAGATCCACTCCCTTCCAGTTCCATTCTCCCATCCCCTCGTATCAGCCCATTTGTAGCCTTAGCCCCCGGTTTTCTTCCAGGGCCAGCATCTCTATCCTCCCCTCCCCACAATCAGTCCATTCCCAGTCGAAGCCCCACAATCAGCTCGTTTCCAGTGCTAGTCCCCCCTCAACCCCATTACCAGTGCTAGCCTTCCCTAATCAGCAAAATACCAGTCCTATCCCCCCCCCATCAGCTCATTACCAGACCTAGCCTCCCCTAATCAACTCATTTCCAGTTCTAGTCCCTCCTCAACCCCCATTACCAGTGCTAGCCTCCCCTAATCAGCTCATTTCCAGTGCTAGACCCTCCTCAACCCCATTACCAGTGCTAGGCTCCCCTAATCAGCCCATTACCAGTCCTACCCCCCTATCAGCCCATTTCCAGTCCTAACCTCCCCGATCAGCTCATTACCAATGCTAGCACCCATCAGTCCATTACCAGTCCTACCCTCTTATCAGCACATTACCAGTCCCAACCCCCCCCCCTTGATCAGTCCAGTCCATTCCCAATCCTAGCCTTCCCTAATCAACCCATTACCATTCCTAGCCCACCTCCCATCTGCGCATTATAATCCTAACCCGCACTGTCTCTCCCCTCCGTCCAGCATTTCTCCCGTCTGTCCAGTATGTCCCCCTGTCTCTTCCATTTGTCCATGTCAGTCCCCCCTCCCTCCCTCCCTCCATGTTAGCCCCCCTCCCTCCCTTTGTCCATGTCAGCCCCCCCCCTTTGTCCATGTCAGCCCCCCTCCTCCATGTCAGCCCCCCTCCCTCCCTCCATCCATCCATCCATCCATCAATGTCAGCTACTCCTCCCTCCCTCTGTCCATGTCAGCCCCTCTCTCTCTATGTCAGCCACCCCTTCCTCCATGTCAGCCCTCCCCTCCCTCCCTCCATCTCTCCATGTCAGCCCTCCCCCTCCCTCCCTCTCTCCATGTCAGCCCCCCTCCCTCCATGTCAGCCCCCTGTCCATGTCAGCCCCCCTCCCTCACTCCATCCATCCATCCTTCCATGTCAGTCTCTGTCAGCCCTCCCTCCCTGTCAGCCTGCCTCTGTCCATGTCAGCCCCCTCCCTCCCTCCCTCCATCCATCCATCAATGTCAGCCTCCCTCCATGTCAGCCCCATTGCAGGTTCTCTGCCCCCTCCTCCCCTCTCCCTGTCTGTCTGCTACTGCCCTGCTGTTCTACTGCAGCCGTGGCTCCCTGTCTCTTACGGAACCGCGGCTATGCCAGTAAAACCGTTGTGGAGCCTTCTTGTCTCTCGACGGGCTCCGTGCAGCATTGTCCCGCCTCCAAAGGAAGTGATAAACAACTTCCTTTGGAGGCGGGAAAATGCTGCATGGAGCCCGTCAAGAGACAGGAAAGGCTCTGTGACGGTTTTACAGCTGCATTGGAAGGGAGTCGGTAAGTTTGCTGCTGCCGAGAAGCGGACTCGGCAGCAACTTGGGCATTTTGGGTTTTTTTTAACGGTGGAGTGAGGCACGACCCCTGCTAAATCCTGTGGCGACCCCCGTGGGGGTCGCAACCCACAGGTTGAGAACTGCTGCTCCACACACACACACAAACACAGAGATATGTATGATTTCGCAAATGAAGGATGAAGAAATTCATTATTTTCTCACACTGTAAGTGTACTGTTTTCACATGCACACAATGTCCCTGACAGATATTAATATACACAGCCTTGCACACACACATGCATTCAGCCCCCAGCACTCCTCATCGACACACACACAGATGCATTCAGCCCCCAGCACTGCTCATAGCACACATGCATGCAATCAGCCCCCGGCACTCCTCATGGCACACACACATGCATTCAGCCCCCAGAACTCCTCATGACACACACGTGAATCCCCTGACACTCTCCATGATACAGACACACATGTATCTCCCAACAGGCCCCATGACACAGACATTTACACACATTGGCCTCCAGCAGTCTCCATGCACACAGATAACACACACACTCACTGACACACCTGCACAGAGCCCCTAGCACTTCCTATGACAAACACAGATGAAACCAGCAAATGTCAGATCCTAGGAGTGAGGGAAATGCATCGTTTTGTCACACTGCAATTTGTGCACTTTTCAACTTGTTTCAGCTTTTCTGCAGGGCACCAAACACACCGGACCTTCCTCCTTCCCTCTCGTGTCACGCTGTTAGTGCGATATTTACCTTTATATCCCAGCCAGGCAGAGAGAATAGAGGGAGCAGGGGAGCCTCTGGTGCAGCGAGTTAGTCGGTCAGAATCAGACACACATGCACTGTAGCATAGGGCATGAATCTTGCGGTAAGCATAACTGCCAGTCCACTACAAGGAGCACTACCACTGGCTCTCACGGGAGGCTAAGGAGTGATCTTTCCACTTTCAGCCAGCCTGCTGCAATGCTAGCAAAGTCTCTACATGTTAGCTGCAAAGCAGTGCTCTCAGTGCAATCCCAAAACCAAGTGCTGTTTCTCACATTGATGCTGCCACCATTGACTCTCAGGACTGCCGACATCAGCTCTGGGCTTCAGCCCTGTCTCTTAGGGGTATGTTTACTAAAGTCCGGGAATTTGCGCGCCGCAAATTAGCGCACGGCAACGCGCCACTTAAACGGTGACAAACGCTCCTAAACGCCCCGCACAGGTGCGAGGAACCCCCGTGAATGTGCGCGACACACTAACGGGCCCCGCACAAATACGGGCCCGCAAATGTCCGAAAGAGGCGTGTAACGGCGAACGGAGGGCGGAGGAAGGTCCCCGAGGGGCGGAGAGACGGGGTCAATGGGCAGGTAAGGGGAGGGGAGAGGCTCCCCACACATGAACGGGGCCGAATTTCCCATGAAAAAATAGCGCGAGTGAAACAGTCGCGCTAGAGGTCATATAAAGGCAAGAGAAACCATTTCCGTTAGCAATGTACAGCAAAACCGGGGAAACCTGCAAAACGTAAGCAGTGTGATACATGTGCACAGCAGAAAGGTGAAAGTAAAAATAGACAATGACCAGAAAATGAATAATAAAAATAGTAATGCAGCTTGTGAACAGTTACAGTAATGGGCAAATATAAAAATCACACCCAGGACAGTCCCAGAAAAAAAGATATGAATTTAGGAAGGGCCATGGAGCTGAGACTCCCCCAAAAATAATTCCCAGCCCTGTGGCTGTCCTGGGTGTCTTCCAAATGGTTGCCCACCAATATCACTGTTGCCCAGCTTAAAAGTAAAGCCCCGGTATATGTGTCTATTTCTGGGGTTTAGCTGCATGTTTGTCACCAGACAAGGTGAATGAGGCCACAGTAAAAGACTGAAGAGCAAGCTGTGCGTCCCCATCCTGACAGGTGTCCTATCACCAGGTACTGCACTGCCTCTGCGGCCACAGTGTGGTGCAGCAGACAGAGCCAGCACCTCCAAAACAGGAGGGTCACAGGTTCAAATCCCAGCTGGGGCTCATGCCAGCCCAGTCCCAATATTTTAACCATCACCAAACAGAGATAGTAAAGACACCCCATTATTGCAGAGAGCATAAACATGTTGCAAACACCCATATTTTACCCTCCAGTGCACATGCACCTGAACAATGGGCATCACCCACAGCCGAGTTCCCCAAATGCAGTCCTGGAGTGGCTCAAACTAATCAGGCCATATGCGTTTGCTAAGATGAGGACATGCCAGCATGTTGGTGGAACAGTACAGAGGGTGGAGGGGGCAGGGGCTGTGAGCCACAGAAGACAGTGGCTTAGCCATGTGCAGTCTGGCACCGTCCACTGCTACAGACAGGCCGTGATGGATGTACAGACATGGACCTCCCAGGGAACCCAGCCAATCTGTGGCTACATGGTGGTGCAGTGCACACAGAGAGTGTATGCAAGAACATAAGGTCACAGGTTCAAAGCTCAGCTGGGGCTATGGCCAATTCCACCCACAATTTTGTCCAACAACTAAACTGTGCTGGTAAGCACAAACCTGTAATGCAGAGGAGATAGGCATTGTCTATACGGCTATCATTTCCCATCCAAAGCACATACACCATTAACCGTGGCATCACTCAGATCAGAGTATCCGAAATGCAGACCTGGAGGACCACACACCATTCAGCATCCATGCTGCGGCTAATACTAATGATTGTGCTGCATATCTATGCACCACCCCCATGTTATGCAGATGTAGCACATGCATATCCATGAGGGACATCCTAAAACCAGAACAGTGTCTGACACACCATGACCTGATGTGTGTAACCCATATGAAAGGCATCAACCAACAGGCCATGACACACCCATACCCACAGGCCCCATTGGACAATGCATCCTGGAGAGGCAGGACAGTGGGCCCTGCCTGTAATCCCCAAAAGTAGCAGATGTGTACCTTAGCAATGCCACCCCACACCTATGTACATGGTACACAGCTATCCAAGGTCCCATGTGAAAATATGTTCATAATGATTCAAATGCTCAGTACATGTGTCCCATTGAGCACCACCATAACAATCATTCAGATGTGTGTGTTGTGTGCAGCAGGTCTTGTGTCTGATAGTGCGTACCGCCCTGGGGAGTGACCCCCAACAGTCTATGCCTAACATATCCATGCCTGTAGTGTCACCAGGACTGGTGTGTTGGCCAGAGCTGTCAAACCTCTCGATTGTAGCACAAAAGAGGACCAACCTGGGTAATGGTCACAGCAATGTGAAACATCATCAGACACACCCAAGAAAGGCAGGGCCAAAATATATGAATGTTGGAAGGGTCACCAGCCCCTGCGGCATAAATGTTGAATGATCACACATTGATGTAGGATAGAGCAGGTTTCCCCACAGCAATGGACAGGTCCCCTATGGCATGCACATGTTGCACAACAGCATGTGGGAGTTGGGGGGAATGTGCAGTAGAGGTAGTTGCCGACATGCACACTGTATGGTTTAAAACTGTGCGCCCCCAGCACCAGTAGCAGAAGGGCCTGTAGCATGTTGGGAGAACGTTACTGGTATCTGAGGGGGCCAGTGGCAGGTGGCCAGAGAAGATGGGGGCTGAGCCAATGCCATGTGGGTGCACCGGACCACAACAGAAAGGCTCGCTATGACAAACAGACATGCCATCTCCAGGGTCCACATTCACTCTGTGACTGCAGTGTGGTGCAGGGGACACAGCCAGTGTGCTGGGGAGCCAAAGATTACCAGTTCAACTCCCAGCTGGGGCCAGCAGCAACACTGTGCACATATTTTACCCACCAGTAAAACGTGAGAGGAAATCAAAACATGTCTTGCAGATAACAACCAATATGTGTAGAGCACCCAACCTTTTTTCGGTGACCTCACAAACCTTTTTCTTTTTGTCGGAGCTAGCCGTAGGAAGGTCGGAAGAGAAACCGACCCACACCAAGCGAGTAGCTACTTTTATTATTATAGGTTCTTCACCAAAATAAAGTTAAAGTTCATTTAACCATAAAATAGTCAAAAGACTTATCTCAGTCCAGAAATGCCAGTTATGAGAGATACACGACGCGCACGTTTCGGGCACTCTAGCCCTGTTTCAAGTGCAATAACTAGGATCCCTCAATCTTCAAATACCATCCTCTGAACGCCGTCAATGCAGCTAAGGTCATTATTACAATGGCTGATGAATCACTTTTAAAATAAAAGAACCGACCAATCAGTATCGGGAAAACCCCCACATGATGGGGAACCCCTGATCTGATTGGTTTTCAAAAGTTATGACGACATCATCATCTTATGCTCTTCAAAACACCTGGTATCATCCTTCCGAAATAGGGATATATCATTATTATGTCATTCCCGATGGTCACATAGAATTGTAACTTAAATAAGACTCTGCCAGTCTATTTCCCTGTTCAAACCTCCTGGCTCCATTGTGCAAGACGAAAAATCCATCGTTGTTCTATGTATTGCAGACGTTCTTCCCGCTGTCCTCCCCGAGGATTAGCTGGCACATGATCAATAATAGACCATTGAAGCTGGTCAATAGTATGAGAATATTCTATACAATGAGAGACCATGGGTGCAGAAAGTACCGCACATCATGTAGGGGTTTTCCCGATACTGATTGGTCGGTTCTTTTATTTTAAAAGTGATTCATCAGCCATTGTAATAATGACCTTAGCTGCATTGACGGCGTTCAGAGGATGGTATTTGAAGATTGAGGAATCCTAGTTATTGCACCTGAAACAGGGCTAGAGTGCCCGAAACGTGCGCGTCGTGTATCTCTCATAACTGGCATTTCTGGACTGAGATCAGTTTTTTGACTATTTTATGGTTAAATGAACTTTAACTTTATTTTGGTGAAGAACCTATAATAATAAAAGTAGCTACTCGCTTGGTGTGGGTCGGTTTCTCTTCCGACCTTCCTACGGCTAGCTCCGACAAAAAGAAAAAAGTTTGTGAGGTCACCGAAAAAAGGTTGGGAGCCCAAAACATAATGGTTATTGATTTGCCCTGACTAGAAGGTTGTTTTGTTTGTCTTTCAGATAACAACAGCATGTTCAGAGGACCTCTATTATACCATAAGGATCACTTACCCCTCAAATATGTACAACACCTACAGCAGAGTCCACACAATGCATCACTGGAGGGCCACGTGTCAGTCAGCTGTGATGCTGTACCCAATATAGGCCCATGTCAGCATGGTGGCGGATGCCAACTGCTGGCAGAGGGGGCAGAGGCTGCTGCCCCACAGCAGATCCTGGCCTAGCCACCCTCATGTGGCTGCAGTACAATCCAACAGACAGGCCCTGTGTGACAAACAGCCATGGACTCCCCTGGGAATGTACTGTTGCTGTGCTAAGACGGTGGTGCAGTACATGTAGCAAGTGCCTCCAAGCACAGAAGGCCCCAGGTTCAATTCCCGGCTGGGGCACCTGCCATCACAGTCCCAATGTTTTACCCATTCGCGAAACCTTAAAGTAAAGAATGGAACTCCCGTGCTGAGAACATAAGTGTTGGTCACGATACCATAGTTTACTATAAATACCACACACCACATAAACATATGCCTCACCCACAGCAGAGTTCCCCATATGCAGCCATGGAGGCTCACACATCAATCAGGTTGTCTGATGTCTGCACGAAAGATGTGTGTGATGCAGGTGAGTTGAACACCACCATGGTATGCAGCTGTATCACAGGCATATTAATCACAGATAGCATGAAAGCCCAACAAGTGTTTGATTCACATTGACTGTAGTTGTGCAAACCTCCCTAGAGCAGTGGGCAACAGGGGCAGAAACAGTTGCACCTGCAGGCACCAGTATTGGAAGACCGATGAAGTGGCAGGATGTAGGGCCCTGTGTGGCGTTCAGAAAACTAGCATGTGCATACATCAACAATCCCACACTACACATTTGGAGATGTCACACATATATCCAAAGCAATATATGATCACTGACCGATAAAAATGTTCATGCTACGCACAAGCAGAACAGCGAGCTGTCACAAACCAACGTCTCTGATGTATGTGCAATGTGTGTCAGGTCAGATCTCCTTCAGAGAGTAGCACCCTGGGAAATTACTCCAAAAGTACATCCCAACGTTGCCATGCCCACACTGTGCTCATCACTGTTATGTTGGCCATGGCTCCCAAATAACACCACATCTGTTCAATGTTGTCCTAGGTGTGGGGAGTGTGTGTCTGTCTATCCAGTGTGTGGTGGCTGTCAACACCTCCCACAGACCACACTAATAGCACCGTTGCCATTATTGGCCTGCCAATGTGCATAATGAGGAGCAAAGTACTGTGGGTACACAACAAACAGGGTGGCTGGAGCAGGATGCAGCTACACAGGGCAAATGTGCATGCCTAGGACCATGCTGTGCCTTGGCATCACCCCCACAGACATGGTGTCCATAGCATGCCTTGTGTGGAGGTCACTCTCCCCCTGAACGATCAGTGACCATGGCATGGCTAGGTCCCGACATAGTGCCATATAATAGTTCTCTCATGTGATATATATGGGTGCTGTGTATATGTGAGGCCCAATCACTGAGGTAATTGTGCGGTGGGTGTGCTGACATCCCAGTTATGGGTGCACACAGTCTCCCTGGTAGCATGCACCATGGACTGGCCAGTGGCCTGTCTGCAGTTTGCATGTGTCTGGCTAGAACACCGTGCAGGGTCAGTAGCTGGGCACAGAATGTGCCTGCTGCTGGAAAATGTCAGATGGTGTTGGTGAGCTTAGGCTCTCAGGCCATACTGTCTGTCTGCCGCACCCTGAAATATGGATGCGTCCATAATAGCAGTGAGTGACCTGTAGGTTTTCTGTACCACAGCTGGACCCAGTCTGCTGATGGTGGCAGCTACACGCACCATAGCTGGGATGTAGAATGTGGATATGTTTTGTTTGGGGCAACTGGGGTGCAACTGGAAGGGTTGGTGGTGATTCATACCCGGCCTATAGGTCCTGTAACCTCCTCTCCCCCACCCCCCCCTGCAAATATATCATGAAGGGCAGGCCACCCACACAGGATATGCCCCCTTCGGGAACACTGTAGCTCACAAGGCCCAGCTGGGTCGTGGAGACAGAAATGGTCAGATGTGCCAAACTATCAGACATTGGCAAACAAATTGATATGATGTATAGGCCATCTCAGCCAGGATAGGTGCTGTGTGTCTCACCTCACCCTCAGGGTGAGCAACAGACACACACACGGGGATGGTCAGTACCCACTCTGCACAAGAAACACAGAAGGTCAATGTCCAACACGAGGCCGAGGTGCTGTGGGGTTGCACACCCTATCACTGGACCATCACTAGACTGCTGCCGTGCATGTGCAGTGCATCATGGGTGCGACTGGATCGACTACACCCTGGTAACTGCAGCACAAAGTCTGCAGAGGTTATATTCTAGCCAGACAGACCTCACATCACAGCCACAGAGCTGTAGTCCCCTGGTGACTGCAATGCCTCTGAAGTGAAAGGTTGTTGGTTCAAATCCAAAGTGTGTGTGTATAAGCAAAGTGATTTATATATTGTCCTTGGCCCCTATACGCTGCCAGTCAGCAGCAGTGCAGGTCTGAATCTATATAATTATGCATGTCCTCTATACTGCTCTTTCCAAAGATCTAAGGCGGTGTACACTTAACATATAATGAACATGGTTTTACATGGAACAGCGCCTACATTGCATAAAAATAACATACATTGAGGATGACATTGTAACATATAGCAAACATTTTGAAGGTTCATGGGGACTGTCAAGCCTGGAATGTGTGTAATGTACTGTAGTACTGGCAATTCCGAAACCATCACAGTGCATTAACCCAAGTCCACCCTATACGGTTGTGTAAGGAGCACATGATGCAGACAGCACTGTGAGGATCACAGAGATTCCAGCACTATTTCACAGTCAGGGACCTGTCACTGGCTGCACTCACCAAGAACCACACTGTGGATGGAAACATGCAACCTCTGGCTCCACAGGTATCAAGGTTAGGTGTGGGCTACAGCTCGATTGCTAAGAACAGATGCCTGTCTGGTGAAAGAGGCAGGCATGCAGACAGTGTGCAATGGTCACCAGGGGTGCGCTGTTCCATTGGTGAAAATGGTGTACTGCACATGATGTATGTAGCAGTGTGAGGGTCTTGCCAATAGCAGCACCTCTGTAATGTGGAAACCGGTCTGGGGCAGGTAACAATGTTGCAATGTATGAAGATATATGTCTGGTGCAGCACAGATGTACATGAAAAAGACCATGGCTACTGTTGCACTCACGTATGAGAATGTGTGATGCCTGAGACAGGCAGTCCTGAGCTCAACTGGAAGATGTAACCCATGACGGCTGGTTAAGCAGTCCATGTATCAACCATTGAGCTATTTTGCAAAAACCAGGACTGTATGCCGTCACACATACCAAAGGATGATGTGCAGTGTGGTGACATGGGGACCCACATAGTCCTGTAATGTCCAACACGCAACCTACTTTGCGTGTGCAATGCTCATATATGAATCTCCCCCCAACCCCGATGGCAACCACCACAAAATGTCTGTCCAGACATGGAGATACACCACACAACATATTGCACTGGCACACACAACCCCCTATCACCAGGTTGAGTGACACCTGATGCTGATGGTTTGTCTGCACCCATAACTAGTAGTGTCTGAGCACTACCTGCTATGTGACACACATAGCACACCTCATCTGACAATGCATCAGCAATCAGTTGCTATGTGTCCAGAGGTTCAATACCACGAATAGTGCGGTATATAAGAACTTGTAATAAATAAATAAATAAATAAATAAAGGGTAAACCATAATAATAATTGTTTGTCAAAGTGACATTAGAGACACCCCAGTAACTATGTAATTAGGCACAGAACAGTAAACATATTTTGAGCACAACCATTACAAATCAATATGAATGGTGCGTGTAGATAGCATTTGCAATTTGCAGACGCACAGCCATGCGGAGCGCACGGGCGTGCAGAGATCTGACGCACAGCCATGCGAAACGCACGTGCGCGATACGTCACGCGCAATTCCGGAAGTTGCGCCGGGAGCGTCCGCGCGTCACCACGCCCAGAAACAAACATGGCGTCCCGAACCAGGAAGCCGGCTTTTAGCCACAGAGAGCTGTGCCACCTGGGCTCCCTGATAGCCCAAAAGCAGCACAGGCTGTTCCCAGGGCCCTCCAGGAAAAAGAACATGGGGAGGGTCCTGAGGGCCTGGGAGAGGGTGACCAGGCGTTTTAACAGGCAGGCAGACCATCCACGGGAGGTAAGTGAATGGACCTAGGTCAAATAAACATACACACATACAGGGTTGATGTCAGCTGTCCATGCTGTTGTGTGTAAGTAGTCTGTATAAGTTTAGTGTAGCAGGTGAAACACATGCCATATACATGTGGTATCACATCTGATTGTGTGGCCATGTAGCCAGGTGTTGACGGTTTGTGCCAAAGAGGGCATGATGGCCCCCTGGCGTCATGACAGCTGCTGGTGTTGATACAGCAAAGCAGACTCTAACAAACCTAGGCCATGCATCTGCATAAGGAGCGTATGCAAACATCCTGTGTTGATGGCGGTATCTGCATCAGCAGGGTAACACATAGGGTTACCCATCAGGGGTGGTGCAATGTCAAGCACATGGGGCCTCAGACATACAGGTGATCTGGGGTTGTCTGCAAATGTTGTTTAATACAGCCACCCTATCCTCAGGGGTCCAGAGAGCCCCTCAAAGTGTGCACTCAGTCACTCTGTGGATATGTGTGTGTGTCAGAATGTTCTGGGGATCACCATCACCATCTCCAGGAGTCTACAGGGCCACACAAAGCGGTCCCCACACCCACTGGGGATATGGCTGTGTACTAATGTAGTTGGAAGCATCCCCCTACCTCCAGGAGTGCAGAGAGGCCATCCAAAGTGGGCTCTGTGTCACCCTGGAGATATGGCTGTGTGTACTAATGTAGTTGGAAGCATCCCCCTACCTCCAGGAGTGCAGAGAGGCCATCCAAAGTGGGCTCTGTGTCACCCTGGAGATATGGCTGTGTGTACTAATGTAGTTGGAAGCATCCCCCTACCTCCAGAGGGCCAGAGAGGCCATCCAAAGTGGGCTCTGTGTCACCCTGGAGATATGGCTGTGTGTACTAATGTAGTTGGAAGCATCCCCCTACCTCCAGGAGTGCAGAGAGGCCATCCAAAGTGGGCTCTGTGTCACCCTGGAGATATGGCTGTGTGTACTAATGTAGTTGGAAGCATCCCCCTACCTCCAGGAGTGCAGAGAGGCCATCCAAAGTGGGCTCTGTGTCACCCTGGAGATATGGCTGTGTGTACTAATGTAGTTGGAAGCATCCCCCTACCTCCAGGAGTGCAGAGAGACCATCCAAAGTGGGCTCTGTGTCATCCCGGAGATATGGCTGTGTGTACTAATGTAGTTGGAAGCATCCCCCTACCTCCAGGAGTGCAGAGAGACCATCCAAAGTGGGCTCTGTGTCATCCCGGAGATATGGCTGTGTGTACTAATGTAGTTGGAAGCATCCCCCTACCTCCAGGAGTGCAGAGAGGCCATCCAAAGTGGGCTCTGTGTCACCCTGGAGATATGGCTGTGTGTACTAATGTAGTTGGAAGCATCCCCCTACCTCCAGGAGTGCAGAGAGGCCATCCAAAGTGGGCTCTGTGTCACCCTGGAGATA
This sequence comes from Ichthyophis bannanicus, assembly GCA_033557465.1. Classification (NCBI taxonomy): domain Eukaryota; kingdom Metazoa; phylum Chordata; class Amphibia; order Gymnophiona; family Ichthyophiidae; genus Ichthyophis; species Ichthyophis bannanicus. The sequence continues at coordinate 1,316,430,043 of CM066032.1, forward strand.
TGGCTGTGTGTACTAATGTAGTTGGAAGCATCCCCCTACCTCCAGGAGTGCAGAGAGGCCATCCAAAGTGGGCTCTGTGTCACCCTGGAGTTATGGCTGTGTGTACTAATGTAGTTGGAAGCATCCCCCTACCTCCAGAGGGCCAGAGAGGCCATCCAAAGTGGGCTCTGTGTCACCCTGGAGATATGGCTGTGTGTACTAATGTAGTTGGAAGCATCCCCCTACCTCCAGGAGTGCAGAGAGGCCATCCAAAGTGGGCTCTGTGTCACCCTGGAGATATGGCTGTGTGTACTAATGTAGTTGGAAGCATCCCCCTACCTCCAGGAGTGCAGAGAGGCCATCCAAATTGGGCTCTGTGTCACCCTGGAGATATGGCTGTGTGTACTAATGTAGTTGGAAGCATCCCCCTACCTCCAGGAGTGCAGAGAGGCCATCCAAAGTGGGCTCTGTGTCACCCTGGAGATATGGCTGTGTGTACTGATGTAGTTGGAAGCATCCCCCTACCTCCAGGGGGCCAGAGAGGCCATCCAAAGTGGGCTCTGTGTCACCCTGGAGATATGGCTGTGTGTACTGATGTAGTTGGAAGCATCCCCCTACCTCCAGGAGTGCAGAGAGGCCATCCAAAGTGGGCTCTGTGTCATCCCGGAGATATGGCTGTGTGTACCAATGTAGTTGGAAGCATCCCCCTACCTCAAGGGGGCCAGAGAGGCCAACCAAAGTGGGCTCTGTCACCCAGGTGATATGGTGCAGTGTGACACAGCAGATGAGCCAATCACCCGTATCTCAGGCACACATGATACATGCGTTGTGTGGGCAGGGTGTCAAGATGTTGCAATGCTGTATCCTGATGATGATGTGCCCTGGCACACACAAGACCCTGGTGGCGGGGGAGCTGATCGTGACGGAGGGTATGTCAGGCAAATGTGTGCAATAAGGTATAGTGGTCTGGCTGCACGGCATCTGCAGTCCAGGGGCCACATAGCCCAGGACAAACACTGTAGATGTATGGAGATGATATGTAGGATGCAGATCTGGATGCGCGTGAGCAAATACCCACACACAGTATCTCCAAGAACCAGGTCACAACCTCTGCAATGGCAACCTGTCCACAGCTATGTATGTTGAGTCAGGTCGCTCCTACCCACAGCCCACAGGCATACCGCCCCTGTGTGCATAGGTATCTCACAGATGCCCTTGAAAGGTTGCAAGCACACAGTCAGGTTGGCCCAGATAGCCTAAGAGGCACACATGACCAGAGGTGCGAATAGCCCATAGTGTGTGCAGTGACACCTCCCAGACACATACACGACACAGGTTAGAGGAACATAAGAACACCCGATACGCCTGTTTGGGACAGATGCCTGTCCACCATGACCAGTATGCTATGTCCAACATTTGCCAAGGTTGGACTGACGTAGCTATCAACATCCCCATGACATACAGGATACACTGATCCTGTAGTGGTATGGCAAGTGACATCTCTGGCTATGTACAAAGGCATGTGTCATGGACGTGTCCCCTGCCAAGGTGCATAGGGGAACCCACACAATGTCTCATGTGTCTTCAAACACCCATGTGTGCTGGTAAATACTGTTGCCATTGGTCATGGAGTGCATGGCATGTGTACATAGTGTGACCCCAAATGTGTATGATGTAACACCCACAGGGTGACAGGGCTGAGCATGGACACCATCAGTGGCCACAACACATGGACATGGCAATGCCATGTCTCTCAAGGGTGCCAAAGGGAAACAGATATGTGCGCTATGGGAGACCTGCACAATGCACATAGGTGTGACTGCACACATGGCAACACACACAGCTAGGCATGTAGGTTGTACTGGGTACAGCTACACATCTGGAACAAGCAGGAATGAGCTGACACATGATGGTACCTGATGGCCTGTTGAGGCCAGCATGCCACAGCTCCCCACCAGACATCTGGTAAGCACAGGGGGGGATCACACAGCACCTGTCACCTTCCCTGATGTCAGCCCAAAATGCTGCACCCCAGATCATTAGGTTAGTCCGACTCCCCATCTCTGTGTCCCTGTATGTGCACTACACCCGACGTTATAGCCATCCCTGTGTCTGTGCCTGCTGATGCCGCCAGAACCGTTGATACTGGTGTATGTGAAAGACCCTCACCAGTGGTTGTGTGGACCTCACCGAAGCACAAGACAAGGGGGTCCTTGGCAATGACACACCCATGTCCTCACAATATCTGTGCCCAGTCCAAAGCCACAACACCAGCATGGAAGCCACGCCCTGTGTCAGGGGACTGACGTGGGGGATGCTGATCCCTCCCCAGTCACTGTCAGCCATGCCCAGTGTGCTGACTGCCGAGGGCCCGCATGTGCGATGTCACGATGATTGTACAGTGGGTTGGCACACAGGGGTGGTAGGCTGAAGCAGGCAGCCAGGCACAGTGGCCACCACCACACAAACATGGCTGGGTGGGGAGCAATGTCCCCTGTGCAGCCCCATGTTCCCTGTGTATCACATCTGACACAACATACAGTGTGCTGGTTCTAAAGGGGTCCCGAACCCTAGCACATGGGGTTTCCCTGGTGGTGGGACTGAGGAGCGCACACTGCACAAACATCCCTGGTGGTATCACTGGCCATGAAAGGCGACTCAGTGCCCACAGCAAGGTATGGGGTCAGCAGATGTGTCTAAACCCCATGTGCCATGCTGAGTGGCATGGGCTGTGACAGTTAAATAGACACACGCAGAGCAAGTGTCACCAGCGCACAGGGTGCTGGCCACAAAACATGCTAGTGCAGCTAGCCCTGCCCCAACAGGGTATCTGTAACCACCCCATACCACACACATGGTGTGACTACAGGCCACAAAGATGATGGCCACAGCATGGGCATATGGACCATCAGTGCATGTGTTTGGCATGTGGTACCCATTGGTGCAGGGTCACACCTGGTAGTATGCGCCTCTGTCCTAGTACCGCAGTCTGCCACATCCCCCAGGGACAATACACGTCCAACCCGCTGTGTTGACCAGTGAATGTGACCACTCAGAGGATAGTACTGTCAATTGCAAGGGGGTGCCTGCATGTCCCAACACACAACTGTTGTTGGGCGATGACATGTCCCACCAGGGGCTGCCATGTCCTGTGGGCAGGGTCCAATCACGTGCAGTCACAGCTGATGTACAACACCGGACACATGAGGTAGACAACCCCACCATACACAGACCTCATGGGAGGATGCTACACCTACAGGAAACCCAAACGTGCAGGTTATCCCCATGAACAGGATGGGATACACCCCCCAACAACCCCCCACATGCCGTACAGCTATATAACAGCTATGCTGCGTTGACGTCACCTGCGTCCCCAGAGAAAAGGCACCCTAATCGTACCAGTGTGGGGTACGCAGGTATGCTGAGGACAGCATGACACAGAGGACATGCCGTGAAACAGCTTGGTAGGTGCCCATGATCAATGATGCCTAGCTCGCAGTTTGTGCCATGCATCCCTGCTGTCACCCAGGATACTGTCCAGAACCCTGTTCCCTGTGGATGGCATGGATGTGGGTCTGCCAACATCGCTGACACCTAGATGCGCACCTCACACATGACAAGTGTGAGGTCCAGGTAGGCCATGTCAGGCATGCCTGTGGCAAACGAAAATCATGCTTACAGTGTCGCATTGGAATGGTGACGGGGCATAGTTAGGGTCCCTGCCATTGCCATTGTGGCACGGACCTGTGGCTGCATTGCTGCACCAGCAATGGACCACCTGTCATAGGATGAGGTGTGATCCACCCCCTGTATGTGTCTCCCACTGTCAAGCACAATCCCCATGCAAACATCCCGAGCGTGGATGCTGACAGGCCAGTCCTGGCCAGGTGGTCCCAGAAACGATGCGTGCGCAACTGAAGGACCACCCACAAACCCCCTCTGTGCAGCACGAATGGATGCTAGCAGTCAGATGCCCAACATGGCACACCCCCAGCTGAAGATGATATAACTGGCAGCGACACACAAAACATCACATGTGGGAGACACCCAGACGTATATGGTCCACCAGCGACACCACCCACAGGACCCCAGGGTACCTGGTGAGTTCTCCCCCCCCTTGCCCATCCACGGAAACATCTGTAGTCTATCCCATGAGGCCCATGTCCACCCATGCATGTGTTGTGGGACAGACCATAGGATGCCTGGAACATGCCCAGCACATGAGGCAGCCCAGGAGACACCCCCGAACAACCCCTCCACCCACAACATAACATCGGAACATTTCCCAGAAGCAGACCCCATCAGACCCCAGGGGATATGTGTGAGAGAGGTCAGGAGGGATACACGTGTTAGCACCCCAAGAAATGGACGGTGTGTTCCACAGCCCCTATCTGTGCACACCTGAGTCAACCGGAGGGAACAGACACATCTGGGAGCCCACAGGACTGGTCAGGTCTATCCCTGCGATAGGTGGACATATGTCACGACCTTAAACATTTATTACCATTCCCCCACAGGCCACACTAACCCCCCACCCGAGCACATGGATGACGGCAACCATGTGCACAGCCACCCCTCAGTCCATCAGTCCACAGAGTATCCCCTATATTGGTAGGGGTGGGGCGGCTCAACACACAGCTCACACACCCTGGGTCCAGACACAGCACACACAGTATGCACATGGTGCATGGCTGTGAAAGCTGCCGAGCTGTGTGGCAGGGCACATGTGTATAACCACACCTGGACGTGATGGACATCTGGAAGAAGCCACTGCAGGGGGTAGGCCTGCTTCCCCTCCCACACACCAGGTCCATGCTACGATGTATGTGGTTGCAGAGATACCCTGGGAGCTGGCACAGCCCCTCGCACATCTCATTGTGGTCACACGAGCATGACAGCTTCGCAGACTGACAACAACACACCAGCTGCAGCTGTGACATCCCTGCATTGTGCACATTGGAACATGGGACCTGCAAGTAAATCACCACCTAGACCCTGAAATGCACCAGCAGGTGGGTCACATGGACGCATCATGGGCCCCATCCTAGTCTGTCTGTGTGCATGTCAACACACGAGCAACGACATGGAGACTGCAGATGACCAACAAGGGCCAGTACTGCTCAGCTGGGGGCCCACATAGGGATGCTCTGTGTGATAGGGATGCTGTGCAACACCAATCACAAACATACACATCCCTGAGCCAACCCCCATAGCGAATGTCACAGATCCCTAATGTGTGGGTGAGCTGCCACACAGGGCACACACATTATGGGGTGCATACCCTGCCAATGGTGCCCAGGGGGCGCCACCAATGGTGACAATGTCCCACGTGAAGCATGGGACCACAGACACACCCACCATGGACAGCTGCTGTCAATGCACAGCTGGTATGTGTCTGGCAAGGTAGATCATCTCCCCTAGGTGATATTTCCCCCCCTCATCCACTGTGTGTCTGTCACGCCCCACCGGTTGCCCCCGTCGCTCCTCTCCCTCTGTCCATCATTGTGCCAAACACCATTCCACCAATGTCATGTGTGGCTGTGGTGATATGGGTGGGTCAGCATGCAGTCAACATGTGATGCTGCTGAGAGCTGCCCTATGTGACACTGCATGTGTGTGCCAGCTAGGCTCGTCTGATACTGCTGTGACACAGCTGTGCAAACCTACACCCACATGTCCAAGGCAAGGGCTTCCGGGGTTGTGTCACGCAGCTGTATATGCCACAAACAGCAGGGGTGGTGCTGCAGGTACATGCGTCACACACAGGGCAATGTAATCTGGTTGTCTGCTCCAGTGACAGGTGTTAGGTGCTGACCACAGACAACGTTTATATATCCACAGGTGGAGGACCTGAGGAAAAAAGCGTGGGAGCTGCGGCATTACCACCCGGAGTTCCTGGAGAGGTGCAGGAGGGAGCGACAACAGCACCATGATGGTCAGTATTGCCAGGGCTAGGTTGCAGGTCAGGTCGGCCATGGGACCACCAGCCTGTGTCTCACCTGTATGTGTAAATGTTGTATGTGACACACATGGATGTGCCCTGATGTCTGTCATCCCTCACAGACAGTGATACCAGCGATGGGGCGCCACACACCTCCAGCTATTGCCTGCGCAGACCCACCAGCCGGCACGCGAGGCAGGAGGAGCCAGACGCGGAGGAACAGGAGGGGCCGACGGAGGAAGAGGAGGAGGTGGCCATGGAGGCGGAGCCACTCCATGTGACAGATGTGGGGGAGGAGGAGGGGGAGGAGGAGGACGTCACCCCACCCACCCATGAGCAGGGGGAGGAGGAGGAGGAGGATGATGATGTCCTGATAGTGGGTGCAGGGGAGGGGGGAACAGGGGGTCTGGGTGGAGGCAGGGTGGGGGGAGGGAGGGGCACGGACAGGCCAGGGAGGGTGGGGGGAGGGTGCACAGGGAGGGGGGAGGGGCGGGAGGGGGGTGGTGGCAAACACAGCCCAGCACAGGGCCGAGGGGGCAGCAGCCAGACACTGCAGGCATCTGCACGGCATGGGTGGCAGCATGAGCGTGCACCACCCAGGGCCACTGTCACACCACATGCACATGCCAGCACACAGACTGCAGCCACTGTGTGTCTGTGTGCTGGCAGGTGCATGGACGAGGTGTTAGTGGCCCTGGCTGATGCACGACATGACACCCATGTCGTGTTACATGCGGTGCAGTCTCTGACTGTGGCTGTTCGGCAGGTGGCAACTGATGTGGTGCAGTTGGCATCCCGGTTACCACTTGCCGAAGAGCATCACAGGTACCAGCGATGGCACCTGTGATGCCCCCATGTGCCCTGTGCTGGGCTGTGTTCACCCCCCTGAGTGTGTGTTGTGGGTTTGGCCATGTTGGCCATTGTTAATGTTGGACCAAATAAAGTATACATACTTTCATAACCCAATGGTCACGTGTCATTCCTACATTCAACATGTATGCAAGCACGGGATATGTATTGCGACCTGCAGGGCCAGGTGGGGCGGACATGGGTGTCATACGTGTCGTGCGCGCACATGCAGTCAGAGGGGCCATATATGTGTGGGGCTGTGGGTACTGGGTGGGGCCATGGGATGCCGCCTGGTGGGGGTCCACCCAAATTACACTGACACATGGATGTGTGCTATGTAGCCCCATGTGTTGCTGACTGCCTGGACCACTTGACACATGACACCCCTGTCTGCCTTATGATAAGGAAGCTTATCATAGCTCAGGTAGGAGCTATAGAAAATATGCTGTGACCCTGAACAAGCAACCTGTCAGTTCTGGTAGAAGCAAGAAAACAGAGTTGTCACATAAAAGACTAACAGTCCCAGATTGCACCAGGTTTCCAGCAGCCATGAGAGGGGCTGACGTGAGGAAATGTGTGTGCACACACGAGAGCTATGAGGTAATCCCTAAGCACTCATCTCAAAGGGCAGGGCCTGATTCCAGACAGCTGCGCTGTGTTAGGGAGCAGCACACATTAGAAAAGGATAAGAATAGAGCTTATTCTTCAGATAACAGTTTCAAGAACAGCTTCAGCAACTGCTACAGAGGGAGGAAGAGATACAGAGACAGAGACAGCAACGGCTACAAGCTCAAGCACCAGTATCACCTGGTGAAACAGAAGCCAAGCCAAGCAGATAGAGAGAGAAGGAAACTCTCTGGATGGAAGAGAAGAAAGGCCATTGGAAGGTCTGGGAGATTCCAAGGCAGTACTCATACTGGGAGGTAGTCCAAAGGCCAGCAGAGTCCATTGGACTGGATTCAGCCAGAGGAATGGAGTGGCAGAGATAGGAACCACCAGTGGCTACCTGTAAGAGAGAAGACTGCATGTGGAAGGGACGTTCAGACCAAGGCCAGAAGGTATGTGAGAGGAGATCCAGTGTCCAGGGATCAAGATTGGTAGGCTGGACATCAGAATTGGGTTACATATTGGCCAGGCTATACAGAGAGGAATAATGATAGCAGGAGAGGCTCAGGTAAATGAACACTGATCCAGACCCTATCTATAATAGAGAATGGCAGCAAGGGAATAAGCATTCTCATGATAGTGCCTTAATGAAAGACTCGTCGGTGCCAACGTATGATAATGTCCCTATGCTGATTGATACAGCAGATGAAAGTACAGTTTTATATGGACTGTTCTCTATCTAGATGCTATTGCTAGCTTTCCTCTGAGCAAACACATCAGCCATCACGAAAGAAACCTTACTTTGTTCTTTATTCCCACTGCAAAACAGCTCTTAAAGCAGGATTTGGGCTCACACAGTAGCAGCCAGCCAGCTAAAGGCTTTTCAGCTGGTCCATTGATAGTAATGAGGGCTGCACATGATTGTGTGTGTGAGCAAGGGAGAATCACTGCTGAGATCGGCGTGGAAAATAAGCAGAGGTTAACCTAACCAGCAATGTTTATTCTTTACTTTTGTGCCTTTGTATTTGTTAATTATTTGCTAATAAAACATTAGCTAATTGCCTGACATGCTGAAGGTTTGTTGCTGGTTTACTGTGACCTTTTGTTATCCATTTTAAACACTGCAAGCAAGTAACCTCATTTATAGTGCTATCAAGCATACATGTGCGGGTGAATTAAAACCCCATCAATAAAAGAAGTATGTTATTGATCTTCCAACATGGTTTCACAACTCAAATTATTGTCATCAGCTGTGTTTGTGAGTGAATGAAACTACAATACCCACAATACCTTGCAGGAATTCATATGTATATATGCATCGTCAAGATTGTGTAAGCTCTTCACCCTAGGCAAGCTGTCTGACAGCCGTTACCACCCACATGCCCCGAGGGGTGTGCCATGGCGTGCAATGTGCTTTGCAAGCAGGGGCGAATGTCAGGCAGCTGCACACAGTGGCGAGTGTAGGTAGGGGACAACATTACTATGGAACACATCAGTACGCGTGAGGTCTGGGAATATGCACCCTCCCTGACCATGGGTGTGTGTGAGCAGCACCCAGCTCCTGGCCCTGGGCAGCTGACACACCCTGTTGAGGGTCCCAGCCATCCTGTTGTGCCAGTGCTGCAGGTGTCACTGGCAAGCCAAGCCACACATTGGCAACGTGCTAAGGGTAAAGGGTAAATGGTCATGGACCAAACCATGCATGTGCACAATACATACGGGACCAACAGGTGCACAAATATGCTACAGACCTGGCACACACTGTTTGCTACAGTTTATTGTGCTAAGGTTACTTTCGGACGGCGCAGGCGACCACGCCTGGCCTGACCCATCCCCCCCACCCTCTGCAGTGCAACACCCTCCCCCTGTGAAGATGGAGGCGCTCGTGGCCGAGGGAGCCGGTGCCGGTGCTGGTGCTGGTGCTGCTTGCTGGTGCCGGTGCTGCTGCTGCTGGTGCCGGTGCATGTACCCCCTGCTGTCTTGCCGCCAGCAGCCCCTCCAGGGCTACCACACATGCGTCAAAAGGGTTATAGCTCTCACCACCTCTGTGAGGCCCTGTATCTGTGCGGTCGACTGGTCCAGCTTGTTGCATACGACATCAATGGATGCTCTGATGTCCATCAACGCCTCACGCAGGCCTGTGTGTGAGACAGAGCGTTGTATGAGAGATAGTCAGTCCGTGTCTGGGAAAACTACATCAACACAGTGACAGGTTTGCACATCATCACCAGGGCTAGTACTGTGGTGTGGCTTTTACCCCTGTAGACAAAGGTGTGTGGCGACGTGGCAGCGTGTGCCCCACTAGTGTGGGGAGACCCCACACACAGCACACGGTCCACACCTCAGAGATGTTCTGATGCACGTGACCCATGTGGCTGTGCTGAATCACACATGTAATGCAGGGTCTGCTACGGTTGTGGCATCCAGGGGAACGGAACACATGTTTCAAGGACATGGGGAGCTGATGGCTGATACAGGGGACAGGGACAACAAATGCCACACCCATCACAGGTGTCCCCGAAAGGGTGGGGGCAGGGGGACAGGGTGGGGCCACAGTGCAGCAGGAAACACAGACCTTTGACAGGGTCCATGTTGGAGGGGGCTCAGGTCACAGGGGGGCGATGTGTGCATTGGTTACAACAGACCTCACTGGCGTATGTGCACAGCTGCAGCATCCGTCTTGGCAATGATGTTATGAGAGGGTACGGGCCATGTTGTGTGATGGCAGGGACATGTTGTTTGTGGGGAGGGACATGGTACCAGTGCGTACTACCTGGGCATGACAAGCGGCGGGCATGTTCCGATAGGATGGACAAGAGATGGATCCGCAGGGGCTGTCTGCCCCACACACATACAGGCAATGTAATGCTGGTGTATGCACATAGCAGCGTGCTGCCCCATGGGGTGTGGTGCGTCACAACACTGCATGGGGGGGGGAGTGCCGTGACCTGCAGATGGGTGTGCACATGCGGGGTATGGTCCAACGCTATACACAACAGAGGACAGCACATGACCGTGTGTCCATGTAGGTGACCGACCCAGCTGTGCAATGTGGGGGCATATTGGTCATGTCCACACGAGGGGGACATGTTATTGCACAAATTGAGATGTCATGCACGACATCGTATATGTGCGCAACAGGGGGCCTGGTGGGACATGTCCCTCCACCCGGGCCATCTCTACATTGTCCCTGACCTGGACATCTGGTGGGTGCCAGGTATCTGGTTGTCTGGAACAGGCCTTGTCCTGCTGTAGGGCTATCATATTCTGGCGGGCAAAAACATCTCTCGCATGGTGTGACAAGGGGCCGTGGGCCACAACAGGTGCAGGGCTTCATAGGGCATGGTGGGTTCTGTCCCAGTTCCCCGGACAATGTGGCCAAATGCCATTCATATGCGTGTTGTGTCAGCTGCATGTGTTGCGATGCGGAAGACTATTGCTGGGTCAATGCATGTATGCATCCCCTGTCTGTTAACATGTGGCCGCTGTCAGACAGATGCCTGGGTGGATTCATCCCAAGGCCTGTCAGGGGTAATATACTAATATGTTGCGCAGGGGTATGTGGGGGATGTGGGCCCCATCTATGACAGACACAGCTGCTCACACTGATCAAGTTATGCCTCCTCAGGTGTGATGGCAACAGGATATTGCTATGTGGGGTGACGTCCACCAACACAGATATGCCTGGTAGCACACACAACAGGATACCTGCTAGGTTCAGTGTTAGATGTGCGGTGACACGGGGGGCCAGGGGTGTCAAACAGTTGGACATGTCATGGAATCCCCAGAGATGTGTGCAGACCTGTCTGTACCACAGCATGGCTTTTGATGTGCAGGCTGTGGCAAGCCAGTTATCCATAACCAAGCATCCGGAAAACAAACCATAGGAACATAGGAACATGAGATATGCCATACATGGTCACACCAGGGTCCATCATAAGCACCAGTATGCTGTTTGCCCAAAAATGTGGCCAATCTAGGTCATATGTACCTAGCAGTTTCCCCAAGGGAACAGTGGTCCCACAAGCTTGTCTTTGATCAAGCAGTGATATCCAGGGTACCTTCCTAATGATGGTTTATGGAACCCTTACCACAGGTACCTGTCCAAAACATGTTCTATACAACAGCCTCCACTACAGCAGCCTTTACTACATCCTCACGTCAGAATATCCCAGCGTTTTGAGTACACGTTTTGTGTAAGACGACATCCGGTTATCAGTTGTAGAATAGTTTACCCTGTCGCTCCAGTGCATGTCCCCCAGCCTCTAGATATTCTGATATATGGTGATCATGTCATCTATGTCTAACCCATTCCACACCGTCCATGGAGATATAGAGGACCTCTAATCACTTCTCCCCTCAGCGGTCTCTCTCCCAGGTTATAGAAGCACCAACCCTTTTTAGCCTCACCTCATAGTGAGTGGAATCCCATCCCCTTTGCCATTTTGTTGGCCCTTATGTCTCTGACCCACCACCTGTATTTGCTAGATCCCAATTTCATTTTACGGTGACAGTATTGCACACAATATACAGGGTGTGTCATCACCATGGAGCGCTATAGAGGCATGCAGTTAACATATGTTGTTATAACTGACATATTCTGTCCAGATCATACCTATCGCCCTTTATGTTAATTGGGCCGCCCGCTGCACCTATGGCGCCAAGGGTGATGAATATGGGTTATCTGCAATTGACGTCCTACAACATCTCCCTTGGGTGTGGCGCCAAATGTTGTTGAACCCAGAATCATGACACCATAGTTTGGGTTGGGCCTCCCTAGGTGCCTATCCCTGCACATTCACCAACATGTATCCCCTCATCCTGCCATTCTGATGCACAGTCCCCCAGTTTATCAGGGTCCTCTTGCAACTGTATCAGCAATCCCTGTGGTTGTCAGCAACCTCCTGACATTGTTGTGTGTCATGTGCATAATCTGCCTAACTTCATCCTGTCACACCACCTTCCAGCCATTTAGGAATATCTGAGGACAGCAGAAAGACCCAGCACAGATCCCGGTGGATACACCAACTATTCACCTTTCCCCATTGGGGAACTGGCCATTTATCACCACTATCACGCTTCATATCTTCCAACCTCGTTCACGATAGACAATATCGTAAACTGCCTCCCATAAGGAATCTTCAGCTTTGCAAAACGGTCTCTCATGACGGGACCATGTCACGAGGGTCCCTGCCAGTGCCAGATACACAGGCATCAAAACCGAGACTCACCTTTGTCCACCTAGCCTCTTCACAACCCTCATTATAACATGACTGATTAGTTGGGACATTGGATCCCCCTGGCTCTAAAGCCACGTTGGGCTGTCCCCCCATCAGGTTGTGCCCCATATACCTGCTGAGTACATATATTCATTTATGATGGTTATCTACCATTTGTCACCAGGTGGTACTGACATTCAGCGCTCCAACAGGTCTGTGTGTTTCCCGGGATATAACCCCTCGATCACCCTTTTTACAAACCCTTAAACCCATAACCATAACCCATATCCTGGGGACCCCAGAACATTTACCATACCCATAGCATCACGCCGTATGGGATCACCCTGTTTTCTCTGCAGGTTGACCTTCCATCGCCCACACAATGGACTCCAGGGGTCCCATTGCATACAGGGCACAACCATTCATGTAGGTACGGCTACTCAAAATGATTAGCAATTACCCAGATCATCATCCACCTGGCCTGCCTCCCACTGCCCGTGGCTATCAGTCCATACCCAGGGGCACTCACCCTCTGGGTGGATTCTGATATCAGGTTTGTATGTCTGTGCGATGGTAGGTGTTACGTTTGTGCCAACATATTATGCACATAACCGGATGTGGGACATGCGGTTAATCCATGAGTATCCCCAGCTTGTACCATGGGATCCTAGCCCCACCCGTCACAACAGTTATGTTTCCATATGAGGGCCCCTGAACACACGAGGGATTCCCCAATTGTAGACGGTCATGCTGCATTACGGATGTCCCAGCTGTCCTCCAGGCGGTCGTTAGCCAAGGGCATAGCGTCAGTGTAACCACCTGTGCTCACATCGCTGATGAGGGTTCCTCGCCAGATATTCTGGCCATTATGTTTCACCCAGTTACCTATGTTCAGGCCCGCCCAACCAACACAGTTCAAGGGACACCGTGGGCACTCTAGTCACCATACCATCTGGCACGTGTCCCTGGGTCCCTATGATAGTGCAGACACCGCTGGCAGACTAGGTTACCGTCTGGAGATGCCTAGATCTATTCAGCACCATTTCCCTGACCCCTCACCCACTGCTCTGCATGTGGGGACTGCACTTCTGATTGTGTCCCAGTACCACTGGACCTCTCCTGCGTCGGCTGCCACCTCACAGCGCATCGGTAGCTCATCCCTCGAAAGGGTTCAAATGCCATCTGCTGTCTGTACACTGTGTCCTTTGACATCCGCTGATGTCGCTGCGAGGATCATGATCATGCTCCCTGGACATAGATAGTCCACTGTAGATGGCACTCCATGTGGCCTATGCCTTGTTGTGTGCTCCACCCTAGGCAATGCACAGCTGTGCTGACTCAGGCCCTGACCTTTTGTGGTGTGTAGTTGGGTTACACCTCATAGGCCTCTTGCATGGACACAACACGGTACCACACACACATCTCCATTTTTTGTCTCTGGGGACCCTGTTGGTGCATTCTGGGAGCAGGTGGGGTGTGTGTCATCGCACCGGTACCTGCTGTCACATGCCATACAGGACTGACAGTTTTGCTTGCCAGGGGTCCTCACCCTATCAGGGTGGATCGCTCCTGACCTAGGACACGCTCGCTCCTAAAACCAGGTTCACACAGATGCGAGGCTGCAGTTATGCCGGGCAAATATGACTGTGTTCATTGCGCCCTCCAAATGGTTGGTGCTGTTTGTTACCTGACCCACCCGCCACCCACAAGCCATACCCCTGTGTCTATTACGCCAATAGGCCACGTACATAACCCTCACCAGTAGCAGCTGTTGATGTACAATGTGACAAAACAAACACAATAACATCACACAAGGGAAACAGTTATACATATATCTTGTGTATGTGACCACCTCATGCCACCCACCCTTCAGCATTGTGTGCTCCACCTGCGCACTCATGTGGCCTGCGCAAAATCTCAAGCACATGCGGGACGGTCCATCCATGTGGCTTTGGGAAGGGGGCCTGCAGCTGTTGTGGTGGGGGGCATCCCATAGACTGGCTGTCAAACAGGCTGCTGCATGTTTTCCGGGCCACCATCCAGGTTGATGATCCAACTGGTCCTCGGGGGCGCGAGGGCTGTGGGCCAGTTGCATCCTGTGCTTGCGCACTTGATTGCTGGGGCTCTCCTGTCCTTGCCCGGGTCTCAGCCACATCCTCGTCGGGCTCATATAAATCCTCCCCCTGCTCAGCCTCATGCGCACCCATGCTGCTTGGAGTCAACTGTGATGCTGAGCAAATAGAGGAGGGCTCTGATATGTATCAACGCAACAACTGTATAGCCGCTTGTGCTGTGGTCCCAACACATACATTGCCGGTGGGATGTTGGCCCCTGCATAATGCGTTTACACCACTCACCTGATCCTTCCTTCAACAAAACCATACGGTAGTGCCATGTCCATCACCTGGGGTACAGGTGGGTGCGTAGAGTATCCCTGTCTGTGTGTTCTGAATTGGCCAGAAGGCTGCTCATTGACGCAGAGATCCCTTCCTGCCCCCGTCCCATTACCTCCCTCCCTATGTTGCCCTCTCATGTCACCGTTTGCCCTTGGTTACCCTGTGGTCGCACCCGCCTCTGCCACCCCCTTTCAGACGTGTGCAGGGCCATTATATTGGGCAATTGCGGACCATGCCGGATAGTGTTCTGCACGGTGTGTGGACCATGCAGGTGCTGTGGGCTGGGATTGCTGTGCAGTAAGGGAACCTTTTAGCACCGTCATGCGTTTGGCCACACACATGCCAGTGCCTGGCCGCTCACATGTTTCCCTATACATGCCTTGCTGCATGTCCACAACATTTAATACAGGAGGTACGTCATAGGCGACTGTTGTGGGGGTGCGGGGGTGGTGTGTTATTGCAATTACCAGATATGTGGGGACAGGTGGGGGTGGTACGGATGGGATGAGGAACATGTGGTAACTGTGTCCTGCGACCTGGCCCCACATCCGGGGTTTGTGTTAGGACAGCATACCCACATGCCCTATTTGTTTGGGGATGGCTACATGGGGTGTGGCGTGTGAGGACACAGACGGGGTGTGGGGGTTTGCACGAGGCTGCGTGGTCTGCAATGCTGATCACAGGTATGTTCTGTGAGGCTACTTGGTAGCGGTGTGTGTTGGTGGGCAATGACAGCAATATACATGGATGTGTGCGAAACGTGTCATCCTATGCGTCACAACATACAAGTACCTTGCCCGGACATCAGTCTGCTAGATTGGAACATCAGTCCTAGTCATATCGGGCTGTGCGACCTTCAAACAGTTACGCAGTCACGGGATGGAGCGGAATGCTCCCTGGTACACGGCGGTACGTGGAGATACCCGCGTACCATTACGGAACCACGGGAAAAAAAACACTGGCCATCGATAAACATGCATATGTTGCCCTGGGGGGAACAAGTCAATAGCCACCCATTCGGCTAGCCGCACGGCAATCTCAGTGTCAATGACATGGTAACAATATGATACCATGTGGAGATCTCACAATGGTCCACGTGAACATTTGTAACTAGTTTGGACCCTGTCTAGGGGGCCATCCCCAGGGCCCCAAGCGGGAGATACACCCTCAGGACTTTGCAACTCACCTACACTATCGGTTACTGCCTTATCAAACAGTACCTCAGTGACAATCACTACACCTGTGCAGGATGTCCCGGCCACCATCTCACCCTTCGTTTTTCCTTCCGAACAAAGGACATGAGGGCACCATTGCAGCCCTATGCATCTCCACATCCCAGTCCGACTCCATGCTATGCCTCCTGGGTCAAGGGGCTTCACAGGCAAGTCGGCCCAGTGATCGACAACCTCATGTCCCTTTCCTTCACAAAATGGATCATTACCTGGCAGGCCTTTGGCATACCTAAGCTATACCCTCGTTGACAGACTGCAATGTTGTACCCTCTACAGTTGGGTTCCTAGGGACCCATCTCTGGCACACCTCTACTTGCTGAGATGATTAGGAGACGTGGACGTACGACAGCTACAGGGACCATTATTGACTGTGCGGCACCACTGGACCCCTGCGCCAAACAGGGCCTCAGGGAACTCCATGGAGTTGACACCCTCCTCACCATACTCCTCAGTTAAGCTGATGTATGGCATAGCGGATATCCAAATGGGTTGCCACCTCCCAACTCTGGAAAGGCCCTGCAGCGCGCGTGAATTCAGTGACACACCAAACTCCTTGTGGCGGCAATACTTGTGAAGGGCATCACTGGAACAGTGCTGTTATATGGTGCAGGGTCCGATCTATAGCGAGGGTTGGCAGCATGTCGGCTCAGTGGACAGTACATCTGTCCCCTTCCACCTACATCAGGGTGCTAAAAACCAATGTTCATCACATTCTATCCCCCTATTGAACATCTACCTGCAAACCATCTGTGGGTTCATACATCCTTGTCGTGTGGTCTACATGCCTTATGGCGAATGACGTTGTTCTTTACAACCCCATCTCCAATGCACATATGTCTCTCCCCCCTCTCATACCCTGCCCCAATGCATTGTTAGTGTGTCCGTCCTCGTGAAACCTCCATATGTGACATACACAAACGGAGGTCTCTCTTGATCACGCGCAATCGCAAACATAATCCCACCACATCATCTCAAGGACTGGGGTAATATGAACTGCAATCGGACAGTCCTCACTTTCCCAGTATTTCATTTTTATAGCTACGCGTCCATATGAGTATCCCACCTGGACAACACCAGGGCACACCTGCATACTACCTAATCCACCTTATGGGACACCTACGCTGCATGTTGGAACCAGACAATTTGATGACAATATACAGTGGCATGCTGGAGGATCCCACACGTCATTTACGGGACCCATCATTTGTCGGCTTCCTCACTAATCCACCTTTATACCCGTTACAGCTGCCAATGACTGGCTACAGCAAGGTTACCTCAGGGAGATGACTGGGATAAACATGTTCCCCTGAGATGATTCACTTACATGGATTAGCCCATTCAGACCCGCATTATCTTTATCACCCTAGCTCACACGTTTGGAACCAAAAACCCTATAGGCTCTACACTGCAGTTTTCTCCTCCCCTACTCACTGCAGTACACAGGACAGAGCGGAGAGCATACACGAACATCACCTCCCTGGAGCTACAGACGGCCATCACAAGCCCTCCCTCCTCAGCAGCCCACAGGTCCTTACACCTTTGTGCCCCTAGGTGCAGCAATGCGGCAACCCCTGGCATCTGGCCTAGCAGCAGCTAATCAAAATTCTGGTAGGCCGGCACTTTCTATCCCTGCACACTCTTCCCTATATGAGTCAGCAACACCTGTCGTCCTCAGCGAGGCCCACCCAAATAACTGATTGCATGATATCTCAGTAACCTGCCTGTGATTGATGAGTAGAGATGACGTGGGAATATATAACTGTCACCTTATAGTGGTAAAAATGTCCCTGCTTCATTTATGGTACATCTGTGTGGATTTCTGTAAATTGTTTGCATTGGTATCCACCGTTCCGTCCCATGTCATCTGTGATCTCATGCATGTTGAGTGTACTGGGATTAGGTTTGACTGTTAGACACGCTGCTGCTGAATAGTGCGGTGTATGAGGGGATATAGATATGAACCCTAACTCCATAGCTATACAAGGTGTACACTCCGGGGGGACATTTGGGATGGTCACCTGAGGATGGTTTGTCGTACTACTTACACCTCTTATACAACCACACATGTGTTGTCGGCAGAACCGCTTGATCTCTGACTCACACATGCAACGCTTCTGCAGCAAGCATAGGCAGATTACCCTTCTCGCATCAACGACCTGTATCCGGTGCTGCTCATTTCAGGGTTAGGATAGGTTTTTTCCGGGCCTTGGACCGCCTACTCTTCCTGCTGCACCTGCACAGTCTTCTTGGTATCATTGACCACCTTTGTTAGAACATCTCCTTTGTCATGTTGGACACTGATCATCTGCCTGCTGCTACCCATGGAAACTCCACGTTAGCAGCATTCCAGGTGAGCATTGTCTGTGCTGATCAGGCACATGTTATTAGACGTGTGTTAATGATTAGGGCGTGATGTTCCGTCGACAGCCTGCGATGACAGGAACATTGGACAGAGAGAACATATCGTACCCTGTCAATGGAGAGGTACATGCTAACAGGGTCAGTGATGCGTCTAGGGCATTCCTGTCTTTGCCATCGTCCCTAGCTTTGCATGTGTGCGTGTGAGAACAGCAGATCATCCACCAACCCGGTCTGTTATTGATCAGAGGTGGCGCGGGGGTCTAGACCTTCATCCAGTGAGTCCGCCATGTATTTATGGAGGGTATTCCTCCTATATATCTATTTGATATCTCCCTGTGAATTGGACCCCACTAATCG